>JAVJIF010007091.1:0-165135 GCA_038442645.1 Agave tequilana | reverse complement strand
AACTTCTACATCGATCATGTACCGCGCAAGCAAAATGCGCATGCAGATGCACTCGCATCCCTCGCGGCCTCCTTAGCTCTTCCAGCTGGGGCAATGGAGAAGATATTCGTCTACAGCCACGACCTGTATTGCCCGAGAATTGCTCTTGAGGATTACCAGGAGCCAACAGGAGATTCTCAAAGCAAAGAAGCGTTGGAATTGTCAACCGGTCCAGAGCCCAGAGACTGGCGATTCCCCTACATTGATTATGTCCTATATGGCATCTTGCTGAGGATACCAAGGAAGCGGCTGCCATTCGAAGGAAAGCCCCCAATACTACTATAATGCGATTACGCGAACACTGTATCGTAGATCGCATGACGGGATCTTGCTTCGCTGCCTTTCACAAAAGGAGGCACAGGAGGTATTGAAAGAAGCCCATGACGGCATGTGTGGAGCCCATCAACCTGGCCCAAAACTTGCATACCGACTCCAAAGGTTGGGATATTATTGGCTCAAGATGATCGCTGACGCCATCACCTATGCCAAAAGATGTCACGCCTGCCAGTACATGGCAATTTCATCCACCAAGCACCAGGCTACCTTCACATCCACGGCTTCTACTTGGCCATTTGAAATGTGGGGAATGATGTGGTTGGCCCTATCAGCCCGCCGTCATCAAAAGGACATCGGTTTATTTTGGCAATAACTGATTACTTCTCCAAATGGGCTGAGGCCGTTCCTTTGAAGGAGGTGAAGTCATCTGATGTGATCAAGTTCGTGAAGCATCACGTCATTTACCTTTTTGGGGTACCTCGGCGAATTGTCCATGACAATGGACCCCAGTTCATCAGCCAGGCTTTCCAGAGATTCTGCGCCAGTTCAGAATCCAGAGTGTGTCCTCAACGGCATACTACCCCGCTGCTAACGGCCTCGCAGAAGCTTTCAACAAGACCATCGGCAAGTTTCTCAAGAAATTCGTCTCGAAAAGTTAACGTGATTGGGACGATAAGCTAGGTGAATGCTTATGGGCTTACCGCACAACTGTGCGAACCCCGACTAAAGTTACGCCATTTTCTTTGGTATATGGGTGTGAAGCCGTGCTTCCACTGGAAATTCAAATTCCATCTCTACGCGTCGCCTTGACAGCAGAGATGACAACAGAGGAGAAGCACCGACAGCGACTCCAGGAATTGGAGGCCTTGAATGACAAACGTCTGCAGGCCAACAACAAATCGAGCTTTACTAAGCTCGAATTACCAGAGCCTTCAACAAGAAAGTCAAAGTGCGAATTTTCAAGAAAGGCGACCTTGTCTTAACCGTCAGAAGACCCATGTGATGACGCACAACAAAAGAAAATTTCAGCCCAAATGGGAAGGACCATTTGTAGTAGAGTCAGTCTACTCAAATGGATCGTATCGCCTCATAACTTCAAATGGCGATACACTCATGATGCCAATCAATGGCAGATTCTTGAAGAAGTACCATCCTTAATAGTACTCCTCCTCCGATCAAGTTCAAAATTACACCTCTGATCAAAACAAGAAGAGCTTCTTCATTAATATCCGACGCCTCCGACGGCTAAGGATAGAGGAAAATGTTGGCCTTTCAGCCCACATAAGTCTTCGACAACTCATCATGCTGAGGGGAATAGCATGGCTAGCCCAACTTAAACGGTAGTTGGTAAAGGCACCTCAAACCCGTTGACAGCTGAGGATTTGCTATAAGGGACGTGCTCCCCTTTGATCCGACGCCTCCAACGGCTAAGGATAGAGGAAAATGTTGGCTTTTAAGCCAACATAAGTCTTCGACAACTCATCATGCTGAGGGGAATAGCATGGCCAGCCCAACTCAAACGGTAGTTGTAAAGGCACCTCAAATCCGTTGATAGCTGAGGTTTTGCTAAAAATCCTAAGTGGACTCGACTCCACTCTCCCCTCCAAAATCCCTTACCAATTCTCATCCACGGAATGATAGGTCTACAAAATACAGTCGTTGCCAAGTTAACACTATACCTCTGGCACTTCAAACTCCACTTGTCCATTCTCATCAATAGGATGACAGGTCCTCAAATTGCTCATATCGTAAATCAATTTCTATCAAGTTAATACCACACATCTGACAAATTACTGTTAAGTTAACACTATACTTCTAAACAGTACATCAAGTTTCTGTTAGGTTAACATCACACCTCTAATAGTCACCTTTCTTCAGACTTCCATATCGAAGCTGAAATGGACGATGCTAAGTTTAACACTACACCTCTAGCATCCAGGTCATCGCCAAGTTCAACAATACACTTACGGCCATGACTTTTCCTCGGACTTCCTTGTCAAAGTCAAGATGACTAATGCTAAGTTCAATTACACCTCTAGCATTACCCTCATTGTCAAGTTAAACATTACACCTATGACAATGACACTTTCAGTTTTCCCAAATGAAAGCTGAAATGCTTCTGAGTCAAGTCAATATCACACCTCTGATTCACATTCTTGTCAAGTTAACATCACACTTCTGACAAGACAACTTTCAACCGTTAAGTTAATATCACACCTCTAACGGTAAAGATTTCCTAGACTCCCCGCGAGCCTAGTCTCACTTGTTATTCTCCTCAACAGAACAACAAGTCTACCTAAAAAACATTGTTAGGTTAACATTACACCGTTAACAGTGTTTCATCAACTCTCCAGTTGAGCTTAAACCTTTGATAAAAGCTCACCTTCCCTGGGGGTACCAATTCAACCTGTCACTTTCTGTTATAAAGTGGCAGGTCCACCAAAAATCATTCTATCCTTGTCAAGTAAATATTACATCTCTGACAGTATTCTTGAGTTCCTGAAATAGAATCTTTCTCCATAAAATTTGACTTGTTAAAATTTTCATCATAGTTTTGACAAGCCAAAGATTCTTTGCTTCTATGCGTCTGACTAGAAAGAAACAAAAAGTTCAAGATAATAGACGAGGCAAAAAGAAAAGTGTCACTTTTATTTATATCCAGGCATATGAAAGTGATACAAAACGCTCTCTATACAATGAGATTGAGTGTTACAGTTAAGGAGTACAAAGAAGTCCTCTCTCTCTCAGAGGTTGCACTCACTCCTCAAAGCTGCATACAATTCCAAGTATAGGATGTTTGGAAGGGCGCCAAAGTAGGATCAGACATTGTAGCAACGATCAGAAGCTGGTTGCACCACGATGCATGATGTAAACATCGAAGAAGTCCCTGGTTGATCGAGAGCAATGGTGTTCTTGAGGTCTGATGGCAGCAGAATCCTCCGATCCTGCCGGACCATCCGAAGTGGGGGTGTGATCCTTCGTTGATGAACATCTCTTCCGCCAGAAGATCGTCCAGTGAGCATGGAGTTTCCTCGATGTCACTTCTGAGGTAAGAGAGGAGGTTTTAAGACCTCACAGGGGATACTACCCACCACTATATCCACCGCTACCCCCACCGCCATCCTCACTCTGACCATGCCATGCCAAGAAGCATGACTGGTGCATTGAATCCAAAGAGATCTTGGCGAGGGTCCGGTCCCCATCTCCTGAACACAGGAGTTATGACTTCTTCTCCTGTGGTCGACCATCGACCAAGTTCGCTGGCCGATATATTCTCCCAAGGGCCCAGCGAACATGAAAAAGGATGATCAAGCCTACCTGCAAGAAGCAACAAAATTAGAAGATCTGAAGCTTAGTATACTTCAAAAACTAAGTGACAGACACAGTTATTGCTGAAATCGCCAGACGCAGGAATGATCCGCGCAGCGAACATCTGCGACGACAGAAACAGACGCGGTCAAAATTGTGATATACACAGAATTCAGACGCAGTCTCATTTTACATCCACGCTTAAAGGACGAGACGTGAAGAGAATCAGACGCGAGAATTGCCATCTCCCTGTGGATGAACAGGGGTTGCAAGATTCAGGCCTGAGACCTCCAGTCTAAGTTGAGATTCTCCTAAGTTGACAGCCTCAAGACGCGAGCTCCATATGCAGAGCCTGCGGCCAGGTGTCTAAATCTGCTATACTGGCGTCCAGAGAAGTTTAAGTCGATGGTGCAAATTCCAGAAAAGGAATGCACCAACTAAGACTTCATCCAGATGATAATATCTCTTTAAGAGATATCAAAATTCAAACCTGGCCGGGTTAAAAATGTCATGGCAAACCAAGAAGGCGTACCCGCAGAGGCCTCTATTAAGAGTTGAACTCTCTGCATCGAAGCGTGGACATAAAAGGTGCTTAAGGAGACGCTTTCTGTTATTGAAATCACTTGACAGTAGTAATCTTCTGAAGAGACCAAACAGAAGCATGAAAGCTCTGGTCATCTTCATCCATGGAGGCAAGCCCCTGGTAAAGTCCTTGAAGGGAGAAGATGGAGTCCCTCAGTGCACTCGCTGTCAAAAGAAAACAGTCCAAGTATGGGACTGCTAAAGGAAGGGAGTAAGCCCTATTTATAGGCAGCCCATGATAACCATAATTAATGGTTCATCAATTAGAACCGTCGGCCTTAATGACCGCACGACTGTCAAAGCCCAATGGAAGGCTGACGCATGGAGCGTCGCTTCGGGAAACATCGAAGACGCTGGTCTCCAACCGCCAGCGCCGGTTTGGCATTAAAAGGCATTAACGCCTAAGCCAATGAAGAACCGACGTGTGGACAACCGCTTCGGGAAACAACGGACGATGCGGGTTCCCAATCGTCAACGAAGACTTGACGTTTGAAAATCTCACAGGATCTTTATGTCAGGCTGCACTTAACGCCTGGGAAGTTGCACCAAACGCAGATGTGAGAGCTGCGTCCAGAGGCTCGCGCCTCTTTTTCAAAAAGTGGCGTTCTCCTTCATTCCAAGTTAGAAGACCCTTCGCGTCTCTTGGATGACTCAAAGTTGCTCTGCGTCTCTCGGACAACTCAAGGTTGCGTCTATCAACAAAAGGGACTCATTCTGGGGGTCTTAGTGGGAAAGCACATAAAGCTGCGTCCCGAAGCTTACATCTTCAGCAGAGAAGGCCTATCATCTTCACAAGTGCCTTGGAGCTGCGTCTACATGAATGATGATGGGTCTTGCACCGAGTCTCAGCGTCGCGTCCCTGACTGCGTCAATTTTAAGGGGCGTAAGACCACATTCTTAAGATATCCTGAACTCTGCGTCTGGATAAAGTTAAGGATTGCGGCCAGTTAATCACACTCAAAGCGGCTCCTTCGCGTCCGCTTGAACCGCGTCTTCACTGGCAGGTCAGAATCGCATGCCGCAGAGCCGCGTCTCTTTTTATGAATCGACTGCGTTTCATCAAAAGAACTTAGTTTTACCTAAGTTCAGTATTCACAGTCAGTAAGGGAGCACAACCAAAAACTATGATTGAGAGGTTGGATTCATCTACAGCGAGGCAATGAAGGTGGAACAAAAATTATAACAACTTTTATTATTCAAAAAATGATAAAAGTAGATACAAACACTCTTGGTAAATAGAGTGCCCTTTCCTTTACAAAAAAAAAGAAGGCTAAAAGTCCTGGTTCGCCAAAGAACGGATTTGTTCTCTAAGGCGATGTATCTCATGTTGACGCGCCTTCTCAGCTTCTATGAGAGCCTGGGCCCGTAGCTCCTCCTCGGATAAAAATCTCTTCGCAGCCAGCTGCACTCATAGGGATTCCAGCTCGGAGGAATTAACAGAGAGATTTTCCTCAACTTGCGCCTTGGCAGCCTCTAATTCCGCTAGCCTCTTTTCAGAATTGGCCAACTTCTGTTCATTTATAGCAATCAAGGCCTCAGCTCTGGCTATGGTAGCTCGAGCGTCGAGGATAACCTGCTTCGCAGCCTACATGACCATCTCGGACTCCCTTGACTCGCCATTTAGCTTTCGACGGTCAGCCTGGAAACATTGGAGAAGACGGGTTCTTTCAGCTATCCTTTCTTCCATCTCCCTTCGCTCTTGCTCTTGAGCAGCAAGGAGCCTGGTCAGAGTTTCCTGGGCCTCGTGAAATGAGCCAGCATTCTCCAGGGATCGAAGCTCTCTCAAGTTATGTCCTAACTGCTCCACCAGCAGCAGACATGCCTTGGCTGGTGAAGGGCCTCCGGCTAAATTGATGTTCTCAACCAGATTTCCGAGAAACATCCGGGCGAATTCGAAGGAGCTATTCCCAGATAGGATGAGATCAATACATGATCGCATGGAGGCAAAGAACTGCTGTACCACTTGGCGCGCCAGCTCCCCCATGGTATCACCGCCTGGGAAGAATTCCGCTGAAGTGCTCCCCGATCCCCTTTCCATTACGGGGCGAGGGACGTAAACCGATTCTTCCGGTACAGGAATCGGGCTAACGACAGGTGCGGCAGAAGCAAGGGTAACCCCGGCGCTTCTAGGGCTACTGCATCTGTAGAAACCTCCACGGCAGATGAAGTAACAGCAAGCCCTACCTCTTCAGGATCCTTAGCCGAGGTTTGAGCTGTGCGGCCTTCCGGGTAAACACTGACCGCCAAATCTTCTACCTGAGCTTCCTCGGTACTCTCTGCAAATTACCAGAATATCAGCTACGACAGTAAAAGGAAAATATGCAAAATATCAATATTTCCTTACCTGGCTGAGGGCCCAAAGATGGCAAGTTCTTAGGCGAATCTTGCAGGGTGGAGGCCTCCCTGACTTCGATGGTGGCCCTCTCTTGAGGCATCCCAGTAATAGAAGCCTCAACTCTCTCCTGTTGGGCCAGCTCCCGTATCATCTCCTCAATCTGGGAGGAAGTGGCGGCCTCGCTAACCACGACCAACCCTGCGATATGAAGCCAAATGAAAAAGAAAATGTCAAAATCTTTTTCCTAGTTAAAAGGATAAGTTAGGCGAAAAGAGCACCTTCAGCAGCTTTAGCAGGAATGACTACCGCTGGTGGTGACGCTGTCACCGGCTCACACCCATATATTTTCTCCTCCGAGATATGTGAGAATTTACTCAGATCAGGAGGAGCGGGTTCATCGCCAAAGTCGACCTCATCGCCTGAATCATACCCTTCTTCTTCAGATGAAGAAGACGATAGTGCAACGCGAGAAGCCTCGGCAACCGGGGCCTTGCCACCAAATACCCCAGTGGTAGGGCTGGGGTTAACTACCCGAGGACTGGGGATTAATACAGTAGGGAACCCAGGCCGTTGTGCCTCATCCCTCCTCTCATGAGCTGAGGAAGACCTAGGCTGAGTTGAGACCCCTGGAATCTCAACATCACCTCCGCTCATTATGTCGACTTCAAGCTGCTCAGCCTCGTCAGCAGTGGTGGGTTTGTCAGCGAACTCCCCTTCCTTTAAAATCCTGGGGCCCCTGCTGCGCAACCCACGGGTACGGACTAAGGAGGCGTCATCCTCATCTTCCGTTTCTTCCCTCTGTTCCTCAACACCAGAAGGGATGTCTTCGGACAGAGAAACTGCGGCCGCCAAGTCTCTCCGGACCTTCTTAGAGGTAGGCTCAACAGTGGAAGTAGAGCCTTGAGGACGCTTACGCGCCACCTGTCGACCCTTTGCCGCTCGCGGCTCCTCCCTTGATACCCTTCTGGTCTCCTTCAGAGCCTTCTGATACTCCTCGACGCCTCGTGAGCGTTTGTTGGACCCCAACTTTGCTTCGTAAGATGCATTGATACTCTCGATGCATGAGTACTCCGGAGCAAAGTCAGGCGTTTGGTTGGCTTGGAAATACCAGGTACAGAAGCTAAGGCTTGTACAGCCTTTCGGTTCCTTAGGGGGCAGACGAAAAAGCATTTCCGTCCCTCCGGCCACACTATAATACCAAGCTCGAGCACCTTCAAACAAGTTCCCACTGAAGGTGAGTCGAGCATTGGGGTTACCGACATACAATTGATCATAGCCGAACTGTCGGGCGAAGCGATTCGGCATGTACGGCTCGATCGTGCACGAATTCCCTTGTCGGAAAAGCACATACCCAGGCCGAATATTGACCAACCACCAGAAAGCTCCCGATGATAACCTCGTGAAGTTATCTGGGCCCACGAAGTCAGCAAGTTTATCCCCGAAAGATGCACCAGCAATCTCGGGGAAGCAGCGATTGAGCTGGTAGTTCGAAGCAGCTAGAATGCACTTCCGAATGAAATACATATAAGTATTACACCAGCTTGAATCCTCCAACCGCTGTACGAAAGGGGTAAACCCCTCACTCCAAGACACCGGCGTCATCAGGGAGGGACAATGCATAACGTACCAAGCCATTAGGTACGTGTAGGGAAGTTCAACCAGAGGGTTGGGACATTTTACCGTCGGCCTCCCCTCTGAGTCAACAATCGGCTCGCTCTGGGAGTCGACAACCTTCTCTACCCTGCACAGACTCTGGGTTAAGGCCCGCAACCCGCTTTGAATACCGGCCACCATGGCCGGGAGGAGGGCTATGGGCCTACCATAAGCCAGGAGCACCGCCGGGTACACTACGTCGGCAACAATCACTTCATGAGGCAGTGTCGGCACCACACAGCGCTTCAACCACAACATTAAGAAGCCCGCCAGCAGTGCTCGATTGGAGATAGGGGTCCGGGCCTGATGATGGAAACTTTCGAAAACCGTGTCGGTTTTGAAAGTATCGTCGTTCGACTCCGTGGTATAGGAGTCTACAGAAGCCTGAATCCTATCGGCAATCTCCTCGTCGGAGCTGGGAGCCAGTCGGGTCACTGGATGGTCTTTCTGATTGACGCCATTAAACAAGTAGCTTGCCCAAGACAGCTGCTTGACTCCCCTCGCCCTCCAAGAGGTTATTTGGCTGCAAATGTGGAAGTGACATAACACCTCCCAATAAGTCTCGTACACCCGAGGAGACTCTTTCTTCATAAGGTGAAGCTCCTCAGTGGTCGGGACGTATTCCTCATAGGGAGAGTCTCCTATTACCAGCCCCGAGACTTCGTATAACTCGTGCAGGGCAAGACCCATCTCTCCGACCGGAGTGAAGAATGTCCCCGTCAGAGGATTGTAACGCTCCAGGATCCCAAAGAAGTTTTGAGAACTTGGTGGAATACCATATTGTACGGCCCTGACCGCCTGGTACAATTCCACATGCTCCAACAGGCCTCCAAGATCAGCAAGGATGAAGCTCACCATCTTACCCCACCAATACTTCTCAGTGGAATGGATCCACCCGGGCGCACGGAAGTCGACCGGAAAATCACCCCCACTTTCATGAATGCGTTGAGAAAGGTGGTGCCGAGTTTAGGAGTTTCTCCTACTAGGTGATCGGTCCTCAATAGCCCGGGAAATAGGCCGAGAGCCTCCTTATCATGACCAGCATGATATACCTTCTTGGAGCCTAGGTTGTAGAGAGTAATCTCAGGGACAGGTCGGGAAAGCTCCCATGTCAGTTTTCGAGGGACGGACATGTGCTGGAGATAAGATAGTGGGTACATCCTCTCCATGTTTGGAAGAAAGAACCTTCTATCCCCTATATGACGGAGCCATTTATAATCTCCGTCATGCAGAGAATAGCCGCCCTCGCTAAGTCTCCAAAGAAGAAAGCAGGCTTCTCCATCGGAGTGCGAGCATTCGTTGTGAATGCCGCGTCAGTCATAAGCTCCCGAAAGGTTGCCGCATCAACATTGGAGAGCCTCTCCCTTCGCTCCTTCGACTTGTCGGCAGTCACAGGAGCAGTCCTTTGCAGCACAAAGGTTAAATCACGGTCAGCACCACCTATGTGCCCGAAGTGGCGCCTCTTGGAGAGTGGGCTGGAAGAGTGTTGCACTGCATAAGAAAATGACACTTGATCAGAAGTCTAAACGAAAATGATTAAATGTCTATAATTCAGACGCAGAAGAGATACTGGACGCAGAAATTGTCAAAATCCACGTCCAGCCTGAGAATCCGCGTCCAGACATGAGGATCTGCGCCCAGACATGAGGACCCGCGTCCAGACCTGAGGACCATAAGGCCAGCAGGGAGTCTGCGTTTTCAAAATCCAAGACTTATGAAAAATATCTAAGTACTTGGACTCGGTACAAGATTCATAAAAAACCAGCGTCTGATATCACAGAATGCAAGAATCAAGTCCGCGTCCGGATCTTTCATAATCAGAAAAGTGATGACTCCGGAACGCAAGGCTTACTGGCGCCCTATGCTCAACAAACAAGTACATCCTCAAGCGGATAAAAGCGGTATGGTCATCAAACCCGCGCCTTGTTTGTTAACTCAAAGACCGTGTCTGGGAACCAAGCACGGTTTCGAATCCACGTTGGCGGTTCTCTTTCAAAGAAGGGTTTTTTAGGGTTATAAGAACTCCATAAACCCCTCTAATGGCGAAGATCAAACCTGATAGCGTTATACCTGAGATAGGGGCTTCCTGCATGGAGGAACCGCCCCTTTGGGCCTCAGTGACGACCGCCTTCGATGATGAAGCAGTTCGCTTGGCCTTGGGTGCCATTGCGAAGCAAGAATCTAATGCTAGACGGAAGAGCAGAAAACAAAGAGAACCTTTTCTCAAAACCCTAGCGGATGCACCCGAAGACGAAAGAGAGACTAATGAGGACTCTCTCGATGACTGTTGCCATTTATAGGCCCAGTGATTCGCAAAGATATGTGGCGCTTGGCTCGATTGACTCGGCATCAAATCATTTCTTGACGCGTGGACAGCGCGAAGTTCGCACGCCAAAAAGCAGATGTCCCTTCGGCTCCACAGGACACGTGGCAGTGCACTCATGGCATGGCACGGATTCGCACCCAACAGCCGCGCCTCTTCAATGGATGTGTCCCTTCAGCACGGCCATAGTTGCGTCTCTCCAAAAGTTCGCATCCTTCCAATCCGACCTAACATCGCGTCTGCCTTATGGAATATCAGTCGCGTCCTTAAAACAGTACTATCCCTGCGTCCCAAAAGAGCTGGCGTTCAGTCTTTGCTTCTGCAAATCAGCTCAACAGTACACTGGCACAAGCAGACGACCGTCCACTCCTGGCTTTAAAGTGTACCCACGACAGACTTAAAGCAATCGGGGAGGTTTAGACTGTGCATCTAGACACTCAACACGATCAACTTGGTGGCTTCAAAGAGTTCCACAGTACACTCACGAAGACCATACTCCAGATAAGATCAAACCCGAAGCATTGACAGTCTAGTCACAAGGGTGAACTCAGCTAGAGTCCAAAGTATTTCGAAATCCGTCCCACTTAACTACGGAATGTCAAAAACTTTGGAGGGGGTTCTGTAGGCTGTCTAAAAATCACTAAAAGACAAGCCATTGAAAAGCAGAATTTTGGCCGCGTCTCAGCCGCACCAAGGCGCGAGGGTCGAAGCCCGCGTCTCAGCCGCACCAAGGCGCGAGGGTCGAAACCCGCGTCTCAGCCGCACCAAGGCGCGAGGGTCGAAACTCACGTCTCAGCAGCTCCAAGGCGCGTGGGTTAACACCCGCGTCTCAGTTGTAACCGTCCCGGTTTCGGGGCCAATCACGGCCCACATAACGGGGAAGGTTAGCCCCCATTATGGAGTGTTTTTAGGAGGCACGTACGCCCCTGAAACCCCCTATAAATAGCCCCGTCGCTATGAAGAGATGAGGAGAATTATTTTTTTCAGTCAGAGAATTTCTGAGAGAGAAGAGAGAGAGAGTTAAACTCTTCAGAGAACTTGCTGTGTTCAAGTTGTTCTTTGCCTATCTTCTCTTTGAGAGTTTTGATAGACAGAGCTGAGTTTCTCCATCTACCATCCGAAGAGGAGATCCCTGGAAGGTCACGACGGTCACCCGGTCAACGGAGAACAAGATTCACTCTCCACCGTCACTTGAAAAACCCAGCCTTAAACAAAGGGAGGATTCAAGACTCAACATCCTCCCTCCCTTGTAATCGGAAGACTGGTCTATTGTAATCTTCTATCCAATCAAAAGAATTTTGCAATTTGATCCCTCTTTTCCGACGCATACACTCGCTTCTTAAGCCGAGTCGTTCCCGGATTCTACCAGGCACTTTAGTGATTAAACACTGTTCGTTGACCTTGTCCCCAACACTGTTTCGATCTGCTTGGATACTTTCTTACTTACTTGCCTGTTTAACTGCTTGATGATTTAACTATCCTTTTCTCGATGGTTGTGAAGAGTTTGAAACCTTTACTTGAACTGTTTTCCAAAATCGTATTGCTTTTCGGTATTCGTACCGATCTCCTGTGTCGGTACTGTTTTCCTGTATTTGTATTATATCTAGTATCGATACTACTTGGATTTGCACCAATCCTCTGTACCGATACCGTTTTCTTGCATTATGATATATGATAGTGATATTTATTGTACTTATTACTTGACATGTCATTACTTGATACATGACTCCTGCATGCTATCACCTGTCACTTGTTTGATATAACTTGTCACTTGCCACCTGATACCTAACTGCTTGACCTGTAATTATCACACTTATGAGAATCCTGTCTTGATATCCTGTATTATATACAGTGACCTTAATTTATAGTACTTATGTATTCTTGTAACTTCCTGAGCCTGTCCTGTTCCTGCAATTTTTGTAAATTGATAATTACATAATAAACAATAAAAAGGACAACGTACATCGGGTAAAGGGGAAACTGATAGACTTTAAGTGGCAAATATGTTTACAGTGGTATTAGATATATTGTGCAACTCAAACTTCCGATTCTACCCGAGGGCCTCCATGTGTTCCGAGGGGAGCGTTGACTTCCTACCTCATGTTACATTCCTGAATTAGCATAATATAAGACTCACCTCCTGTTTTCCTGGCGGCAGTTTCTGGGTCAGCTCCGGAACATCCTCAGTCGTGGTCCCGGGTATGTATGGGACCCACTATATGAAAATCACCTAGAGGGGGGTGAATAGGTGATAATGCTAATCAATGGACAAATTAAAAATAAAGATGTAACTATCACCACACAAGATTCACAAGATGAATGAAAGCAAGTAAATATAGCAATGATGATGATAAGCAAGTAATAAGTGCAAGAATGTAAACCAATCGTAAACACAAGGATATGTTATCGAGGTTCGAGCACCCAGCTCTACTCCCGCCTTCCCCAGAAGGATTCTAGCTACTTCCACTATCTCAAAGAAATCACAATTACACCGGAGTACCCAACTCCACAATCTCGATTACAAGCAATTTCTGAGTAGTCAAAAGACCACAAACTCTGTCTTTCAAATGTCTCTTCCCTTACAAAAGGTCCTTAGAGAACAATGAGTAGGAATGAAGCTCTTGTTGTAAGTGAAGAAAGAAAATTAAATCAGAGAGTATTTCAAAAACCACTTCAGAAAATGAGAGAGAATTTCAGCACAAAAACCAAGAAACAAATCTCTTTTGATTGCCTTAAACTTTTGAATTTTTCTTAAAAAAAAATGTTGTTTACAAACTCTCCCCAAACACCTCTATTTATAGGAGAGGGCTAGGGTTAAGGGATAATACAAACTTAAGGTTAATTAAGTCATATTAGATTTGAAATATATCCCTAAATCAAATTTTAAACACAAAAAGACAAAATAAAACAGCTCAGAAAAATGCCCGTTACTGTTCAAACGGTTAGTCCGGTCGACTGGCTGGTCGACCGCACGTACAAAAAATCTGACCGTTGCAGGCCAGCGGTCGACCACCCGGTCGACCCAAACTAACCGAGAGCAGACTGGGTTACAGTCGGTCGACCGTGCGGTCGACCGCAAAAACGTGCACACTGATACATGTACACCCAGAACTACAGTCGACTGGGCCAGTCGACCGGCCAAACCTGACATAGGTCCGGTCGACTGTCCGGTCGACTGGCTCAGGTCAAAAACCAGATTTTGGACAGAAAATTAAAGGGATTTTGATTTTGACAAAAATATTTTTGAACAGGGATTAGTATAAAACACAAATATATATCTGTAGGCAAAATCTAGTATGCAAAATATTTTGTATAAAATATAAGAAATTATTTTGGATCAAGTATGTGCGCAAAAACGTGTGTGATAGAGCTTCAAACCTATCCACTATTCTTTAACAAACTATAAAACTGAAAACAAAATAATTGAGGACTTCTTGAGCAATCTTCAAGTCTTTGAGCCATGCTATCCTTGCTAGAGCCTTCTTCTTCTATGATCCTTCCTTGATGTGCAATATGCCTTCATAGCTTCATGAACCTAGAAGTTGTTGCAATAGCAAGCAATGGCCTCCAAACATGGTACTTATCCTGAAACTTATCTTAAGTAAATTCATTAGTACCAAATAGCTCTTATTTGGTTTGTCATCATCAAAACACAAAATAATTGGAGAGTGTAACCTCTTGGGCCAACAATCTCCCCCTTTTGATGATGACAAAACAAATAGGCTATAAACAAAAATATAGGGGAGGAGAAAACTCCCCCTCAAATTATGCTATATGAAAAACACAAGAATTTATTGAAAACAAAAGAAATGCTCTTGATACTAATTGAAACCAATTGAAACAATAATGAAAATCACATACTAACAAAACACAAGAATTCTCAAAAACGCATGAAAACAAAACAAGACAACAAAAACATATATAAACTCATATAAACTCATATGGAACCAAGACCATATAAATTTATTTATTTTTGTCCATGTAAACTTATTCTCCCCCTTTTTGTCATACATCAAAAAGGGTTATGAAAAACATGTCTATTCAATAACACAAACATTAAGTTCTCCACAAATAAACGAGAATCTAGCGAAATCAAGTGGTTTAGTGAAAATATCGGCTAGTTGTAAATCCGTGGAAACATAATCAATATCTATATCTCCTTTCTCAAAATGATCTCTAAGAAAGTGATATCTAATCTCAATGTGCTTGGTCTTACTATGTTGATTTGCATTCTTAGTCATGTGTATAGTACTAGTATTATCACAAAATATTTTATATGATCAAAATGCAAATCAAAATCAAGGAGAGTATGTTTCATCCAAAGGACTTGTGCACAACAAGCCCCCGCGGCAACATACTTCGCCTCGGCGGTTGAGAGTGCTACGGAATTTTGTTTCCTAGAGGACCATGAAACAAGACAATTACCAAGAAATTGACATGTCCCACTAGTACTCTTTCTATCTACTCTACAACTCGCATAGTCGGCATCCGAATAACTCGTCATTGAGAAATCTCCGGTTTTCGGATACCATAGACCCATCCCAATAGTGCCCTTAATATAACGAATAATGTGTTTTACCGCAATAAGATGGGACTCTTTAGGACACGATTGAAATCTAGCACAAAGACACACACTAAACATGATATCCGGCCTACTTGCCGTTAAATATAAAAGACTTCCTATCATGCTTCTATATAATTTAATATCAACATTTTTACCTTGGTCATCTTTATCAAGCTTGGTTGTAGTTGCCATGGGAGTGTTGCAAGTCTTTGAGCCTTCAAGTCCAAACTTTTTTACAAGTTCCTTTGCGTACTTGGCTTGACTTATGAACGTCCCGTTTTGCAATTGCTTGATTTGGAGTCCAAGGAAGAAATTGAGCTCACCCATTGAAGACATTTCAAATTCAAGTTGCATGATCTTTTCAAAATCCTTGCACAAAAGCTCATTAGTAGAACCAAAAATTATATCATCAACATAAATTTGCACAATTAATATATCATTATCAACATGCTTAGTAAATAGAGTTGTGTCTACTTTGCCTTTAACAAAATCATTTGAAATTAGAAAACTAGAAAGCCTTTCATACCAGGCTCTAGGAGCTTGTTTCAATCTATATAAAGCTTTATCAAGTTTAAAAACAAAATCAGGATGAACATGATCAACAAAACCGGGAGGTTGAGAAACATAAACTTCTTCATTAATAAAACCATTCAAAAATGTACTTTTCACATCCATTTGAAAAAGTTTAAAATTTTTGAAAGATGCAAAAGCTAGTGTCATCCGTATGGCTTCAAGCCGTGCTACGGGTGAAAAGGTCTCCTCAAAGTCAATTCCCTCAACTTGAGTGTAACCTTGGGCCACTAACCTAGCTTTATTCCTAATGACATTTCCGGACTCATCTATCTTGTTTCTAAAGATCCACTTAGTACCAATTATTGGTCTATCGTGGGGCTTAGGAACAAGATGCCAAACTTGGTTGCGCTCAAATTGATTGAGTTCCTCTTGCATGGCAAGCAACCAATATGGGTCCATCTCGGCTTCGAGAATGCCTTTGGGTTCAAAATGAGAAATGAAAGCAAAGTTACCACATAGGTCATGGAGTTTGGAGCGTGTTGTGACTCCTTTAGATGCATCACCCAAGATGAGCTCCTTAGGATGATTTGTAGCGTATCTCCAAGCTTTAGGAAGCGGTTGAGAGCTTTCCTCTTTATCCTCTTGAACATCACCAATTGATTCTTGCTTTTCTTCTTGAGCGGGTGAGTCCTTCAAGGATAGTCTCTCCATGTCTTCACCTAATGGTTCAATCTCTATAATATTCTCAACAACCACATTAGATTCTTCAAACTTAACATGCATGGTTTCTTCAATAGTAAGTGAAGATCTATTAAAAACTCTATATGCTTTGCTAGTAGAAGAATATCCAACAAAGATAGCTTCATAAGCCTTAGCATCAAACTTACCCAAATTCTCCTTAGTATTTAAAATAAAACACTTGCATCCAAAAATTTTAAAGTATGCAACATTTGGTTTTCTAGAATGATACATTTCAAAAGATGTTTTGGAAGAATTCTTACACACATAAATACGATTTGAAATATAGCATGCGGTGTTTACGGCCTCGGCCCATAAATATTGAGGGAGGTCATATTCACTTATCATTGTCCTAGCCATCTCTTGAAGTGTTCTATTTTTCCTTTCTACAACTCCATTTTGTTGTGGAGTCCTAGGACAAGACATTTCATGCTTTATTCCCTTTTCATCACAATAAGTCATGAAGAGTTGGTTAACAAACTCACCACCTCTATCACTCCTTATTCTCAAAATCGAAAAACCTTTTTTTCCTTTTCAACCCTTTTTCGAAAGATTTTGAAATATGAAAATGTTTGATCTTTACTTTGCAAGAAGAAAACCCAAGTGAAACGGGAAAAATCATCAACTAAAACAAATGCAAATCTACTACCATTTAAACTTTTAGTTTGTGTTGGTCCAAAAAGATCCATATGAATTAGTTCTAAGGGCCTAGTAGTCATGATATCCTTAATTGGTTTGAAGGAAGACTTGGTTTGTTTCCCAAGTTGGCACGCACCACAAATGCGGTCTTTCTCAAACTTCAAGCAAGGTATACCCTTTACTAAATCCTTAGAATTAATTCTAGTAAGATGGTCAAAAGATGCATGTCCTAATCTTCTATGCCAAAGCCAAGAATTTTCATCAAAAGCATTCAAGCATTTAGTAGAACAATCTAAATTAAGCATGTCAATAATGTAAACATTATTATCACGAAAATCGGTAAGAATACAAACATCGGATTTAACATCAAAAATCTTGCAAGAAGAATCATCAAAAACAACTTTAAGTCCACGGTCACAAAGTTGACTAATGCTAAGCAAATTATGTTTTAAACCATCTACTAAAACAACATTCTCTATAATAGGAGATGCACCAATTTGAATGTTACCTATACCGATGATAGTTCCATTGGAGTCATCCCCGAAGGTGACGGAGCCACCTTCCATGTACCTTGATAGGGTTGTAAAGTTGTTGATATCCCACGTCATATGTCTTGAACAACCAATATCAAGGTACCACCGCTCCCTACGTCTTGGAGCCTTGGTGTGTACCTACATCAAATAATTTAGGACTTGATTTTGGTACCCACATTTTCTTGGGTCCTAGGGGGTTAGTTTCATTAACCCAAACAAGATTATTTGATCTATTAACTTGATCATAACAAAATTTAGCTAAATGTCCATTCTTACCACAATATGTGCATCTATATACTCTACCATATTTGAAAGCATAATGAGTGTGTGATTTGTGAGCATGAGAGTTGTGAGCATGAAAAGATTTAGCATGTGTAGTGTGAGCATGAGTAAACTTAACATGTGAGATGTGCTTTTTAGAAAACATGTTCTCAAGTTTCTTTGTGTTAAAAGCACAATCATTTAAAACTTTTTCAAAATCATTTATTTTAGATTTAAAAGAAGAAATTTCTTTTTCATCAACAATAGGAGATTTTCCCTTACAAGAAACCTTGTAGGCATTAAACTCATTTTGAATAGAAATAAGATTAGAAGAAATATCATCCTTTTCTTTAGAAACCATAGCAAGTTGATTTTTGAGAAAAGCAACTTCTTTTTGCAATTTTAAGCATTCAAGTTTCTTGTTATCATAAGTTTCGGAAAGTTCAACAAAAGCATGTACAAGAACTTCCTTACTTAATTCATCATCTTCATCATCATGAGATTGAGGTGTTACCTTAGGGTGTTTGCCATGAAACACATGTTCGCCGTATCCACCTCTTCTTCGGACTCGCTTTCCGAATCCCACGTTGCCTTGTATGCTTTCTTTTCCTCCGGCTTCTTTGGCTTGAAGGAGGAAGTCATCTTCTTCTTAAACTCCGGGCAATCCGCCATGATATGTCCGGGTTTGCGGCAATTGTAGCAAATGATCCTTCTCTCCTCTTTACCTTCAAATTTCTTCCGGAAGTTGAGCTTGTTCTTCCGGTACAACCTCTTGACATTCCGCACAAGTAGAGTTAGCTCCTCATCATCTTCTTCGTCTTCTTCATCGTCATCATTGGTGGATGAAGTCTTGAAGGCTATGGATTTCTTCTTTGAAGTAGTGTCCTCTTCTATTGCCTTCTTCTCCATCTCATGGGTCTTTAGGTTCCCAATGAGACTAATGAGGTCCATCTCGTCCTTGTCGTTCAATTCTTTTAAGGTGGTGGCTTTTATCTCCCATGAAGACGGAAGAGCCCGAATCACTTTCCGCACCTTTTGATCGTTGGAGATGTCATCACCTAAGGAAGAAAGACCATTAGTGATTTTAGTAAACCTTGTAATCATACTATCAATAGACTCATCATCAATCATTTTAAATGACTCATATTGGGACCTCAAGAGATCTATCTTAGCTCTCTTGACTTGTGAAGTCCCTTCGTGTGTGACCAATAAGTGTTGCCAAATCTCATAGGCGGATTGGCAATGAATTACCCGTGTAAGGTCATCCTCATTCAAGGCGGTTAATAGGGAGTTTTGGGCCTTGGAGTTAGCCTCATATTCTCTAAAGTTGAAGTCGGTCCAAGTGCTCTCATCACCATCGGGTGCTACATAGGGTTTGGTCAGGGACTTGGCCACTAAGCTACCCAAAGATTGCAAAAATATAGTCATCCTAACCTTCCAAATAGGGAAATTAAGTCCATCAAATTTAGGAGGGGTTTTAATGTTATCGGCCATGTTTACTAGTGTATGAATGTATGAATGAGAGTGTTGATTAGCAAATTTTAAGGATCTCTCTATGGATGTTAAGCCAAAACCTAGAGTCCAAGCTCTGATACCATTGAAAATCACCTAGAGGGGGGTGAATAGGTGATAATGCTAATCAATGGACAAATTAAAAATAAAGATGTAACAATCACCACACAAGATTCACAAGATGAATGAAAGCAAGTAAATATAGCAATGATGATGATAAGCAAGTAATAAGTGCAAGAATGTAAACCAATCGCAAACACAAGGATATGTTATCGAGGTTCGAGCACCCAGCTCTACTCCCCGCCTTCCCCAGAAGGATTCTAGCTACTTCCACTATCTCAAAGAAATCACAATTACACCGAAGTACCCAACTCCACAATCTCGATTACAAGCAATTTCTGAGTAGTCAAAAGACCACAAACTCTCTCTTTTAAATGTCTCTTCCCTTACAAAAGGTCCTTAGAGAACAATGAGTAGGAATGAAGCTCTTGTTGTAAGTGAAGAAAGAAAATTAAATCAGAGAGTATTTCAAAAACCACTTCAGAAAATGAGAGAGAATTTCAGCACAAAAACCAAGAAACAAATCTCTTTTGAATGCCTTAAACTTTTGAATTTTTTAAAAAAAAAATGTTGTTTACAAACTCTCCCCAAACACCCTATTTATAGGAGAGGGCTAGGGTTAAGGGATAATACAAACTTAAGGTTAATTAAGTCATATTAGATTTGAAATATATCCCTAAATCAAATTTTAAACACAAAAAGACAAATAAAACAGCTCAGAAAAATGCCCGTTACTGTTCAAACGGCTAGTCCGATCGATTGGCCGGTCGACCGCACGTACAAAAATCTGACCGTTGCAGGCCAGCGGTCGACCGCCCGGTCGACCCAAACTAACCGAGAGCAGACTGGGTTACAGTCGGTCGACCGTGCGGTCGACCGCAAAAACGTGCACACTGATACATGTACACCCAGAACTACAGTCGACTGGGCCTGTCGACCGGCCAAACCTGACATAGGTCCGGTCGGCTGTCCGGTCGACTGGCTCAGGTCAAAAACCAGATTTTGGACAGAAAATTAAAGGGATTTTGATTTTGACAAAAATATTTTTGAACAGGGATTAGTATAAAACACAAATATATATCTGTAGGCAAAATCTAGTATGCAAAAATTTTTGTATAAAATATAAGAAATTATTTTGGATCAAGTATGTGCGCAAAAACGTGTGTGATAGAGCTTCAAACCTATCCACTATTCTTTAACAAACTATAAAACTGAAAACAAAATAATTGAGGACTTCTTGAGCAATCTTCAAGTCTTTGAGCCATGCTATCCTTGCTAGAGCCTTCTTCTTCTATGATCCTTCCTTGATGTGCAATATGCCTTCATAGCTTCATGAACCTAGAAGTTGTTGCAATAGCAAGCAATGGCCTCCAAACATGGTACTTATCCTGAAACTTATCTTAAGTAAATTCATTAGTACCAAATAGCTCTTATTTGGTTTGTCATCATCAAAACACAAAACAATTGGAGAGTGTAACCTCTTGGGCCAACACTATAAACATAACCCATTATTTTATCATCAGTTTCCAATAACAAACTCGGCTTACTCATATATGGACGTATGTGTGTTGGGACGCTAGGGCACATACCTAGATAATGGATACGATGAGTAATAATAATAATAAGACGCTAATCAATCATGCTATTTTGCAATTCGGGTTGTGTATACTCGGATTACGATGAAGGGAGGTATATAGTATATAGATGAGGATTTTCTTGTTTGGATTATTTCTTCTATGTACTTGTCTCAGGAAGCCATAATCTGGGTTATACTGCTGGTTTTGCTGTATTTTCTTCCATCGGATTTTTATTCAGATTTTGATTTTTCTACTCTTATTATTATATTATATATTCTTGGCTTTACCACCTGTGTGCTACTCAAATCTTCTGCTATTCTCTATTGTACACAACCTGCCTCTTGCCTGATATTATACTTGTATTACTGTGCCTAATTTGCTAACTTGTTTATTCTTGGTTTATGCGGATACTTGTTACCGTATAATTTTCTGATGATTTATACTATTCTATTTAGCTGTTATTGTGGACAGCTCAGGTTGTGCGTACTCAGTCGAAGGAGACATGAGGTATATGGTATATAGATAAGTGTTTCCTTATTTGGAATATCCCCTCGAGGTATCAATCTCATGAAACTATCTACTAAGCCCGTACAACTAGTTTTGTCACATCTGTTTATCCCATCATTTGATGCCTTATTCATGTTCGGGTGTATGCTCATGATACGATTTTCAATACATTTTCTTTAATTTGAATTTATAGATACACACGTGCTTATACCTGTACGCCATTTGGCATTCACCATACCACTTGTTGGGGGGTTCTGACTCCCCTGGATTCCCATGTCCAAATCTCGGAGCTTGGTGCTTGTGGATTCTCCGGTTGCTGATCAGAGATGCGCAGTGAAGCGTGGATCATCGGCTGACCGTCTGAGGCTTCATCCTTCTGGGTCCCCTGCTCGGTTCTCGAGTTTTTCCTTTGTGACTCGTGAGCGCCTTTTGTATAGTTTATTATTGTATATCTCTTTGTATTCTCGCATTTTGCGCCTATTAGTGATGTAATATTCTTTTAATATTGTGTCAAATCTCGTGATAACTTTGTAATTGTGCTCATATGTTGGAATGTATAATGTACCACGTACTTCCGTACTCTGATTCTTGCATGTACTGATGTTTAGCGTACAAATGTAAGGATATTTCTGACCTACATATATACGTCACAGTAATAACTCTATACCCGCGGGATCGGGGCGTTACAACTGATGAATGAACCTAAAATTAGGGAGATGCAAAGCGATAGGCGCATCAAAATTCTAAGGCGACCCAGACCGACGTCCCCTTGTACAAAGACAACTCCGATAACGAAGCAGACTCGCCTCATTACAAAACAAAAATTCAATGGAGAAAGAACGAAGAGCCCCCTGACATCAGAACTCTGATGAATTGGACCACAGGCGGATCCAAGAGGCGAAGCCATACTTCCATAGCGGATCGACACTAGCACCTACCAAAATCTCCAATTCCACTCTCTCTGAAAAGATCCTAGAGTGCAAGTTCTCGAAGAAGATCTCAACTCTAACCTTTAACTGCTACTCTGGAGTGAGCGACTCAGTTCAGCACATCAGACACTTTCGGGATAATATGATAGTTCACTCCGGCAACGACGCCATTATGTGTCTAATCTTTCTATTCAGCCTAAAAGGTGTGGCCTCAGATTAGTTCACTTCTTTCCACCACATTCTCTCCACAACTTTGAGATGGTAACCGAGGCGTTCATCACTCAATATGCCTTCCGTGAGAATCCAAGAAAAACAACCACCACCTCCTCTCTGTCAAAATAAGGCAGGGTGAGAGCCTCAAGTCCTTTATTGGCTACTTTCAGAGCCAGGTGGCTAAAGTTTCCAATTGCAGTAAGGATATCTCTATACTCGCATTCATCAGCGGGCTGTAAGTTTCTCACCCCTATATAAACATCTGTTGAAGCATGATGTCACTCTAATGAGTGAAGTCCTATCCTAAACCCAGCCTTATATTCAGTTGGAGAAGGCTATGAATAGTTCTGTCGACCACTCTCTCTAGCGTGACAACGATAGAGAAAAGACAAATTCGCATCATGAGACTCTGACTTATGCCGGTAACCAGAATCGGGGGCAACCCGCCTTCAAGAAGCATGCATTCCCGACTGTCTCTCCGAATCCACTCCAAGTGTTCAAAGTGGAAAAATACTTCACTCCGCTGAGGTTCCCTATCAACAACGTCTTCATTGTCATCAAGGACCAGCCTTGGGTAAGACGCTCAAAGATGATCCAACACAACCTTACACTCCCTAGAGCGGAAGACTACTATTCTTATCACGATAATAAAGGACACAAGACCGCCCACTACAGAAGTCTTCAATGGTACCTGAAAGAACTTGTCTATCAAGGCTTTCTCAAAGAGGACATACTTACCCTAGAGCAGCTCCCGACGCAGGATAGCCGAGCACTGTGCCTCCTACCCAACAACAACATATGATCACCAAGAACAAGGCGATTGAGTGATTTTTTTCCTCCAATGAAGACAGAGGATTACTCCTCTGATAATATCCTTGTGTTTCAATTAAATTTCATGTATTATTTCTTAAATTATTGAATAAAATTAAACTTTTACTACTAACTGTTTCCATGCCAACCCGCTGATGGGAGTATCCCATCAGATCCCCAGATGCTTGTACATCCCGTTTATGGGAGTGCCCTCCAATCGGAGACGACAATGCAAGCACCAGCCTACGGGCTCCCTTTCGATTAGCCTTCGGGCAATCGACCTCTGTTGTGGGAGTATCCCCACCCAAAGTCACTGCCCCACTGATGAGAATGTCCCCAATCAGGATCCCTGACACTTTTACGTCTTGATGTAGGAATGTTCTTCTACTCGGAGGCAGCAACACAAACACCAGCCTAGGGCTCCTTCTTGATTAGCTCGGGGCAGATGAAACCCTACGCTATGGGAATGTCTCCTGCTCGGAGTCACTACTCAGCTATAGGAATTTTTCCCTCTCAGAGCCCTGTCGAGTTTGAAGATACCGTGATGGGATTATCCCCACTCACAGACAACATCGCAAAATCACCACGACATTCCATACCCAATCAACCATGCCGAAGACAGAAAATCAGTATTCCGAAGAGGCACATTCCAAAACCAATAGTAAATCAAGCCAAATAAGACTCAAACATAAGCCAATTTTATTCCAATTATATTTATTACATTGTGTTACATTTTACAAGAGTAATACAAGATATTCTAATATATTTCTATGTTTACATTTTTGAAAATAAATGTAGTAGATCCGAATCCAGATCATCGTTCCACTCCCAACGCTCGTATGTCCCATTGTGGGAGTGTCCCCCACTTGGAGATGTGTAACACTCCATTCCCAGAATACGGCCTTATATACATATTCTAATTTTTCGATCGTATTCTTTGATTTATATTCCTGTATTTGTTTTTATTTTATGATTATTTATATCCTTACTTGGTTTCGATCCAGATTTCAGATCAGAGTCAACCCTAGTCTGAACCGGGACCCGATCCTAGTGTACTGATCGATTTGACTTTTCTGGTAATCAAATTTGACCAATTTCAGAATATCTTAAAATTTTCATGATTTTTTTGGAACTTGCTGAGTTAAATTGTAAAATCTTCAAAATCGGTATCGACCAGTGCCGCCATCGATTCTCAGATTTTTAATTTACAAACAGAGTTGAATGTCTAAAATCCTCTCTCACATTATTTGTCAGGATAACGTTTTCTATCTAAACACATTTTGGGGATTTTTCTGAATTTATCAAAATTCGACTAGATTTGGTGTCGACCGGTGTCGCTGGTAGATTCCAGGATTTTTATTTTAAAAATGGGATTGAATTTCTAAAATTTGATTTCACCATGAACTTTATAATAATATTCTCTATTTTAAAGAATTTTTGGAGGCTTTTCTAGAGTTACTTCATTTTTTTGGTTTTTCTGGTGTTTTCGGGGTTTCATTGATTCCAAAGTTTTATCTAGATATTTCTCGTCTCTTTTCTCCTTTCCAATTTGTCTCCTCCGCCCATGTTCTTTCTTTCTTTTTCTTTTTCTTTTTTTCCTTTTCTCAATTTTCCTCTACCACTCAATTTTCCCAAAATATCTCCTTTTCCCCACTCATTCTCTCTCCTCCCTTTCTCTCTCCACCCAGACGCGCGTTTAGTGCTGGACCCGAGCGCGAGTCTCCTCTAGCAACCGAACTCGGTGGTAAGCACATCTCCCCCTTAAATTCTCTCTAGTCTCTCTCCTTCTTAATCTCTAATTCAATCTCTTTCTCTCTAATCTCTCTCCACTATCTTTTGTTTCCTTCCTCCAGTGACCAATGCCACCGACGCCTCTCCACTTGGCCAGCAACCATGGCCGGCGGCGACTCCTTCGGTGGCCTCTCCACATCTCCCCCAAGCTCCTCCTCCATCTCCAACTACACCATCTCCATCTTCTTCAAGATCCACCATCACTACCCACTTCTCCTCTTAAATTCCTCCACCACCACCAACATCACCACCTTCCTTCCAACTTTGGCGACCCCAACCCCGGCGGCCAACCCCACCCCCTCTCCATCTCCATCTCCCCCAATCCCACCACCTCCTTTAATCTCACTAAAAACCCACCTCCATCTCCATCTCTATCTTCTTCAAAATCAACCACCACTGCCATCTTCTCTACTCCAAATCCCACCACCACAACTATCAATTCCTTCCTTTTCTTCTTCCCACTTCTCAATTTCATCGCCTCCTCCACCAAATCAATCACCACCTTCAAACCCCACCACCCAAAATCACCTCCAACTCAACACCCCTCTAACACATCCCCTATCCTTCTTGGAGTGGCACGTGCTACCCCAGACCGCCAGTGGCCGGCACGCGGCCGATGACGCCCCTTCGGCCTCCTGGCCCACGGCCAGGCTGTAGACCTCTCCCCTGTGCGGGGACTGCTTCTTTTTCTTACTCTATCTCCTTTTATGCTCTCTCATCTCTTTCTCTCTCTAGCTCTCTCTCCCCTCCCACACTATTTCTTTCTCCCTTTCCTGGCCGTGAGCCAGGTTATGGCCAGTCCAGGCCATGGCCTGTCCCCTCTCTCTCCTATTCTCTCTCTCTCTCTCCTGTCACTCTCTCTCCTCTCTCTTATTTTCTCTCTCTAAAAAATAATAATATATATTTGTATCATTTAATATGATTGGTGGCGTGTGCACATGTTTCGGGATTTGCGAGGATATTTCGAAGATTTCTACTGTTTTTTCCCGCTTCGACGGGTTGATGTAATTTACTTATGTAAATTGTGGAATTGGTGTATTTGTGGTATTGTGTTTGTATCATTATTTTAGTGGATTTGTAGCAATATTGTAAACTGTGATTTTATACCAGTGTGATATGTTTATCATAATGTAGTTGTACCAGTGGGA
The DNA here is from genome assembly GCA_038442645.1 of Agave tequilana. NCBI lineage: Eukaryota > Viridiplantae > Streptophyta > Magnoliopsida > Asparagales > Asparagaceae > Agave > Agave tequilana. The sequence continues at coordinate 138,823 of JAVJIF010007091.1, read as the reverse complement.
TGAATGTGTGTAATAGTGTAGTTTAAATTCTTGCTCATATATATATATATATATGTGTGTGTGTGTGTGTGTGTGTGTGTGTGTGTGTGTGTGTGTGTGTGTGTGTGTGTATTATATATATATGTATGTTGTGATATCTACTCATATATATATGCTGTATGTGTGTATATATATATGCTATGATAGCTACTCATATATATATATATATATATATATATATATATATATATATATATATGCTGTGATATCTACTCTATAACCATGCGTAGCAGACCCTTCATGGTTGTTAACCTCCGGGCTTAACCGCTTTGCGGTTCTATATCAGCTTTTGGGCTAAACCCCTGGGGTTTCTAGCTTCGTCGGGAGCCTATGTAAGTCGTGTGACTGTGTAATTAGCCTATTGGATACCTCATCAAACATGACTTACTATACTCTTGCTTTGCTCAAACCCCTGGGTTTTACTAACTACACCGTGTGGTTACAAGCCTAGCTTAATAGCACAGTCTCGTCAGGTACAATTTTGCTATGTCCCCATTTTGCTCAGCCTCCGGGCTTAATCGCTTGGCGGTTCTCTTACTTGTTACATATATATGCTTGTGTGTTATTTGATACTAACATCTCCTGCAGGTACTTACTCAGCCCCGGGGCTTAACTGCTCTGTGGTTCTATACTAAAGCCTCTAGGCTTAACCTTTCTGAGGTTTTTAAAGCCCTTTAGACTTTCTATATGCTACACCTGGTAGGCGGACCTAGCGTCAGAACATTGCCGCTAACTCTGTTTAAGCGTAGCTACACCGTGAGCGCGGCTTCACCACACGCGGTAGAGTAGCATTCATACGCTCACTCCGTCGTGCGCCTTTAGCTGTGCCGCGAGGGATAACCACGCCGAGAGTCAGATGGTGTCTAATGTTGTATGTTAGCTTCGCTCCAGCTTGTTTAGCTTCGCTTGGATGATCGCTTACTTGCCTGCCTGCTTGCCTGCTTGATAATCTAACTATTATCCTTTCGTTGATGACTGTGAAGAGTTTGAAACCTTTACTTGTATTGCTTTTCAAAATTGTATTGTTTTCTTGTATTCGTATTAATACCCTATATCGGTACCATTTTCCTGTATCCATACTGATTCCCTGTATCGGTACCCTTTTCTTGTATTGTACCGATCTCCTGTATCGGTACTATTTTCCTGTATAGTGATATCTATTGTGTTTATCTCTTGATATGCTATTACTTGACACCTGACCCTTGATGCTATCACCTGACACTTATTTGATATCACTTATCCCCTGCCACCTGTTATATTACCACTTGACTTGTGATTATTATATTTCAGAAATTCTATCCTGCTATCATGTATTATATACAGTGATCTGTATCTCTTGTACTTATGTACTCTTATACTCTAGAACCTGTCCTATTCCTGCTATTCATGTATTATGATAATTACATAATAATAAACTATAAAAGAATAACTTATATCGGGTAAGGGGGAACTAATGGACTTCAAGTGGTGAATATGTTTACAGTGACATTTAGTTATGTTGTGCAACTCAAACTTTCGGATCTACCTAAGGGTCTTCAGGTGTCCAAGGGAAGCGCTGGCTCCCTACCTCTTGTTACTTTCATGAATTGACATATAATAAGACCCACCTCTTATACGCCTTACAGCTGGTTCCATAGCACCGGCAACGGAACACCCTGAGTCGTGGTCCCGGGCTTATACGGGACCCACTGTAAACATAACCCATTGGTCTCATCATCAATTTCCAATAACAACCTCGACTTACTCATATATGGATGTATGTGGGATGGAATGTACGCCTGTATACATACTTAGATATATGAGTCAGACAAGTAATAATAATATGATACTAATTAATAATTCATTATGTTGTTTTGTAATTCGGGTTGTATACATTCAGATTACGATAAAGTGAGATATATGGTATATAGATGAGGGTTTCTTTGTATGAATTATTCCTTTGACATACTTATCTCTTGAAGCCCTAATCTTGGTTGTACCGCTAATTTTGCCATAATTGCTTTTATCAGATATTAATTCAAAATTTGATTTTGACATTATTATTATTCTATGTGAATATATCTCCTGGTTAACCACCTGTGTACTACTCCACAGATCTCCTACTGTTATCATATTGTACATAGCATATCTCTTGCTTGACATTACACTTGTACTACTGTACTTAACCTCCTGACTTGCTTACTCTTAGTTTTATATGGATTCTTTAGTTACCGTATACTTGCTGATTCATATTGTTCTCTTATACTGTTATTGTGGACAGTAATTGAGTTAAACCTGTAAACAGAAAATACAAAATTTCAGAACTTAAGAATATAATGTGCAAGTTCTCAATACTAGCACAATAGCGAGTAGCTATACGGGTCGTGATCCACAAGGAGGGACTTGCGATGGAAGCTTTTAGTAAGTTCTCTCTTTGTTCACTAAAAATGGTTAAAGTTCTTCTTTTTATTCTTGTAAAGAAAAGAAAAAAGAATTATTGTTAAGTTAAGAAAAGAGTGGTAGATTAAAAAGATGGAGAAAATAAAAAATAATTTTGTACAAAGAAAGTGAAAATAGTGAAGAGTTGAGAGTTGGTGATGATGGTGATCTAAACTAAAGACTAAAAAAAGGAAAGAAAACCTAAAAGAACTTACTTATCTCTTCCGGTTGATGACTTACCTTGAATCCTTGGCAAAAACTTACCTCGTCTTGAAGGCAAGCAAAGCATGGCAAATAGGATCTTTCCCATTCTCAGACTTAAACTATGAACTTATATGAAAGCAAAAAAAAAATAGAAATGGCTATCCATCACCATAAGCCATTAAGGGCACTTGCAATGGCAAAACATGTTCGATGCTATAGTTTCATTTGGATTATCATCAAAACCCGATAGAACTAGAGTAAGAGAAGAAGAAAGAAGAACATGAAAATGTAACTTTAGTTCGACTAAAATAATAATGAAAGAAAATAAGAACTTACACCGGTGTCACCCTCAGTACAAGCTTCACTCTCATTCCTCTATGAAACTCTCCTCTCCTCTCAGTTACATAAATAAAATGAAAATTACATAAAAGAAAACTAAAAATCCTAAGTTACAGATTATAGAATAGTTTAAACTACACTCTCTGCTGAATCGTTCTCTCTGTTCTCAGAATTTGCAGATATTTATGGCAAAAATGAAAAGAGGAGAGCGTCTAAAGATAGGGGGAGCAAACGCTCCTCGTATATCAACTGAAATGCGATAGAAACACAACATTTGCGGAATTTTCACAGCCTGGATGTGGCCACATCCACGGTGCACGAGCCTCTGATCTCTCGAACATCTTTATCTCCTGATAGATTTTCAGTTTGGGCTCTGGATTCATCTATATCACTATTGATATTCAGTTAACCGAAATGGATTCATCAAAATTCAAATTTAACCGATTTTTATTTGGTGTTGTCTCTTTGATTTGTTCTGATCTTTAGCTGACAATTGTCCTAATCCTTGATTTTGATTTAATCTGAACTTTAGTGGGCTTTTTGGCTCATTTTCTCTTCCTTCTCCTTTAGTAAAGGCCCTGCAAATAATTAGATAAAAAAGATAATTAAAGCAGAGTTTATTAAATAATAAATATGAGAATACGACAATAAATATGCAATATCAGTGACCGATCAGACAGCTTGAGTTGTGTGTACTCAGTCGATGGAGACACGAGGTATATGGTATATAGATGAAGGTTTTCTTGTTTGGATTATCCCCTCGAGGTATCAATCTTATGAACCTATCTACTGAGCCCGTACAACTAGTTTTGTCATATTTGTATATCACATCATTGAGCTTCATTCATGTTCTGTTGTGTATGCTTACGACACGGTTTCCAACGCATGCTTTTGATTCGGAATAATCGATACATGCGTGCTTGTTCCTGCACGCTACTTGGCATTCATCACACCACTTGTTGGGGAGTTTCTGACTCCCCTGTATCTACATGTCCAGATCCTAGAGTTTGAAACTTGTGGATTTTTTCAGTTGCTGATCAGAGATGTACAGCAGAAGCGTGAATCATCGGCAGACCGTCTGAGTCCTTTTCATCCAGGCCCCCTGCTAGGCCCTCAAGTTTTCCTTTTTGTAACTTGTAGCATCTTTTGTATTGTTCATACTTGTATGTCTCGTTGTATTCTCGCATTTGTGCCTATCGGTGATGTAATATTCTTGTAATATTATGTCACATCCTGTGATAACTATGTAACTGTACTCATATGTTGGAATGTATAATGCGCCATGTACTTTCGTACTCTAATTCTTGCATGTACTGATGCTTAGCGTATATATGTGAGGGTATTTCTGACCTATGTATATATATTACAATAATGTCTCCGTACCCGCGGGAGCGGGGCGTTACAAGATGGTAACGCAAGCACCAGCCTATAGGCTCCTTTTCGATTAGCCTACGAGCAGTCAAAACCCTCCCTTGTAGGAGTATCCCCTGCTCGGAGTCCCTACCCAACTGATGGGAGTGTCCCCCATCAAGATCCTTGACTTTTATGTCTTGATGTGAGAGTGCCCCCACTCAGAGGTAGCAACACAAGCACCAGCTTATGGGCTCCCTCTCTATTAGCCGACAGGTAGTCAAAACCCTTCGTTACTGGGATCTCTCCCACTCGGAGTCCAAAGTTTGCAGATACCGTTGATGAGGTATCCCCACTTGAAAATAATAATGCAAACCCACTGACAACCTATTGCCAGCCAACCATACAAGAGATAGAGATCATCACTCCAAAGAGGCATGATCATATCAATTCCAAAGAACTTATGGTAAAAACAAACCAAGAAAAATCTAAACATTACTATTTCCATTCCAAAAGTTATTTCCATTCCATTAATTTTCATTCTGAATATCATTCCATTAAATTTATTTGATTACATCTAAGTAATATAAGATATTCCATTACATCTGTGTTTACATTTTTTGGAAAGGAAATACAGCAGATTTGAACCTAAACACTAGAATCCATCCCGTAGTCTTGCCTCACTTCTGAACTCTGAGGATACACTCGAAATCACAGGGACCATCTACCGAAAGACGTTGCCCCCTTTGTTCGCGCCACCATCCGAAGATCCTGACACTGGTAAAGAGAAGATTGAGAAGCTGAGGCAAGACGGGTCGAAAAGGATATGTTAACCTGGAATACATTTTCCCTTTTCAGTCTCCTACGACTCCAAGGCAGCCAAATCGATTCCACCATCCTCCTCGCATTACGAGAAGGACGAGAAAAAACCATGGGAAGCCCTGCGAGAGCGAGGCAGCAACCATCCTGAGATTGAAGCCTTTAAGACATGCAAGACGGTGATGGAATCATGTCTGCACTCTGAAGCTGTCCAGGAGAAGTACCACTATGGAATAGAGAGACTCCAGATCACAAACCAGGAGACTCTAGGCCACTAGGAGAAAGCCAGTATCCCTTGGTTTTGGCAAACAGGAGGCTCATCCGTCCGTCCTGCATATCCCCAATGGTCGCACCTTGTCATGATGACTAATGCACCACAATAGTCTCTTCATGAAAACTAAAGCGACACACCAGTCTGACTCCCTAAAAGAGAAAGCTTGTTCATCACTTCCTCATCCTCATCCTTCCCTTCTTTTCCTTCCTTTATCTGATGAAGAGGAAAGAGAAGATCATGGTGGCCCAACAAGGAAAGAAGAAGCGAAGGTTTTGAAGCAAGGTTTTTGAAGAAGACATCAAAGATGATTTCATCCCACGAGTCTCTCTATTTATAGATGGATAAGAAGTCACACCACCTTCAATTTAAACTACCAATCCCTAAAAAGTGATACTACTTTTTGAGATTTTTGGTTAACTGTAAAGGCAGGAGATCAACCGTCGCACCCAACCATAAAACCTTACAATTCTCATCATAATGGTACCAGGATTCGAAGAAGCACATGATACAATTTTTAAGGAATCCAACTAATCGATAGGACAGCTGGTAGTTAGCTGATCAATCTCTAATTAACTCTAGAAGATCCACAATGATCCGAAGAGATTCGACATACGTTCCTCTGACTGCAAACATCAAAATGAGCTTAAGGCATTAAAAGTCCCTCCGATCCACTTCGCTCCTCCGACTTCCCTTTTTAGGCTCCAGTAAGTGGAGAAGAAGAGGGCATCTGTAGTGGTCAAAATTTAACCCGTACCAAGATAATGACATGTGTTGTAACTATCAATGAAGTTCCCCCAAGACATCCACAATTCAGAATCCATTTCGAAGCCACCTCCACATCTGGTCTTCCCATAACTGACTTTCATCCCGAGGACATTTCTGATTCGGAGCCGCATTTTTCCATTTCGAGGCCTTTACCACTCTGAAGTCCTCATCTCCTCAAGGTTTCCTCCACTACGAGACCCTCCTTGTTCCAAAGGCTCCAGCTCCGAACCTAAAGCTACAACAACGAACATTCTTGTTCTCCACCGATAGTTATGTAACTTCATCCTTTCCCACTTTCATAAGGTGTAAATGCCTCTATCAACGCGAGCAATTATGGACAATGACAGATTTTTTTGACATGCAATCCTAACCAACCAGTGCCGATGATCACGACTGTTACAACAAATCTATCACGTGCCGATCATGCAGTTACAATAGTCTATCAATTCTGCCTCTATGCCAGCATCCATGTCTAGTATATACTATTCTTTTTCTTCAAGGAGAAGGAGGTCGCATTCCTAATCCTAAGAGCATAGACACCATCACACTAGTAGTTCCCTGTGCTAGTCCACCTTACTACGCTGGAGGTTTTTTTGTTCTAATTCACCACCATACTAGCAGTCTTCCTGTGCTAGTCCATCCCATAACACTAGCAGTCTCCCTGTGCTAGTCCACCAAAATATTCCAAAAGTTTTCCTCTACTCTATCCACCCACCTTTCCTTTTCGAATACTGATTCTCATGCCCAAGGGTCTTAGGCCGGTATGACACTTAAAGGTGTCTCTTTCATGTATGCCCTGATAGGTCAGATCGAGATCGTCCAGTCGCTTGTGGTGAAGATTCATCCACATTAGCCCGATGAGATTTTTCCCACCACAAATACAATACTACTACAATATCTAGTTCGATATGAAAAACTCATATCCATGTACACAAATATGAGGGAAATGATACAATTAGTGCTTTATACACTCACTTAAAATCTACTCACATGTTTACTCAAGAGACAAATGATCAACATGATTTTATCATATTTTCATAATCCTATTTATCTATTATTTGTTCATAAATAATTCTACTCGAGTAGTTTTAGTGTGTTGTACAGACAAAGTTTCTAGAAAAAGACTAGACCACAAATGCACTGCGAAGACTGTAAAGAGTGCAAAAAGTTAAGCTTGAAGACTCCTTTCCAGAATCCCGAAATGTTTGAGGAATTCCTCGGCTTGGCACTTCAGACCTTACCACGATTCCCGTACTTTTGTTGACAAATGTAAGATACGGGGGAATCATGTTGTAAGATAAGTTTCCACCACCATTTGGAAAGGAGCACCTTGTTCATGTTTCTAAGGTTAAGGACCCCAATCCTCCCTCCTCATTCAGGCGACAGACTTGTTCCCATCTTACAAGATGGTAGGCTAATGCCTGTGAATTGTCTCTTTTCCAAAGGAAGCGGCACTGAATCTTATCAATTTGGTGTTCCACGCACTTTGGTAACTCAAGAAAAGAGAAAAGTAGAGTGGTGATACTGATAAGGATGTGTTAAAGAAGGTCAGTTTTCCTTCTAGGGAAAGGGATTGCCCTTTCCAACCTCCAGGCTTTTTTCTTCTTTCTCAATAAAGGGAACCTAATCACATCTCCTGAGACTCCTGGGTCGAATAGCCCACGTTAAGTGAGGGGAAAGTCCCTTTCGGCAACCAAAAATGCATTCAATAATAAAAGTAGTCATGTTCTCGGTGCTTAAGAAAATGATAGAGCTTTTGTTGAAGTTGACGGACAAGTTAGACATTTTTCAAAGCAAAGCAAAATGGATTTGATGGCGATAACTTGTGCTATGTCACATTTCCCAAAGAGAAGTGTGTCATCAGCATATTAGAGGTTAACTACTGCAGTGGTTCCCCTGGTCAGTGTTAGGGCTTCTAACCACCCTCTATCCCTAGCTCTTTTAAACATGATGTTTAGTCCATTTGCAACGAGGATAAAAAGGAGGGGTGATAATGGGTCTCCTCCCCTCAGGCCTCTCCTACACACGATTTTCTTTCCCTCTTGGCCATTGTGACATGTTTACGGACTCCAGGAAAGAGGCAATCCCACCCAAATCTGTTATAGGCTTTCTCAAAGTCCAACTTGAGAAGATACCCTTGGAGGAGCAGTGGTGCTGATCTCTGTGCCAAAACTACTCCATCGAGTATTGATCTTCCTGTAATAAATCCTGTACGAGAGTCATCTATCAAGTCTCTTGGCACCCACTTCATGCGATTTGCTAGGATCCACCAGAATCTTCAGGTTATAATTCAAAAGGCAAATCGATCGATAGTCGCTAATGCTTTCAGGGGATGGCTTTTTTGGGATGATAACAACGAGGTAGTTAATTTTATCAAGTCTAGCAGCCCCGTTGGAAACTCTGTGACCAATGCTGCAACATCCACTTTGATTGTTTCCCAAAATCTTTTATAGAACAAGATTGAGAAACCATCCGGCCCTGGTGCATTTTCTACCTCGAGTTGCCAGATGTCTGTTTAATCTCTGCCTCTGAGAAGTCTCGCTTCAAATCCCATAGCCTATGAACCATGTCGTGATAGAGGTTTCCCATGGTTCTCAATCATTAGCCTAATCAGCTTTCAATTCGAAGAGTTGGTAAACTGTGTCAACGACCCGTTTAATGTAAGAGTGGGAGATAATGACATTATCCCCATCTTTAAGAGCAAAGATGGTGTTTCTATTTCTATCGTCTATGAAAGAATGTTATGTTAAGGTTTCTTTCCTTAAGCCATTTATATCTAGCTCATTGTGACGACAATACCTCATCTTTTCCGTATAGGTAATCCAGTCCTTATTATGTCGGAGTGAATCCAGGTTAATGAGTGAAAAGGGGAGATTTCCTTTTTTTGTCGAGGCAATCTATGGCCTTGAGGAGTTCCCTCTTTTGGTGGAAAATATTCGCGAAGGAGTACCCCCACTATGATAAGTTCTTCATAAGCCGTAGGAGTTTAGTCGTGGCATTGTTTGACTAACCGGTTGATAGATTCCATCCTTCATTGACAACCGTCCCCAGGTCCTCCTCAAGTTACCACATTTTGTCAAATCTAAACCATCTCCTACCCTGTTACTTGAGATCACCCATGGACAGACAAAATGTGATATGGTCAGAGGTAAGCTTAACGCCGGATTTAGCGGAGGCCAACAGAATTTTGGCCTCCTAATCGACTGAAACTAGAACCCTACCTAGTTTAGCCAAGCATGGAGTCTGTCTATCCTTCACGTTGCCCTATCCTTCCTGGCGTTCATGCAAGAATCACACGACATTGAAATCCCCGACAATTACCCATGGGAGATTCCATCTATATTTAAGGGACCTAATTTCATCCCATAAGCGGGGGTCTAGCAGGTCTTTGGTTTGGGTCATACACGACAATGCTTACCTGTTTCCAACCATTCAAAATATAGACAATCACACAGGAGAGTGTGAACTCACCTTCCCACTCATCCACTACATTAAACATGGAGTTGTTGATCCCAATGAGGATTCCCCCTGCTGATCTTATGGCGTTCTTACAACACCACACATTGATCTGACCACCACCTGGTCCTCTGAAGATCATAGATGAGGGGTCATGGAGTTTGGTTTCTTCTAGGTAGACTACATCGGCCTTGCAGTTATTAATAACATCCATGATTATACATCTTTTAGCCGGCCTCCAGAGGCCTCTAACATTTCAAAAAAATATATAACATGGGCAACATAAGAAAAAATTATGGGGCATCCCACATAGATATGATCACACCCCCTCGATGTGAAGAGAGTATCCTAGGGAGGAGCCTCATTCAATTCAGTTGTCGAAGCAGTATTAATGTTTTTAACAATAATGGAGCTATCACTACCAAGGCTTACACTTTGACAATAATGCAATTTAGGAGTAAATGAAGTAAAGAGGGAAGCTTGAGAGATACACCTGATTCGAGCTGAATTCCTCGAGTTTCATAGCCCGAGTCATGATTTCCCCCTTCTTGTCCTTTTTACCCCCGTGCAAATGCATCAATCGCTTACTCTTCCTGTTCATTACTTGTTCCTTCCCTTGGGGGCGACATGTCATCCACCAATCTCACCGTGGAGAGAGATTCCTGATTGGAATCCGACAAGGTCATGGCTGATTCAGGCCGAGCCTCACGCTGTACAGGTGAAAGGGCATTGTCGAGAGTCGGCCTCCCCTGTCCTTACACTTACGACTTATACTAGGTCCTGCAGAGGCAGGCCATAGTTTTGGCCATCAAGGCTTGCAACTTCTTAAAAACATGGGATTGGATGGTGTCGGTGATCACTCCTATGATGTAGTCCCTATCCACTACCACCAGTGGGTCCGCACTGTTGGAGGAGGCATCCAGAGGCTTGCCTGCAATAGGGGCTAATAGAGGGCGGAGGAGCTGGCGCTAATTTCTCAACTGTGGGTGCTACTGCCGGTTCACGTGAATTTGCATCATCTCTCGGCCTCTCGTAGCCACAACTTGTGCTGAGGCAACAAAGGCGAGCTGAGATGGGCCAGCTCGGCCCATTACAGAAGATAATTCGGCATGGGTTGACCCATTAACGGGCTATAGACCCAGGGGTAAGGCCTACTGAGGCTCGGACCCAAGACCCAAGAAACCTGAGCGCAGAAAAGGCTCGATATTAAGGGCTATTTGTTTGCCTGAAATTGGGCTGGGAAAACCAATTTGTGGCGGCCTAGTAGCTTTTTTGAGTTAAGTATGTTTGTTTGCGTTTAAAAAACGCGTGACATGGCTTTGAAAAAGGGGCTCCGCGGTTTCAGCTCCTCCTCCCTTTGAAACCACTCGATTTCTGACACATTTTTTTTTATATTTTATGGGGTTTTGTTGGTTAGGATTACTCTCTTATTTCCTTCATACGATAGTCTCATTTCTCGCCTCTTCTACTCTTGCACAATAAAGTCGGTTGCCTAAAAAAATTCCAATTTTTAACTCTCTTCCCTCCCCTTTGTGCTCTGCTGGTATGTTTACCTGAGCCTCCCCTCCTATCCTCATGACTATAGCTTCCCATTCTTGTTCTTGAGCGGCACCCTCGTTGACCTTCTAAAAATTTAATTTTTCTGCATAAGAAGGTAAATTTTTGGCTTCACACGATCGGATCTACACTTCCATTGTATTTTCTTGACCGGATCTGTGAAACCGATGGTGGAGCTCCTTCTAATTCATGGGAGCGGATGTTAATGTGGTGATCTACCTCTTTGTTGCTCAATAAAGCGTTCTGATTTTTAGATTTACTTATTCCTTCTCTTTGTCATTCTTGCTCACTGAATCATTATGGGGTTATGAACTCATGGTGGCAGCGATTATGATGAGAAGAAACTGAGCCTCGGCCCTTCATCTTCCCTGAAAAATAAAGGCAGTAGTTGCCAGTTGTTGTCCCACTTCTTACTGCTGCACTTTTTTGCAATTTTTTGTGTTCTTGGAATTCAATTATATTATATGTTGCTGCTGTTTTTGTCCCATGAGATTATATTCTTGTAAAATTATTTCCCAATGGCTAGTGTTACTAGCCATTAGGTTTAATTTTTGTGTGGCAGTTGGCATTGGGTTCTTAGTGACCTTTATAGTTTTTTGCTTGGGTTCTTGGGCGGTAAGCCTGCAGGGGGTAATCTCATTTGTGTTGGTTGGTCTTTTTCAGGTTGCATATCAGCCTTCAAACAAATAGGCTCAAATGAAATAAATTTGAACCTAACCCACAGTTGTACTACCCTTGGCCTGCTTTTTTTCACTTGGATATCTGAATATGACAGTTTCAGAGTTTTAAATTTCTAGCCAAATAGGCCTGTCTTTGCCTCCTGATCACCTACCTGGGCATAAGCATCTCTTAGCAAACTTGCGACCTTGTTAATCATTACCTCGAATTTTGCCCCCTTCGTGTCGCGCCCTCGGGTCCTGCCCCATTTTGAATTCGAGGACGGCTTGTGCCATCGAACTGCCTCGTCTCATTAATGAGATGAGGACGTGGCTTCTGAATAGCTAAAACAACTCACCCTGAGGCAGATGGACTGGGAATTCATGCATGATTGAGGTGAAATCTGCACAGAAAAATAAATTTTAGAATTGATAGATTAAGATGTGATAGTTTTTCAATACTATCGCTGTAGCAGGTGGCTATGGGGGTGTGATCTACAAAGAGGGAATGTGATAGAAGCTTTTTCAGTATCTTTTTAAATTACTTAAATCGGTTGAATAATTCTTTTATAGTTTAATAAGAAAAATGAAAGATGATAAGGGAAAAGGAGAGAGTTAGTGGAGTAGAATTCGCACAGATATTCAACAAAAGAGAGAAGGTTTAGAGTCAACCTTAGGTGCTTAATTACTCCGAAGTGTATTCACAATGTGTAATGTACTCCTTTCCAAATCACCGTAGTAGCATAAGCTATACGGGTCGAATCCACAAGGAGAGCTCACGATGGAAGCTTTACGGTTTGATGTTGAAGAAAGACAAACGAAAGTTCTTCTTTGTTTCAAAAGAATGAAAAAGACATGAAAAAATAGGTGAAAGAATTGGTTGTGATTTTGTACATGAAAGTAAAAACGATGAAAAGAGAATGAAAAGAATTCGAAAATAAGAATTGCTTTTAGGAAGAAAACTAAAGTAGAGAAAACTTGCAAAATACTTTTAGAATGAAAAAAGCCATGACTAGCTAACCTTACTAACTTGCTAACTTACTAATCTCCGTTAAGGTGAAGCATGCCTCATGTTGATTCATCGGCAAGTGTTTGTCTTGCTTGTTGGTCAAGTTACTTTCCCCTTTGATGGATGGGTGATCATCTTGGACTTGTCTTGTAGCCTCATTGATTTCATCGGCTCTCAAGATAGAATTTCATGGTGGAATCGGGGAGTGTCACTCAAGGGATGCTAAGGAAGAAGATACAAAATTCATTAGACATTCAAGGCCATACAACAAGTTAGCATTGAAGTAAGAAAGTTGTACAACAAATAGCATATGTTTGGTGATCCATCTCCATGTTCCATCAAGGCACTTGTTCTAAGACAAGGCTCTAAATGAGGCACACATGAATCATATGGAGAATTACAACAAGAGATTGCCAAAAATGAAAGTAACCCATCGGGGATGAAAAAGACTCAACATTTGCAAGATTAAGAATTAGCATTCACCCAAGAGTTAGAAGTTAGCAAAGTTAGTTGTTAGCTAGTCATGTTAGAAGAAGTTAGCTATTCATTATAAGAAAGAGAAAACAACAAGACATCATGCTATGAAAGTAAAGCTTGAATGAAATAAAGCAAGTAATGAAAAGCGCTAGAAATTGCAAAAGAAGAGAAAGTAGATTGGATTAATCCTTGCTTTGCTTCAAGTTGTCACCCCTTGATTACAAGCTTTCACTCTCTCACTATCTCTCTCTTGCAGAATTTCTAGGAGGAAGAAGAAGACTAAGAGAAATAAAACCTAGAGAAAAACTAAAAATTACAAGCTTTTTCCTCTATTCTCTCCTCCTTTTCTCTCACTGGCCCTGATGGTCTATTTATAGGCCTCAGAGGAGAAGGCTCCAGAATCCAGACGGTTGGGGATCAATCGCTGGCTCAACGGCCAGATAACTGCCGCGGATCCGCGGCCAGAGCCGCGTTTCCGCGGCAGAATCTTGGCCGTTGCACCAACGATTTCTGTTGCGAGTTTGTTGCAGGTTGTTAGCCACGTAGATCTTCTAGAATGCTGACTGGATGCTTGGGTGATTCCAGATCCTGGGCTCAACTCTTGGGCTCTCTTTTGGGCTTTGAATTAATCCCCTTTAATTCTTGCTAATTACATGGATTTATGGGCCTCTCTCCATTAAAATATGGACCTGCAAAAATAGAGAGAAAAAGAGTAAAAAACAGATTTTTATTGATATTATGCATGGTAAAGAGGTGGAAGATGATGAAAAAAATGAACTACAATCAAAGGAAACTGTGTTAAGTTAGAAGAAAGAGGAGTAGAAAGAGAAGAAGAAAATGGAAGAAAATATTTATATTTTTGATTTTTTAAAAGAAATTAAGAGAAAAGAAAAGGCATGACTAAAATCTATTAGGGTTTCTACTAGTGTACTAACCTCTTGAAAATTGCGTCACCTTGGGTTTTTAGCAACGACTTACCTTTTTTTGAAGACTTTCACCGTATGGAATATAAGATTATCCTCATTCCAAACTGCCTATATTAGATCATCAAAACTATGAAAAGCAAGTATGAATTGATACAGAACTTACCCATTTAGAAGTTAGAATCTATCATCATAAGCCATCAGTGGCCTTGCAAGGGTGAGGCATGTTCTAGGCCATTAGAAGCATATGGATTGAGATCAAGCATAAAAGAGCAAATATTAAAGAAAAACATAAAAACTAAGCTTTTATTACATTGAAAAACTATAAGAAAAAGGACTAAGCTACATCAAGTATCACTCTTGAAATCAGTCCTCACTTTTTCTTATGAACCTCTCTCTAATCCACCTATTAAGAAAACAGAAAATTACATTAAAAAGAAAAAAATCTAAGTTAAGCTAAAGCAAAACCCTAATCCTAAGCTCTCTCTTTACCTCCTTTGCCTTCTACATTTGATGGTATTTATAGGAGAAGATAAAATGGGGAATGTGTGTGGAGATATGGACAAAATCACTTGCCCAACAGAAAAGATCTTCTGATAAGATTGGAAATAATGTTGGAGATAATTTTTGTTTATCCCTTGATCTTCAATTGGATTATGCTTATCTCTCTGAATCTTCTGAATATGTGTCTCAATCCTTTAGATATACCTTTGTATATTAATAGAGTTGCCTTTGGACTTCTGAATTTGTCTCTATCTCTTTAATTTTCCCAAATAATAAAATAAATCCATCTAAATCAAATTTAATTGAAAAATATCTGTGATTATCTTCTCCTTTTTCATTAATTATACATGAACAAATTAGATATTAAAACAAGTTAAATATTATTACACAATAAATGTGGAAATATAATAATAAATTATGCAATATATGTGTACAATCACACTCCCACACTTATCTTTTGTTTGTCCTCGAATAATAGAAGAAAACTAAAATTAAGAATTTATTACACCACTTTCGCAGGTTATGCAATTGCATTGAGCATGTTGATCGGGGGGAAACCGTGCACGAAAAGTGCTGTTTTAAAATCAAGAGTTAAAAGTGCGTGCTTTGGCTTCCTCGATACTTCCATCATAGCATGAGGCTAAATGGGTAGAACCCACAGGGACGGGAGGCGATAGAAGCTTACACGATATATTTACGTATGTGTAAACGGTTCTTCAATGTTTGAAAGAATTAAAAGAAAAGAAAATAAAGAATGAAAGAGAAGTACGGTGAAATACAAAGAAGTGGGAAACATAGAAAAGAATATATTTGTGATTTTTTGATATATTTCTAAAACAAAGTGAAAAAGAAAGAAAGCTCATGACTACTAACTACTAATGACTTCACCAACATGCTAACCTCTTAGTGATAGTTGTCTTACATGTATCATTGACCATCACTAGTCCTTGATTCAAGAGCGTTTCAAAGCACCCATACGATAACTTATCACATTCAAACTCAACAAAATAAGAGCAAGTTACACTTAAACCATCAAAACTAAATAAGAGTAAGCATGGAGTAAAGTAATGATAACTTGTTAGAGAGTTAGGATGTTAGAGTATTAAATCCATCATCATAAGCCATCAATAGCTCTTGCAAGAGCAAGGCCAAGTAGGGCTAGTAGATTCATGTGGATTATCATAAAAGAAGTTAGTAAGTTAGTGGTTAGTAGTTAGTTGCCATGAGAGAAAATTAGCTAAACATGTAAAAAAAGTTAAAGAGAAGAAAACAAGGAGAGATAAAGAGAGCACCTTTCATAAATTGTCACCTTCTATTACAAGTACTCTTGCTTTCTACTCATGTACCACTCTCTCTCCAATTACAAGATCTAAAAGAAAATAAAAAATACAACTAAACTAAACTACCACAAGAAAAGAAAACTACCCTCACTCTCTGTATATCCCCAACTGAAGAAACCCAGGGGGTATATATAGGCACCAGAGGAAAGGGGCAGGGGACAACCCCTGGCCCAATGCAAGGGCGCGGCGACGCCCGTACGACCGTGGGCCCCGTTTCCGCGGCTCTTCTAGAGCCGCGCGCGCCGCGCCTGCTGCCGCGTGCTGTCGTGTCTGTCCCTTTTCGACTGCAGGTCCCGGTTTCTGGTTTTGGGCCCCTGGTTTTAATAAATCAGCTCTCAAAAGTCAGTGGCTATATTATAGGCCTTTAATCACTCATTAAATGGTGATTTAGGGTCTTCTTCTTCATTGCACACCATGGACCTAGAAACATGTAAGAGAGGTGCTACTAGTAGAATTTAATATTAAATAAATGTGAAGTGCGGTATGAAATATGCAGTTTTAGAGACTAATCACACCCCACACTTATCTTTTGCTCGTCCCAAGCAAAACAAAAAACTAAGAAAATTATTACACCACTTTCGCAGGTGACGCGATTGCACTGAGGATGTGCGACAAGCCGTTAAACCTCTAGGTTTCCCCTAGAGGAGGAGTTTTTTCTCCTGAAGATTTTCAGTGGATTACACCCACAAAATCCATAAATAAAGAAATCAAATGTTAGTTTTTGAAAATGCATTTTGAAATAGAGAAAAGTGTTAAAATATTTTGTGAAAATATAAGTGATCCAAGGTCATAGGTTAACAAGAAATTATTTTTCCTTAAACTCAGTCAAAATGCAAATTCTTGTTATAAATTAAATGTAAGAATTTAAAATTGAATTGATTCTTTGATCTTTCATAAAACTCTTAGAAAAAATATGCACTTTATGAACTGTGAAGATTTTTGGGATATCGACTCAAATTTTCATGCCATTGATTTTTGTATATTTATTATTTTTCTTCTTCTTTTTTCTTCCCTTAGTTTTCTTAGGCTTTCTTATTTACCCGGGTAGTGAGCCTTTAGCCGGTGACTCCAAAATCAGATGATCTTAGAGCACCAAATGAGAAAACATCCCTCGGACTTAACGAGTAAATAAGGGCACTTTAAAACTAAAGAGGATTATTTTATTTTTATCCACCGTTTTAGGTGTAAATAATCATGCTTCCCGAGGCATAATTACCCAACTTCAATAAGTGATTTTATTCTCATCATTTTTTTAATATATATATTTTTATGGCATTTTTAGTCTTTGTTTCAATCTCAAAAATTGTGTAAGTGTGAAGTGCATAAATCTAAGGCAAAAAATTCAAGATCAAATTATCTTTCCAATCTTACTTCCTTCTTCTAAAATTTAAACAAGATATATTATTTTCACTTGGTTTAAATTTCATAATTTTAGGTCTTCCTAATTTCTAAGACAATCTTAATTTTCTTAAAAATAGATCAAAACTATTTCTGTTATTTCAAAAAGTTTTGTAAAAAGAAAAGAAAAGATTTATTTTATTTTATTTACTTTTTTAGAAAAAAGAAAATTTTAAAAGAAGTGTAAAAGAAAGAAAATGTAAAACTACCTATGTTAGTAAACCCTCCCCCACACTTATCTCATGCATTGTCCTCAATGCATCGTGAATGTGTATATACACGAAACAAATGGGAAGGGAAGGAAAATTTCCTCACGGTCATGGCTCCGGTGGTGGTCTAATTAGGCCAAGCGTTGCTACCAATCAAGATATCATGGATCTTGCAGAAACCCACCAGTGGCCTCTCTAATGCAACCCAGAAAAATGTTGATTGAATGAATGGTCTTAATTAAAAAATTATCCCCATCTAATTTTCAATTTTCAAAAATAATTACTGAGTCATTTTCTCTCACATCCTTGTCCATCAATGAAGTGTGATTTTGGAAGATGATTGATTTGGACTCAAATAGAATAGGAGTAAAAACCAAAACCGACTCGGAATTTGACTTAGATCAAGTCGAGAGTCAACAATGAGAGTCGAAATTGGTTCAAAAATGGATATAACCAAAGAATTGATGTTCACACACTTTTCCCAGCAATGAAGTGTGATCATAAGAGATTGGTGATTCCATTTCACGGTGTACTGGTACAGGATTCAATGTTTACTCCAGAATAGAGAAAAAAATTTGGTAAAGATACCGAGTCATTATTGAATCAAAAAGTGAAATAGAATTACCAACTTGAGGTTCAGGATCACTTTCAAGCTTAAGATCAATTTTGACAAAAGGATAACTTGCCAAAATGTCAAGGTGGTTTTCAAGATTTTGGGAAGTTCAAATGAATGTAATGAAATTGAATCTTAATTTTTTTCCACAGAAGGAATGTGAATGGAAATGATCGATTCAAGTTCAGGAATGATGGGAATCAAAACTGGCTCAAGAGCGTTACTTAGTTTAGGTAACACTATAGGAGTCGATATTGATTCAAAGATTAGACTCGAATCGCTAAATTGAAGCTCTGGTTCACATTCATCTTCAAGTTCAATTTCAGAAAATGTATAACTTACCAAACTATCAGGAATTAGATGTTGGTCAATTTCAAGTTGGTATGATGAAATTGAAGCTGGATTTCCAAAATGGCAAGATTCTTGAGTCATATGAACATCTGATGGATATGGGAGCTTATTCATATTTTGTATTATTCACTCGGTCTCTTACACGAATTCCATAGCTTTTTCTCACAATGATTTTTCTTTGATTGGCTCTGGAAAAGAACTATATGAATTTTGGAAATTTTGTGGACATGATGAGGCCATCATGTGTTCAAATTGTTTTTGGGCCTCTATGTTTTTTCCAAAGTCCTTTGCAATGATGATTTTTTTTTCAATTGGTGGTTCAAAAAAAGGAGGATATGAAGAAGAATGGGGGAATGAATATTGTGAAAATTGTGGATAATGTGGTTGATAATTTGACTCGGGGGAGGTGAATCCCCATTGATTCTGTGAAGAGTTGAAATTATTATGAAAATTATAGTCATAGGATTGGGGATATGAGTCATATTGAGTCGGATAATCCCAACTCGGCATATATGGTTGGTTCATGTTGTACATAGCCAGGTCGGAATTATCCGAGTCAAATGAGGTCGAGGTGAAATATGGATTCATATTATGATTGAAAAAATTGTCGTAGTTAAAATCCATTTCATAATTTACAAAAAGAAATAAAAACAGACAAACAAACAAACAAACAAATAAAGAAAAAGAAAAAGAAAACAAGCCTATGCTAGGGTTGACTTAGACCTAAACGACTCCTAACTGGTTAGACTGTCCGTGGGGTATATTGTCAGAATCTGACTATGAGTTAATCGGCCAGATAGGGGCAAGATCAGTGTGAGGTATCCGTGCCGGAGCAACGAGCCTAATTATGTCAAACTACTGTTCTTTAAGGTTTTGCCTCTCAATTCCCAACCTTAGACACCGATTTGACAAGAGTCAACTTCTAACAACTCTCCCTTAGGTCAATCTCTTAAATGAGTCCGAGATATCCCTAGGAGCCAACGTCTAGCAAATTTTTATTAAGGCTTGGTTTGTGTGAGTGGGGAGATGATTTTTGGGCTAAGGGAGGGTAATGACTTCCCCACCTTATGTTGTTTTGGGTTTTGCCCTTAAGTTCAATTCGTGCAATTGTGCAATATAGATAAGAATGAATACACAAAGGAAGTAAATCACCCACGTGTTTGTCCTAACTATATGCTATGCAATATGTACACCTCCATCAAGATCTCAACAACGTAAGAACAAAATATAGTATATTGGAATTGAAATTTGACACGTGCCTACATGCAAATGTCTAAACCGTTTTAAAGCATCCAATTTTCGTATTTTAGTTCTTAAGTTATTATAGTGTACAGATAACAAATATTAGCAACAGAATATAATAATATATAAGAATTTATCCAACCACACAAGAGCAAGTGTGGACTTCTGCAATGCTAAAAGTTTTGCCTGCATACCAAAAACAAAGAAGAAAAGTTAACAAAAACGTGAAATCAAACCATTCCCATCCCCGACAAAGGCGCCAAAATTTGATCAGGGGAAAGCCGTGTACGAAAAGTGTATGTTTTAAAATCAAGAGTTAAAAGTACGTGCTTTGGCTTCCTCAATACTTCCGTTATAGCATAGAGGCTAAACGAGTTGAATCCACCGGGACGGGAGGCGATAGAAGCTTACACGATATGTTCATGTGTGTGTTAACGGTTCTTCAATGTTTGAAAGAATGAAAAGAAAAGAAAACAAAGAATGAAAGAGAAGCACAGTGAAACACAAAGAAGTGAGAAACATAGAAAAGAATATATTTGTGATTTTTAGATATATTTCTAAAACAAAGTGAAAAAGAAAGTAAGCTCATGACTACTAACTACTAATGGCTCTACTAACATGCTAACCTCTTAGTGATAGTTGCCTCACATGTATCATTGGCCATCAGTAGTCCTTGGTTCAAGAGCATTTCAAAGCATGACCCTACGATAACTCATCACATCCACACTCAATAAAATAAGAGCAAGTTACACTTAAACCATCAAAATTAAACAAGAGTAAGCATGGAGTAAAGTAATGTTAGCTTGTTAGAGAGTTAGGATGTTAGAGTGTTAGATCCATCATCATGAGCCATCAATGGCTCTTGCAAGCCTCTACTTGGCCTTGCTCTTGCAAGAGCAAGGCCAAGTAGAGGCTATTAGATTCATATGGATTATCATAAAAGAAGAGCAAGTTAGTGGTTAGTATTTAGTTGCCATTTGAGAAAATTAGCTAAACATGTAAAAGAAGTTAAAGAGAAGAAAATAAGGAGAGGTAAAGAGAGCACCTTTCATAGATTGTCACTTTCTATTACTCATGTACCACTATCTCTCCTATTACAAGATCTAAAAGAAAATGGAAAATACAAAGAGGAAGAAAAAGAACTAACCCAAATAAACTAAACTAAACTAAACTACAACAAGAAAAGAAAACTACCCTCACTCTCTGTATATCCCCAACTGAAGAACCCCAGGGAGGTATATATAGGCATCAGGGGAAAGGGGGCCAGGGGGACAACCTTGGCCCAAAGCACGGGCGCGGCCGTGCCCGTACGGCCTCGAAAACGTGGCCCAGGCCGTGTTTCCCTAGCTCTTCTAGAGCCTCGCGCTGTCGCGTCTGTCCCCTGTCAGCTGCAGGTCTCGGTTTCTAGTTTTGGGCCGCTGGTTTGACGAATCAGCTTTTCAAAGTCAATGGCTATATTATAGACCTTTAATCACCCATTAAATGGTGATTTGGGGTCTTCTTCTTCATTGCATACTATGAACCTAGAAACATACAAGAGAGGTGTTATTAGCAGAATTTAATATTAAATAAATGTGAAGATGTGGTATGAAATATGCAGTTTTAGAGACTAGTCACATGTAAAATAAGCTTTTAAATCTCTAGGTTACCCCAGGAGTTGTAATCTCCTGAAAGTTTTCTATAAATTACACCCACAAAATCCATAAAAGAAAGAAAACAAAGTTTTAGTATTTTGAAAAAGCATTTTGAAAGAGAGAGAATATTTGAAATATTCTTGCAAAAATTCAAGTAACATATAAGTCTTTAGGATCATCAAACTATTTATTTTAAACTTAGTCTTAATACGAAAACTTGTTATTAATCAAGGTAAGAATTAAAACTGTATTTCTCACTTAGTCTATTATTTGACCCTGAATCATATGTATCTTTATGGTCATGAGTGTTTTAACTAAGGATTCTTCAACTTTAACTCTTATACCTTATTTTACACATTATATGGCAGTAATCTCTCTTAATATTCTTAGGCTTTCTAATTCGCCCATGTAACGAACCTTTTGTAAGTGACTCCCAAACCAAATGGTCCTAGGGCATTGGATGAGAAAACACCCAAGGACATATGAAGTCGAGCAAATAACGTCACAAAACTAAGAGATTTTATTAATTATATGGATCATTTTTAGGCATGAATACTTGTGCTTTATGAGGCACAAATACCCAGCTTAATAAGAAATTTTTTAATATATATATTTTTATAAGGCATAAAAATCTTTGTTTTGAATCATAAGTGTGTAAGTGTATAAAGAATGTGAAATTACACCTAGAGGGGGGGTGAATAGGTGTAAGGCTAATCAAATCAAAATTCAATGTAAAATAAAAATGAGATAATGCAAACGATCACTCAAAGCAAGATTAGAAGCCGTATATCCCGTGAAGAGTTCTGAACTTCTTCTTCGTGATTCCTCTAGATAAGAGTTTGAGGTGCGCAATGCAATCTTATTGTAAGAGTATAGATAGACAATAAATGAATGAAAATAAAGTAGATAAGAGAGACAAGAAATCAATTGCGAACAAAGAGATTTGTTTCGAGGTTCAAGCTACCGCTCTATGTCCCCGCCTTCACCACCGTGAAGGATTTCCAATCCACTTAGACTTTCCACCAAAGGAATTACAACCACTATAGAGTACACAACTCTCCAACACACTCCTCTAATCCAGAGGTACCGTAACAACAATAGAATAAGCACTGGGTGATCAAAAGACTACATAATCTCTCTTGAAAACACTTCTTTACAAAACCCTAGAGAATAATATATAAGATTGAAGCTCAATATTTTGTAAGTGAAATTTAAAAAAAGAAGAGAGATTTTCAGAACTAAAACTTGAAGAGAATTTCAGAGAATAAAAGCATAAAAACTGAAACAAAAACTTTTTCTCAAGTAAGCACAAAACTTTGAATCTTTCAAATTGTTGTTGTGAAAACCTCTACCCTAATAACCCTTTTATATAGACTTTAGGAAGAGTAAACTTAGAAAACTTTTACCAACATGAAAGAGGAAGAAATTGACCCTCAATTCAGCAAACCATGTTTTTTAAAATGAAAACACGTTTTAAAACTGATTTTAAAAACTAGCTGTTTCTGTCAAAACAGCAGACTCATGGTCCACTGGCCGGTCGACTGAACTTTTAAAAATTATGACCGTTAGCTCTACCCGGTAGACCGGTCGGTCGACCGTGCCAAACTAAGAGTTGGCTACTTACAGTCGGTCGACCGCCCGGTCGACCGCAACAGGGACCGGTCGATCACCCGGTCGACCGAGAACGTGCACAACATGCACACCCCCAATTACCAGAACTCCGATCGACCATGCGATCGACCGTTCTGGTCTGTAATAGGCACGGTCAATCGCCCGGTCGACCAACCTTGGCCAAAATAGTTTTTTTTGAAAAGACTTTTGAAGATATGTAAAATTTTAAAATATTTTTGTTTAGATTTTGGAAGATAGGAAATATACATAGCTACTAGATATAAGTTCAAAACTTGATAAAAAATATTTTAAAAAATTTGAGAACCAAAATCGTACTTTAGAAAAAAGTGTATTTTGGTGTGTGTGCATTTTTGAGCTTCAACCATATATACTAATCTTTAACAGAAAACTATATATAAGATGAGTCAACAAGCAGGCGTCACTAAATCCTGATGTTGAGCAGTGATTGAGGTAGAGCCTAATATCCCATGCTTGAGCCATCCATACCTGTACCAACCTGAAATTCATTCTTGAACTTCTATTAGTACCAAATAGCTTTTATATGGTTTGTTATCATCAAAACACATAACCCGGGGATTGTAACCTTTGGGCCAACAATCTTCCCCATTTTGATGATGACAAAACATATAAGCTATAAAATAAAATATAGGAGGGAGGTAAAGCTCCCCCTCAAATAATGCTCTATTATCAAGTATAAAAATTAAAACATATAAAAAAAACATATATGAGATAAACATGAAACCTACAAAACATGAAACCACCATACAAATACTTATCCCCCTTTTTGTCGTACATCAAAAAGGTTAGTAAACAACTATGAAATCTCATCAATCAATAATACAAACATTTAATTCACCACAAATAAAAGAAAATCTGTTAAAATCAAGTGGTTTAGTAAAAATATCTGCAAGTTGAAATTCAGTAGAAACATAATCAATATCAATATTACCTTTCTCATAATGATCTCTAAGAAAGTGATATCGAACCTCTATGTGCTTAGTCTTACTATGTTGATTTGTATTTTTAGTCATATGAATAGTACTAGTATTATCACAAAAAATTCTAACATGGTCATAATGCAAATCATAATCAAGGAGAGTATGTTTCATCCAAAGGACTTGAGCACAACAAGCCCCAGCCGCAACATACTCCGCCTCGACGGTTGAGAAGGCTACAGAATTTTGTTTCTTGGAAGACCATGAAACAAGACAATTTTTTAGAAACTGACATATTCCACTTGTACTCTTCCTATCCACTCTACAACCTTCATAGTCGGCATCTGAAAAACTCGTCATTGAAAATTGTCCGGTCTTCGGATACCATAGACCCATTCTAATAGTACCCTTAAGGTATCAAATAATGCGTTTTACCGCAATCAAGTGGGACTCTTTAGGACAAGATTGGAATATAGCACAAAGACATATACTAAACATGATATCCGGCCTACTAGCCGTTAAATACAACAAACTACTAATCATACTTCTATAAAGTTTTATGTCTGCACTTTTACCTTGTTCATCCTCCTCAAGTTTGGTTGTGGTAGCCATGGGAGTTTTGCTAGTCTTTGACCCTTCAAGTCCGAATTTCTTTATGAGTTCTTTTGTGTACTTGACTTGACTTATAAAGATCCCATCACTCCTTTACTTGAATTGGAGTCCAAGGAAGTAGTTTAGCTCTCCCATCATAGACATTTCAAACTCATTCTGCGTACATGATTCAAACTCTTTGCAAAGTAATTCGTTAGTAGATCAAAAAATTATATCATCAACATAAATTTGAACAATGAGAATGTCACTATCAACATGCTTAGTAAACAAAGTAGTATCTACTTTACCTTTAATAAAACCATTTGAAAGAAGAAATATTGAAAGTCTTTCATACCAAGCTCTAGGAGCTTGTTTTAAACCATACAAAGTTTTATCTAGTTTGAAAACAAAATTTGGATGCATAGGATCAACAAATCTGGGAGGTTATTCAACATATACTTCCTCTTCAATAAAACCATTTAAAAATGTGCTTTTGACATCCATTTGAAAAAGTTTGAAATTTTTATAAGAAACAAAAGCAAGTGTGACCCGTATGGCTTCGAGCCGTGCTACGGATGCAAAGATTTTCTCAAAATCGATTCCCTCGATTTGGGTGTGACCTTGGGCTACTAACCTAACTTTATTCCTAACAACATTTCTCGACTCATCCAACTTGTTCCTAAAAATCATTTAGTACCAATTGTTGGTCTATCACGGGGTCTTGGAACGAGATACCAAACTTGGTTACGCTCAAATTGATTGAGCTCTTCTTGCATTGCAAGCAACCAATATGAGTCGCCCTCGGCTTCGAGGATGTTTTGGGTTCAATATGAGAAATAAAAGCATAATGGCCATATAAATTATGAAGTTTGGAGCGAGTAGATACCCCCTTTGATACATCACTTATGATGAGATCTTTGGGATGACTTGTAACATATCTCCAATCTTTTGGAAGCAGTTGAGATGGTTCCACTTCATCCTCTTGAACTTCACCATTAAGTTTTTGCTTATCTTCTTAGATGGGTGAGTCCTTCAAGGATACTTTCTCCATGTCTTCGCTTAAAGTGTCAATCTCTACAGCATGCTTAACAAATGCATCAGATTCTTCAAACTTAACATGCATAAATTCTTCAATTATAAGAGATGATTTATTGAACACTCTATAAGCTTTGTTAGTATTAGAATAACCAACAAAATTGCTTCAAAAGCCTTAACATCAAATTTACCCAAGTTATCTTTGGTGTTCAAAATAAAACATTTGCATCCAAAAACTCTAAAATATGAAATATTTGGTTTTCTTGAATAATAGATTTCAAAAGAAGTTTTGGAAGAATTTTTACAATAATAAATTCTGTGCGATATATAACATGCGGTGTTTAAGACCTCGGCCCATAAGTATTGAGGGAGCCCATATTCATTAATCATAGTCCTAGCCATTTCTTGAAGAGTCCGATTCTTCTTTTCAACGACCCCATTTTGTTGTGGAGTTCTAGGACATTACAACTCATGCTTAATTTCATTTTCTTTGCAATAAGTAATAAAGGATTGGTTGATGAACTCACCACCTCTATCATTTCTTATACGCAAAATCGAAAAACCTTTTTCATTTTCAACCCTTTTTTGAAAAACATTAAAATGTGAAAAAACTTGATCTTTATGTTCCAAAAAGAAAATCCATGTAAAATGGAAAAAATCATCAACTAAAACAAAAACATAGCGATTTCCATTTAAACTTTTAGTTTTAGTAGGATCAAACAAATCTATGTGGATCAATTCTAATGGCCTAGATGTCATGATATCCTTGATTGGTTTGAAAGAGGACTTGGTTTGTTTCCCAAGTTGGCCCGCATCACAAATGCGGTCCTTCTCAAAC
Source organism: Agave tequilana (assembly GCA_038442645.1). Taxonomy (NCBI): domain Eukaryota; kingdom Viridiplantae; phylum Streptophyta; class Magnoliopsida; order Asparagales; family Asparagaceae; genus Agave; species Agave tequilana. The sequence goes on along the minus strand of JAVJIF010007091.1, from coordinate 112,215 downwards.
TTCGAGTAAGGAATACCCTTCACTGATTCCTTAGAATTGATTCTAGAAAGATGGTCAAAAGATACATGTCCTAACCTTCTATGTTATAATCATAAATTCTCATTGAAAGCATTTAAACATTTAGTATTGCAATCTAAATTATACATATCAATAATATAAACATTATTTTCACGAAATTTGGTGAGAATACAATCATTGGTTTTATAATTAAAAATGTTACAAGAAGATTCATCAAAAACAACTTTGAAATCACGATCACATAGTTGACTAATACTAAGTAGATTATGTTTAAGACCATCAACTAAAACAATATTTTTAATTAAAGGAGATGTACCAATCTTGATGTTACTTATACCGATGATGTTGCCTTTGGAATCATATTTGAAGGTGACGGTGCCACCTTCAACGTGCCTTGATAGAGTTGCAAAATAATTGATGTCCCATATCATGTGCCTTGAGCAACCACTATCAAGGTACCACCGCTCCCTACGTCTTGGAGCCTTGGTGTGTACCTATATCAAACAATGAAGTTGTTGACTTTGGTACCCATATTTTCTTGGGTCCTATTACGTTAGTACTTCAAGCCCAAACATGATTATTGCTACCATTCATATGATCATAACAAAATTTAACTAGATGATTATTTCGACCACAATAAGTACATTTATAAAATCTCTCATATTTGAAAGCATGATGTGCATGATGAACATGTGGTTTATGAGCATGGTGAACATGTGGTGTTTGAGCATGTGTAGTATGAATGTGTTTCTTTGAAGCATTTTTCTTTGAAAACATGTCTTCTAATTTAGCTTTGTTAAACTTACATTTCTTTAAAATATTTCCCAAATTGATTTTAGTTTTTAAGATAGAAATTTCATTGTCATCAATCTTGAAAAACTTAGCTTTACATGAAACCTTGTATGCATCAAACTCCCTTTGTGTTGATAAAAGAGTGAAAGACAAATCATCTTTTTCTTTGAAAAGAATAATAATTTTGTTTTGAAGAACTTCATTTTCCTTTTTCATTGTTTGACAATTTTTCTTTAAAGAATCATAATTAACTGAAAGTTCTGTAAAAAGCATTTAATAAATCCTTTTGAGTTACTCCACATTAAAAGATTGTTCAGAATTTACCTTGGGTGTGTTTGCCATAAAACACACGTTTGCAGTGTCCATCTCCTCTTCAGATTCACTTTCTGAATCCCAAGTGGCTTTGAGAGCTTTCTTCATAAATGGCTTCTTTTGCTTGATAGAAGAAGATATCTTGTTTCTGAAATCTTGATTCAGCCATAATATGTCCGAGTTTCCGATAGTTGAAGCAAATGATTCTTTTTTCCTCCTTTCCTTACCGTCGTCTCATATGGTTGTATTTTCCTTGTTGTATGCTCTTATTACATTTCTTACGAGGAGAGATAGCTTTCATCTTCTCCTTCTTCTTCTTCTTCATCGTCAGAGTTGGCGGGAGTAGACTTGAAGGCGATACTCTTCTTCTTTTGTGGCGCCATTTCTTCTCTTGCCGCTTTCTCCATCTCATGGGTCTTAAGGTTGCCGATAAGACCAATGAGCTCCATTTATCATTCAACTTCTTCAATGTGGTAGCTTTAACTTCCCAAGACGGTAGAAGTGCGCGAACCTTTTGGACCTTTTGATCATTGTTGATTTCATCACCTAGAGAAGTAAGACCATTAGTAATTTTAGTAAACTTTGTAATCATGTCATCAATAGACTCATTTTCATGCATTTTAAAGTTTTCATATTGGGAATGCAAGAGATCAATTTTAGCTCTCTTGACTTGTGATGTTCCCTCATGAGTGACCAATAAGTGTTCCCAAATCTCATAGGTGGATTTACAATGAATGACCCTTGTCATGTCATCCTCATTCAATACTAAAAGTAAGGCATTTTGAGCCTTTAAATTAGCCTTATATTCCTTGGATGCAAGATCGGACCAAGTGCCCTCCTCGCCGGTGGGTGCACTATAGGGTTTGGTCACCGCCTTTGCAGCCCAGCATCCTAATGATTGCAAAAATACGGTCATCCTTAACTTTCCCATCCATATGGGAAAGTTAAGGCCATCAAACTTGGGAGGGGTCCTAATGCTGTCGGCCATCTTTACTAGTGGATGAATGAAGAAATTTATAGAATGATTACCAAATTAGGATCTCTCTAAGGATGTTAAACCAAAAACTAGAGACCTTGCTCTGATACCAATTGAAATTACACCTGAGGAGTGAATAGGTGTAGGGCTAATCAAATCAAAATTCAATGCAAAATAAAAATGAGATGATGCAAACGATCACTCAAAGTAAGATTAGAAGCCGTATACCTCATGAAGGGTTCTAAACTTCTTCCTCGTGATTCCTCTAGATAAGAGTTTGAGGTACTCAATGCAATCTTGTTGTAAGAGTATAGATCGACAATAAATGAATGAAAATAAAGTAGATAAGAGAGACAAGAAATCAATCGCAAACAAAGAGATTTGTTTCGAGGTTCGAGCCACCGCTTTCGTCCCCGCCTTCACCACCGTGAAGGATTTCCAATCCACTAGAACTTTTCACTAAAGGAATTACAACCACTATGGAGTACATAACTCCCCAACACACTCCTCTAGTCCAGAGGTAGCGTAGCAACAATACAATAAGCACTGGGTGATCAAAAGACCACAAACTCTCTCTTGAAACACTTCTTTACAAAAACCCTAGAGAATAATATATAAGATTGAAGCTCAAGATTTTATAAGTGAAATTTAAAAAATAGAAGAGAGATTTTCAAAACCAAAACTTGAAGAGAATTTCAGAGAATATAAGTACAAAACTGAAACAAAAACTTTTCCTCAAGTAAGCATAAAACTTTGTATCTTTCAAATTATTGTTGTGAAAACCTCTACCCTAATGACCCCTTTATATGGGTTTTAGGAAAAGTAAACTTAGAAAACTTTTACCAGCATGAAAGAGGAAGAAATTGACCCTCAATTCAGCAAACCATATTTTTTAAAATCAAAACACATTTTAAAATTGATTTCAAAAACTAGTTGTTTCTGCCAAAACAGCAGACTCATGGCCGACCGGCTGGTCAACCAGACTTATGAAAATTATGACCGTTAGCCCTTCCCGATCGACTGATCGGTCGACCGTGCCAAATCGAGAGCTGGCTACTTACAGTCGGTCGACCGCCCGGTCGACCGCAACAGGTACCGGTCGACCACCCGGTCGACCGGGAACGTGCACAACGTGCACACTCCCAATTGCCAGAACTCCGGTCGACCGTCCGATCGACTGTTAGGCACGGTCGACCGCCCGGTTGACCGACCTTGGCCAAAACAGTTTGTTTTAAAAAAAAACTTTTTGAAGATATGTAAAATTTTGAAATATTTTTGTTTAGATTTTGGAAGATAGGAAACATACGTAGCTACTAGATATAAGTTCAAAACTTGATAAAAATTATTTTAGAAAATTTGAGAACCAAAATTATACTTTAGAAAAACGTGTATTTTGGGGTGTGTGCATTTTTAAGCTTCAACCATATATCCTAATCTTTAACAGAAAACTATATATAAGATGAGTCTACAAGAAGGCGTCTCTGAATCTTGATATTGAGCAGTGATTGAGGTAGAGCCTAATATCCCATGCTTGAACCATCCATACCTGTACCAACCTGAAATTCATTCTTGAACTTCTATTAGTACCAAATAGCTTTTATATGGTTTGTTATCATCAAAACACATAATCCGGAGATTGTAACATTTGGGCTAACAGAATGCATATTTCATCAAAGTAACAATCAAGACTAAATTACTTTCTCAATTTTCTTCCTAAACCCAGAAATCAAACAAATAATCTTATTTTGATCGAGTATAAGAAATTCTAATTATGATTGTCCTATTTCTTAAAATTAACTTAAATTCTTACAAAATTAGATCAAAATATTGTTTCTCTTTTCAAAAATTGTTTTTAAAAGAATTTTGGTGATTTACAAAAAAGAAAGAAAAGAAAACCTATGTTAGTGAAACCCTCACTCACGCCTATCTCATGCATTGTCTTCATTGTATGAATGAATGGCACATATGCTTGAAAAAGAAGAAAGAGAAGAAAAAATGTTACCTCAAGGTGGTGGTTGAATTAGGGCAAGCGTTGCTGCCCAATCTAAATAATGTGATGATTTGTGGAACTTACCTTTGACCTCTTTCCTATTTATATTGTTACTATCCCCTATTTGATTAGGATCATGCAAGATCTTAACATGAAAATCATCCCAGTTATAAGATCAATCTTGAAATATCATATCGGAGTCATAACAGTTTACACCTTGATCCAACAATAGAATGTGATTTGGAGAAATGAATAATTTGGGCTCAAAAGTAAAAGGAATGGGAACCAATACTGACTCAGGAATATGACTTAAATCAGATTTAGGTTCAAGAGTCAGATTTGGTTCAAAAGTTGGGTCCAAATCAAAGAGTTGAAATTCAAATTCATTTTTCATCAAGGGAATGTGACTATCCAAAATTGATTGTTCATATTCAAGATTTATAGGTATAGGCATCAGTATTGATCAGAAATTGAGTCCAAATCGGTTAACAATATCAGAGTCAATATAGATTCCAAAATTGGATCTGAATCATAAATTTTGGGATTGGGATCACATTCATATTGAATGAAAAACTTTCCAATTTGTCAAAAGATTGGTACTGGTGAAGTTTAAGATGTCGTAATGAAATTGAATCTTAGTTTTCAAAACAATATGAATCTTGGGCCAGATCAATAGGGTTAGAGATAGCAGAATTGGTCAAATATTGATAAGGGAGATTTTCCTCTTCCCTGCAAGTGTTGTTTAATTGACTTCTTAGTGCTTATAACCCATCAATAGACTGGAGATAATAGTTTTGGGACTGAACCAGGGCTTTTATTCTCTTTTCAAAGTCAGAAGGTTCTTCTTGCTGTAGTGGAACTTGAAAAATTGAGTAAGGATCTTGGATTTGAAAATTTGGAGGGGATTGTGAGTCCTTTATGTTTTTAACTTGTCACTTGGACTCATGCAAAACTTCTAGAATCTTTTCAAAATTGGATTTCTCCTCTATAGGTTGTTCTAGAAATGAAAAAGCTGAATGTTGGTAAGGTGATTGATAACTCAGGGGAGTTGTATCCTCACTGACTTGGTGAAGAGTGAAGATGATGATTTCAATCATGATCATAATATTGTGTTGGGGCATATGTTGATTCAGAGAAAGCCACTCTAGCATACTTGATTCGTTAAAGTTATGTAATATCAGGTTGGTGATATCCGAGTTAACAGAGCTCGGAGAAAAATATGGATTACTATGAAAGTTGAAAAAATTGAGGTTATAATCCATTTCATATAAAATTAAAAACAAGCAAATTAAAACAAACAAATAAACAAACAAAAAAAAAAGTTTAGCCTATGTTAGGGTAGACCTTAGACCTAGATGACTCTAAACTAGTTGACTGTCCACAGGAGACATATTGTAGCAATCTGACCATAAGTTAATCGACCAGGTAGGGGCAAGATCAATGGGTGTTACCTGTACCTGAGCAACGAGCCTAATTATGTCAAACCACTATTCTTCGAGGTTTTGCCTCTCAGTCCCCAATTTTTGACACCGATTTGACTAGAGTCAAACTCTAACAACTTCTTCCTTAGATCAATCTCCTAATGAGTCTGAGATGTCCCAAGAGCTAACATCTACACAATTTTAAATTAGGATTGGGTTAGTGAGTGAGGAGATGATTTTCGAGCTAAGAAAGGGTAATGACTTTCTCACCTTTTGTTATTTATTTGTTAAGCCCTTAAATCATTTTAGTGCAAATGTGCAAGTATATAACAAAAAGTAACAGTCAAGCAATATATCATACAAGCGTGTTTCTATGCTACATGCAATGCATACATACCTTGACTCCAGCACTCTTCAACAGTAATGTAAATGTAACGAAATTAGACAAAATGCCCTAAATGCAAAGTCTAGCTATTTTTTAGCAATTACAAACAATGTCTTACCGTTGAGTTAGAAACAGTGGGCAGAGTGAGTTAAACAGATAAACTAATAACTGTAGAGAGATAATCTTTGAAAATCAAGCAACCTGCAAGAAAGCATGTCAGTATTGCTCCCTATTTTGCCGCGCAAGCGCGACTTTGGCCGCATATTCACGACAAAAGTTACATCCTCTGAGCTCTGCTTTTAAGAGCAAAGGCTCATGTATACTATATGTCCACTTCAGCTACTGGTTTGCACACAAAAACAGAGAAGAAAAAGGTTAACTGTTAAATAAATTTAAGAAGAAAGCTTACCGTCCCTCCCCGGTAACGACACCAAATTTGATCGAGGTGAAACCTGCACAGAAAAACATCATTTAAAATTGATAGATTAAGATATGGCACTTCCTCAATACTATCACTATACCAAGTGGCTATCCGGTCGTGATCCATAAGGAGGGAATGCGATAGAAGCTTTTCAGTGTTATTTTTAAATTACTTAAATCGGTTAAATATTTCTTCTTAATTTAAAAATAAAAATAAAAGAAATCTGTGTTAAGTTAAAAGAAAAAGGAGTAGAAAGAGAAGAAGAAAATGGAAGGAAATATTTTTTTATTTTAAAAAGAAATTCAGAGAAAAGAAAAAGCACGTTTAAAATCTATTAAGGTTCCTACTAGTGTACTTACCTCTTGATGCTTGCTTCACCTCGAGTTTTTAGCAACGACTTACCTTGGCTTGAAGGCTTTCACCACATGGAATATAAGATTATCCTCATTCCAAATTGCCTATATTAGATCACAAAAACTATGAAGCAAGTATAAATTGATACACAATTTACCCGTTTAGAAGTGAGGATCCATCATCATAAGCCATCAGTGGCTCTTGCAAGGGCGAAATATGATCTAGGCCATTAGAAGCATGTGGATTGAGATCAAGCATAAAAGAGCAGATACTAAGAAAAACATAAAACCAAGCTTAATTACATTGACAAATATTAGAAAAAGGAACAAGTTATATCAAGTGTCCCTCTTGAAATCACTTTCTCACTTTTTCTTATGAACCTCTCTCTAATCTAGCTATTAAGATAACAGAAAATTACATTAAAAAGAAAAAGAAAAAGCTAAGTTAAGCTAATGTAAAACCCTAATCCTTAGCTCTCTCTGCCTTCTTTGCCTTCTACATTTGGTAGCATTTATAGGAGAAGATAAAGTGGGGAATGTATGTGAAGATATAGAGAAAATTGCTTGCCCAACAGAAAAATCATCTGATAAGGTTGGAGATAATGCTGAAGATAAATTATTATTTATCCCTTGATCTTCAATTAGATTATATCTTATCTCTCTAAATCTTTTGAATATACATCTCAATACTTTAGATATCCCTTTGTATGTTGATAGGGTTGTCTTTGAACTTCTGAATTTGTCTCATCTCCTTGATTCTCCAGCTAGTAAAATAAATCCAACTAAATCCGATTTAATTGAAAATATTTGTGACTATATTTTCCTTTTCCATTAATTATACCTGCACAAATTAGATATTAAGACAAGTTAAATAGCAGATTTTATTACACAATAAATGTGAGAATGTAATAAAAAATTATGCAATATACATGTACAATTAGTGCACCCCACCGAGGGCATGCCTCTTGTTCCCACCGTCATGCGCCAGCGTGGAGTGCTGTGGGACTGGGTCAGATGAGAAAGTTTGGGTCTTGGTGGTCGGTGCAACACCAGTGAACAAGAGTATCTTCTTCACTCGGCCGTCCTCCTCGTCGATCGGCTTAGTGTCGCGCTTCCATTCGCGCTCAGAGGATTGACTAATACCATGAAGTTGATTTAATGGAGCTTCTCGCCTGCGACCACGGGGCCTTGGTCGGAATTTGAATGGGAAAGTTGTAACTGATCCTGATGCATGGTCATTCCTTATTCACTAAAAAAAGAGTGGCATCGTGCACGCAAATAGAGATACGAGTCATGAGAACCCCTCCCACGACCAGCTTTGAAGCGGGAGGCCAGAGGAAAGTGGTACGATGACATATTCTCCTCGTCGGACCAGCGGATGTCCTGAAATCGAGCCTTCTCTTTGAGGCAGGACACCAATGACATATTGCAGAGGTAGACTAGACTTGGAGATGATGGGAACTCAAGCATAAACCTTCTCTGGAAGTGCATTGGCATCCACCTCCTTGTCTTCAATGAGATGCTGAGCCCGCGATGATATCATTGAGCGTCAGATCACCATGGATGGAGAAGATGATGCCCAACTTCGTATGAAGACATTATTGGGTTTTAATTATCTATTCGTCACAAGGGATGAGTGCCAAAGGGTGGAGTAAGGGTGCTGGCTCGACGAACATAGACCTATGCTCATTGAACCTCGCACCTCTCGCACCTAAATTGGCCTTACCCTTGGCCGCACATGGTAGGGGTTTCCCCTTTCCTTTGGGCATGGTGCATTCGGCCGCCTTGTGGCCGATCTGAGAGCACCGGTGATAGACAAAGTCATTGCACATCCCGATTCCAACCACCATTTCTTGGTCTGAGCTTGTTAAGGTACATTGGAAACTAAGGTCCTTTTCTTCTTCAAGGCCGACTTGAAGCGAAACTGAGTCCACCCTTTCTTTAGCGTCAAAGAGTGGCCAGATGATGCTCTCTTGCTGGCCTCCTCCAGCATCATTCTGACCTTGTGTTCAGTAAACAACATAGGTTTCTTCCCGGAGGCTGCCACTTTGTTTTATTTTTGGGGATGAGAAGAATTTAGGTGGCGCGATTTGGGGGAGAAGCGAGGGGTTGTTTGAGATGAGTGAGGACTGTGAAGTTACGACCATTAATGGTGGGTTGGTGTGCCTTGAAGGCTCAACCCCCAGCTCATTTACTATTGAAGAATGTAGAGGAATGCCCTTTTCACACAGAGAATCTTCACCATCAAACACCACTTCAACCCATTGACGGGGATGGTAGCGAGGGCGACAATGCTCGTCGTTCGTTGTCGTCCCTCTGTCCCGCGCCATGGACAGGAGATTCTTGCCAAACTCTCTGGCTTTCTCTTTTTCTCTCTCCATCTTAAAGTAAAGCTTAGTTTCTTGACAGTTGTCTTGTTCTTCACTTTTTCAAGCAATGCCTTGTGCAAACATGCATGAATCGAAAGATCTCGGAAGCTGACTTGCCTGAGATTGAAGTTTGTTCCTCCAATCTAATTTCTAAACCTTAAACTTTGGAGTTGAGATGTTTTCAGCCATTACTTCAACTACACCTAGAAAATCGAGCAAAATATCTAATACCGATAGTGGAAAATTAGCGTACTAGAAAAAACAAGATGCAAAATGAAAACTTCAGAGAGTATATATTCAAAGAGAGAATAAGAGAAAGAAAACAATATTTTTCTTTAAGGGCAATATTTTGAATAATGTTGTGCGCGCGGACAATCACAACAACAAACCAACAGAGAATCCCTAGATCTCCAGCACAATGCAATCACAAGAGAAAACTCACAAATCACAAACACCAAGTTTAACGAGGTTCGGCCAACGTGCCTACGTCCTCGGGGCAATCAATGGAGAGGTTTTACTATTAAGGAAGATGAATACAAGTTGCTCTAAGTCTCTTTGAATACAAGAGAACTTCAGCAAAATACAATTTTCGCAGAGATACTAAACCCTAGAAATCCTTTAGGCTTAAATACCTCATACAACGGATCAGCAGAAAAAACCCAGAACCCGCATGTCGGTCGACCGGGACGGTCGACCGACCTCCCAATTCTCCAATACCGGTCGACCGGGTCGGTCGACCGAAAAAACCCGAGAGTTGGGGTTTGTCAGTCACAGGCTTTCAGTCGACCGGTCCGGTCGACCGAAAAAACCCGAGAGTTGGGTCTTGTCAGTCAGAGCCCTTCGGTCGACCGGGCCGGTCGACCGCTCCAACTCCTGTGCATGTTGTGCACGTCGGTCGACCGGACCGGTCGACCGACCTCTGTCATTTTCTGCTGCTGCTGCTTTTTCCTGCCCGCTGTTCCTTTACCTTCCGTCGTAGATTCCTTGGCAATCTTCAACAGCACCTGGCATGAATTCACTTCCTCTACTGTACTCTCTCCTCCAACAATTCTCCACCTCGGTGAAGATTTCCAAATCTGAGCCGAATTCCGACTCGATAGCGGCTGCACCAACCCGGTTGCCTACGTACCCCTTGCCCAAGGGATCAAGCCGTCCGTAGTTCACCCAAATGAGCTTCAGCAAGCTCATTTCACCTGAAGGACATGGAGCAAGTCTTTGCAGTGTGCAAACTTTACTCCCGACACCACCTTTGTAAGCATATCGGCCGGATTCTCCGAAGTATGAATCTTCAACAAGTTGATGTCATCTTCCTCCAGAATCTCCCGAACAAAGTGATACCTGACATCAATGTGCTTCGTCCTTGCATGGTAGACTTGGTTCTTTGCCAAATAAATGGCACTCATACTGTCACAGTGTATCTTCAAGATCTCCTGTTCCACTCCCAAGTCATCTAGCAAACCCTGAAGCCAAATCGCCTCCTTCATGGCCTCGGTCAAGGCCATATACTCCGCCTCTGTAGTTGACAACGCAACTGTGGACTGAAGTGTGGAGCGCCAACTCACCGGTGCCTGTGAGAATGTGAATACATACCCCGTAGTCGACCGGCGTTTGTCGAGATCACCTGCATAGTCCGAATCCACATACCCTATGCACTCTTGCTTTCCGGTGTCGTCCTTTTCGAACACTAGGCCTACATCAATAGTTCCCTTGATGTACCTAAGGATCCACTTCACGGCTTCCCAATGACCCAGTCCAGGATCATGCATGTATCTGCTTACCATAGAGACTGCCTGTGAAAGATCCGGCCTTGTACACACCATCGCATACATCAAGCTACCCACAGCATTGGCATACGGAACATGAGTCATATGCTCACGCTCCTGAACACTCCTTGGAGACATCTTCGCTGACAACTTGAAGTGCGGCGCCATTGGTGTACTAACAGTCTTAGTATCTTTCCCGATATTAAACCTCTGCAGTACCTTCTCCAGATAGCCCTTCTGAGTCAAGCTTATCCTGCCAGCATCCCTGTCCCTTGTGATCTCCATGCCCAATACTTTTCTTGCTTCCCCCAGGTCCTTCGTCTCGAACTCGGACGATAAAGTCTTCTTCAGAGAATCAATTGCAGATCTTGACCTAGAAGCAATTAGCATATCATCTACGTAAAGTAGTAGATAGATATACTCACCCGATGGTAACTTGTTGTAGTACACACATGGATCGAAATGGCTTCTTGTGTACTTCTTCTTCCTGATGAAGCTGTCAAATCGTTTGTACCACTGTCTTGGAGACTGCTTCAACCCGTACAGCGATTTCTTCAGCTTACATACCAACTCCTCTTTCCCTGCAGTTTTGTAACCAGTGGGCTGAGTCATGTAGATCTCCTCCTCAAGATCGCCGTGGAGAAAGGCGGTCTTCACATCAAGTTGGTCAAGGTCCAACTCATTCTGCGCCACCAAGGCTAATAGGATCCGAATAGACGAGTGTTTAACAACTGGAGAGAACACCTCGTTGTAGTCGATCCCTTCTCTCTGTGCGTAGCCTTTAGCCACCAGCCTTGCCTTGTAGCGCACTTTATCTTCTTGGAGTGATCCCTGCTTCTTAGCAAATACCCACTTACACCCTATGGCTTTCTTCCCCTTGGGCAACTTGGTCAGTTCCCATGTGTTGTTCTTATAAAGAGACTGCATCTCTTCATTCATAGCCCCTTTCCATAACTCAGCTTCTGAACTGATTTCAGCTTCCCTGAAAGTAGATGGAATGGCCTCTTCAACAACTGGAAGTGCATAAGAAACAACCATATCAGTAGTGAGCCAGCCAGGTCTCCTAGTATTCCTCCGTGGTCTTCCAACTGCAGTAGTATCTGGAACAGTACCCATGACCTGCTCCTGATCCTCTTCAACAACTTCAGCATCTTCTTCTGCAACTTGATCACCTCCCTGTGTCACCTCAGGGATGATCTTTACTGACACTGTGTCCTCTAGAGATGGTGGATTTGCATCACTCTCCACCTGCTGCAATAGCTCCTTGGTCTTGTTGGTCTCCACCTGCTGAGAGACCGTAGGCTTCATCATAGAGGCCTCATCAAATGTGACATCCCTGCTGATTATAAATTTGTTGTCCTGTTGGTCCCAGATCTTGAACCCCTTGGTTCCTTTCTTGAAGCCAACAAACACTCCTTTCTTCGCTCTCGGATCCAATTTGTCTTCTCTGACATGATAGTAGGCTGGACATCCAAATATCCGGAGCACATCATAATCTTCAGCAGCTTTACCCGACCAAGCTTCAAGAGGGGTCTTCCCTCCTATTGCAGATGACGGCAACCTATTGACGAGATGACATGCATACACCAAAGCTTCAGCCCAGAACTTCTTTGGTAATCCTGCATTGGACAATATGCACCGAACCTTCTCTAGCAAAGTCCGGTTCATTCTTTCAGCCACCCCATTCTGTTGCGGAGTTTCCCTCACTGTGAAGTGCCTCTCTATGCCCTCATCAAGACATAGCTTCTGGAAAGGGTCTGACTTGTACTCTCCTCCGTTGTCAGAACGAAGGACCTTGACTTTTCTTCCCGTACTCCTTTCCTGATTAACATTCCACTTCACAAACAATTCTAGGACTTCATTCTTGTGTCGCATGGTGTACACCCAGCACCGCCTAGAATAATCATCAATGAACGACACAAAATAGTGGTTTCCCCCAATTGATGCAGTCTTGGTGGGTCCCCATACATCCGTGTGAACATAATCAAGAATGCCTTCGGTGCAGTGTGAAGCTGTACCAAACTTCACCTTCGTCTTCTTGCCGATGATGCAATGTTCACACAGATCCAATTTGCAGGTCTCTGCACCCTTCAGCAGCCCTTTCCTCACAAGAGCTTGCATCGATTTCTCCCCTGCATGTCCCAGCCTCATGTGCCATAGCCGGGTTAGATCTTCCTTCTGACTGGTAGAAGCTGCCACCTGCCCTGTCACTGTACTACCCTTCAAGTAATACAAATTGTTCCGGCGGTCGGCCTTCAACACCACCATTGAGCCCTTTGTCATTTTAAGAACACCTTCTTTAATAGACACACTGAGCCCCAATGATTCCAAAGCACCTACTGAGATCAAGTTCCTCTTCAGCTGGGGTACATATCTCACTTCTTTCAGCTCCCTCACCATCCCGTCAAACATCCTGATCGGAATAGTGCCTACACCCTCCATGATGCACGGATGATCGTCGCTCATGACGACCGAACACCCCTCCAACTTCTCAAGACTGGTAAACCAATCTCGATTAGGGCATACATGATATGTAGCACCTGTGTCCAGGATCCACTCTTTATCTACCGAGTAACCTACAACAGGAGTAGTCACTGAAAAAGAGAACTCTGAAGAATCTGAATCTGCTCCATCTGCCTGTGATTTACCGCTTGTAGCCTTTGTCACCCTTGCCAGATTTGCTTCAGACTTTGATTCCTTGTTTTTCCCCTTGTACTTTGGACAGTCAACCTTCCAGTGCCTAATCTCTTTGCAGAACATGCACTGATTTTTCTTAAGATCCCTGAAGCCCGACCTAGACTTCGATCTTCCTCTCACCTCTTTGCCTTTCCTCGATGAATTCCTGCCTCTTACTTCCAAAGCTTCCGCTGATGAACTAGAACGACCTGAATGTCTCTCATTCTTCCTTGTCTCATAACTCATCAGTGCTGATGACACTTCATCATAAACTAAGGTTTGCCTTCCATTTATGAATGTCATAGTGAATGTCTCATACTCCTCCGGTGGGAGTGAGTTCAGGAGAATAACTGACTTGTCTTCCTCACTTACAGTGACATCCACATTTAGCAAATCTGTAAGAAGCTTCGTATATCGGTTGATGTGCTCGTTTACTGTGCTTCCCCTCTGCATCCTGAACTGATACAGCTTACTCTTAAGTTGCAACCTAGACTCCACACTCTTTGTCAGGTACTTCTTCTCAAGAGTATTCCACAGTTTCTTCGCTGACGTCTCATGTTGTACAAGATATTTGATGTCTTGTGACAAGCATGAACGTATCAAGCCACATGCCGACCTATTCATCTTCGCCCACTCTTCCTCAGTAGTAGTGGTCTTCTTCCTCTCTAATAGGAGCGTGTCCTCGAGGTTCTGTGCATTCAATGCATCCATGACCTCACACCTTCACATCCCGAAATTATTAGTTCCATTGAACTTGACAACTTCGATCCTTGAGTGATTCATTGTTTTAACGGAAGTAGTTTCTTCTGCCATTGAGGTCTTCTTTTGATTCTCTATTTATGCGGAAGAATAATCCAATTGAAAATAGATCTCTACTCAGATAAAAAAGAGATTTTTACCTGCCTCTTGAAACCCTAGATCGAGTTTCTCACCGGATCTACTCCAATTACTGATTCAACAAGCCCTCCTTGTGTCCTCCTGAGATCGACACACGATCTCCTCGAACACCAATACCTCTGACCTGAGATCGACACACGATCTCCACCTGATCAGATCTGGAGCCCTTCGAATTCTCAGAATCCCAAGCGTAGCCTGAAGCTCTGATACCACTTGTTGTGCGCGCGGACAATCACAACAACAAACCAACAGAGAATCCCTAGATCTCCAGCACAATGCAATCACAAGAGAAAACTCACAAATCACAAACACCAAGTTTAACGAGGTTCGGCCAACGTGCCTACGTCCTCGGGGCAATTAATGGAGAGGTTTTACTATTAAGGAAGATGAATACAAGTTGCTCTAAGTCTCTTTGAATACAAGAGAACTTCAGCAAAATACAATTTTCGCAGAGATACTAAACCCTAGAAATCCTTTAGGCTTAAATACCTCATACAACGGATCAGCAGAAAAAACCCAGAACCCGCATGTCGGTCGACCGGGACGGTCGACCGACCTCCCAATTCTCCAATACCGGTCGACCGGGTCGGTCGACCGAAAAAACCCGAGAGTTGGGGTTTGTCAGTCACAGGCTTTCGGTAGACCGGTCCGGTCGACCGAAAAAACCCGAGAGTTGGGTCTTGTCAGTCAGAGCCCTTCGGTCGACCGGGCCGGTCGACCGCTCCAACTCCTGTGCATGTTGTGCACGTCGGTCGACTGGACCGGTCGACCGACCTCTGTCATTTTCTGCTGCTGCTGCTTTTTCCTGCCCGCTGTTCCTTTGCCTTCCGTCGTAGATTCCTTGGCAATCTTCAACAGCACCTGGCATGAATTCACCTCCTCTACTGTACTCTCTCCTCCAACAAATAAATCATTTTTCCAAATTTAATTAGTTTTTTTAATAAATCTATTTTTAAATTAATTTCAAAACAGACCTCTCCCAAATTTATTTTAAAAAATTGACTTCTGATAGGCTAGCTCGGCACCACGTAGGCAATGAGTCTTTTTGCCCCGCCAGCATGGCAGACTCCGATCACAGGTGGCCGCCATTTTTGGTCCGGGGTTTGCAACCTCAAGCCACGTGTTCAGGGTTTGCAACCTCAAGCCACGTGTTTAGGGTTGTTTAAGAATGAAGCTCACTTTTTTTCTGAGCTTCCAAGGTTGTTCAGGGTTGCCAACCCTGGACCAAGAATGAAGCTCAATTTTTTTTAACCAAAGTTTGGTCCGGGATTGCCTACCCTGGACTAAGAATAAAGCTCATTTTTGTTTTGAGTCTCCAAAGCTTGGTCTGTGGTTGCCAACCCTTGACCAAGAATGAAGCTCAGTTTTTTAGCTTTATTTCTGACTCGGGGTTGCCAACTCCGAACCAAAGCAACAACTCAGTTTGGGCATCTTTCTATGTCCGAAGTTGACAACCCCGTACCTGAGAACAAGTTTATTTTCTATTGAACATTATGAATTATGTCCCTATTTAACAAAAAATACCAAATTATATTTCAAAGTCATGTCACAACTATATAACTCACAAAATCATAAATTTCACCAAATTAATTGAGTAATACATATCACAACTCCACTGTTGGCCCAAAGGCCCATCACTCTAGTTTTGATGAAAACTAACTCATGTAGTTATAGTACTAATGATCTTTTTGTGTTTAAGTTTTAGATATTAATCAAGATCGTAGTTGATGTTTAGCTTCAGTGAAAGACTCAAAATTAAGTTTGGAGCTTACACACATGATTCAAGAGCTCAAGCTTATAGAACATATCAAGTACTCGAAATGGAGTCTAGCTCGGAGAATCAAGTTTGAATCAAGTCTACTTGGAGAAGAAGATTTATAAGAAGACTTGAGTTTAGAGTTTGTGAGTTTAGTTCTCTTATAAAGTATACATTAGTTTTAATTGCTCAAGCTCACACACACAAAGTTTGTTATTGGTTTTTGATTTCAGTTTAACAAGTATATGTTTTTGGTTTCATGAATAGAGCTCATCAAAAAGATGTTTACATTGGTTTATATATGTTTTGAATTTCATCTAAATACATTGATGCTTCAAATGTGCTTGAAAAACTTGTTTTTATATTCATGAGAGTTATAGAAAAATATGATTTTCCATTTACAAGTTTAGTTTTTGAAAAATATGCTTTATTTCAAGAAACGTATATTGGTTTTCATCAAAAATAAGTTCATATCATTTTGTTTGTATATTGGAGTATCCATACACTATTGAGCCTCAAATATGTTTGAACAATTTTTTTATTTAGGAAGTTTTTGGAAAAACTAGTTTTCAATCTAAAAGTTTGATATCAGAAAATACGATTTTGGTTTCTAGATTAAAATTCTTCATCTCAAAAATAAGTTCACATGTTCGTAATATGTTGTGATTTTTGATCACATATATTTGTGCTCTATTGTATTTATATGAACTTATTTTTATGAAATTTATTAGGATTCAATTGGGCTTCAAAAGTTCATTTAAAAAATCTTAAAATTGAGTTTCTGGGCTACTGTCAGTCGACCGTGCGGTCGACCGGTAGTATGCCGGTCGATCGCACAGTCGAACGACGTGCACCAACATGCACAACTCTTGAGGATCGATCGATCGATCGACTGACAGAAGAGCTTTGTCGACTGGCCGGTCGACCGACAACTCTATTAAGCTCTCAAGTTTTCTCAGTTGACCGACCAATCAAACGGAAGCCCCAATAGGCAAGAATATAATCGTTGGGTGGTCGACCAACCTGTCGACTGCAAGGCCAATCTGGCCTGGGTTTGACTCCAACATCTAGTTTTTGTTTTGACCTATATAAATTGGTTTTTGGACAGATTTTCTCAAAGTTTATGAAGAGCTATATTTGCTATATTCTACAGAGTTTTTAAGCAAAGATTTTAAGGAGTTTTTGAGCTCAATTGTGTTTCAAAGTTTAAGGAGTTTTTGAAAAAATCAAAGAAAACTCCTTAAAAGATTTTTCAAAGAAAATCTTTTAAGGAGTTTTTGAAAAACTAAAAGATTTTGAAAAACTCCTCAAAAATCAAAGAAATCTTTTTGAGCTCAAAAAAAAAAAGATTTTAAGGAGTTTTGAAAAATCAAAGAAAACAAGTTTTGTGAAATTCTAGTTTTAATTTTCTAGTTTCTATATCTTTTAAGAAGTTTTTCCCAAGTGTTTTCTTCTGTGTTTCACTTTCAAAATCTTTGTTTTCTCACAAGTTTGAGCTATTCATTGCAAAATCTATCCTTTAGGATCTTTTATTGTGAGAGATGTTGTTTGTGATCTTTGTGGTCACCAAGTGTTGTACCGTTGTTTTCTTTTTGTCTTTGTGCCTTAGCTTTGTGGTTTCCCTCTTGTGTAGAGGAGTTGGCTTTGTACCCATCTCTTGTATAGAGATTGTTGGCTTTGTTCCCATCTCTTATGTAGAGATTATTGGCTTTGTGCCTCCTATTGTGTAAAGGATTGAGTTTTGTATCCTTTGTGGAGTTTCTTAGTGGAGATAGTAGAAATCCTTCACGCTATGAAGGTGGGGACTTAGAGCTTAGTGCTCGAACCTCGAAACATATCTGTGTTTACGCTTAATTATCTCTCTCTAAACTCTACTCTCGTTTTATCTTGCATTGCTACTATTGTTCATTTATACAAGCTTGATATTGTTTGTGTGCTCATACTTGTTATAATCTAAGAGAGCTATTGAAGCACCTCAACTCTTATAAAATAGGAATCTTGAGGAGAAGTTCTAGAGTCCTTCAACGAGAATTCGGCTTCATCCTTTGGATATCTATTGTGGTAGTGTAAAAGTTTTAATTCCATATTATTAAACATTAGATTAGCACTATACCTATTCACCCCCTCTACGTGTACATTCAATTGGTATCAGAGCTAGTACTCTAGATAGTTTAACAACCTAAGAGTGATCCTATATTTGCTAATCACATATTTGCTTCACACACGTGGATTATCTTGCTCTACCTATGTTTGATGTTTTTAATATTGACATGTGAAAATTTAAAATGAGTTCGTATCTTAAAGCCTTAAGATTACATGTTTATCTTGCCACCACTAAGAAATCATATATTGAAAATGGCAAATACTTAGAGGCTAATGCACAAGTCATTATTGCACTAAAGCAAATACTTAGCAATACTCATCTTTTTATAATTTCTTATTGTGATGCCGCTTTTATAGTGTGAAACACGTTGATCTCTCTTAAATGACAAGATTCAGACAATTTGGAGAGAGAATCTAGTGAAGATGATTCCGATCAAGCTTGCTTCATGGTCCAAGAGAATGATTTCTTTGAGGTAAATTCAGAATTCAATATTGATGATTGCGCAAGTACATCTAATGATGATATGTCTAGTGAGGATGCACATATATTGAATGATGAACTTGCTTTGTTTTGTGAAGATTTGTTGAGAAAATATAAATTATTGAAAAATAAGAGTTTCGAATTGAAGAAAGAAAATGAATTTTTTTCTTCAAAGCTAGAATTTGTTTTGAAAGATAAAGAAAAGATTTCAAATGAAATAGATTCTTTGAAAGCTCAGCTTGATTTTATTTTAAATGAAAATGAGATTTTGAAAAAAAATGATTTGGTTTCTAATGAAAAAGATGACGCTTTAAAAGAGAATGATAATTTATCTTCAAAACTTAACTTTGTTTTGATAGAAAATGATTCTTTAAAAAATCAAATTGTTTTGATTTCAAAGGAAAACGATTCTTTGAAAAATATTTTGATTCAAAAAGAAAAGATTTATTCTTCAAAAGAAAAGATTTTTGTTTTTCATGCTCTTGATGTTTCTTCTTCGAATGTTGAAAATAAGATTTATGTTTTGAAGAAGAACATTGATTATTTGGGTTCATCCTTGAGCCAATGTGCTTTTAATCATAGTAGATTGGAATCCATATTTCGTAAGAAAAACGCTCCTCATATGCATGCACACACACCTCATGTTTATGCTCATACACCTCAGGCACAACATGCTCACTCACATGCTAGAGTGTATCATTGTTATTATTGTGGCCGCAAAGGTCACCTTGTAAAATTTTGTACGATAGATTAAATTTCTTAAAATTTGCTTATAAGAATATTTGGGTTCGAAACACTAATCCCAGAGGACCCAAGAAAGTTTGGTACCAAAATTCACACCATTTGTATTTGATATAGACGTGAGCTCTCACAAGACGTGAGAGACTTGGTGCCTTGGTGGTAGATGTAATCAGAACTTAATGTATCATATCCAAGAATACATCACTATTAAGGAGTTTAGGTGGGAGGACCACTTAGTTTTGAAGAAATAGAGACTAGCCCTATCGGTGTTGGTAACTATTTCTATCCTCCATTTATATTGTTTCTATATGCTTTCTATTGATGAATTTTAGCATATCATTGTTTGCTTGTCTTGGTTTACATGTGTTTAAATATAAAGTTTATTAAAACTTGTGATATGCTTATATAGTTTTTGAGATACACCCTTGTGCTTAACATGATTTATATCTTATGTGTATTCATTTGAGATTTAGCTATATGTGTATGTGCTAGTTTTGATGATTCTTACATTTGCACATATATTCAATTTATAATTCATTTTTTTTGTTACATGCACGTTATTCTTTTAGATTGTTTTATTAACTTTACTTCATGTATGTGTAAATTTTGTTAAAACTTGAGATATGATGTGGAATCCTTGAGTTACTTGCTTTATATATGATATACTGTATTGTAGACTCAATTTGTATTTGAATATATATGTGTGTGTGTGTGTGTGTGTGTGTGTACGCGCGCGCGCGCTCTTTAGTTTTGATAAAATTTACATATATCTTAAAGATTATCTTATGTGTTTCTTGAATATCTCGTTAGTGGATATGCTTGAAGATTTGAATTTATTATCTCCACTACTCTTGATATCATTTGATGAAAAAGAATTTCTTGATTTATGATCTTATCAAGTTTTTCATTTTGAAAAAGAGTTTCATATGAGTTTTGGCTTTGTATAAATTGTTTACTTTCATGAAAAATACTATTTACATAAATCTTGTGCACCCACCTTTATATATATTCATGAGATTGCAAATGAATTTTTTTTCTTGCATTCATTCATAAGCTTGTATATGCTATATAGAACTTGAGTGAGAATTTTTTTGTAGTATGTATTTTTTTTTTGAAATGCACATGATTGGTTTCATGTTTGAAGAATTTTGAACTAGTTTTCAAAACTAGTTTAAATTAGTTCTTTCATTCTTCATTTGGTGTTTTAAACCATTCTCAACTATTTTCAAATTATTACTTTTGTTAATATCTACCCTAAGTAAGAGGTTGGATGGATGATCATGCCTTGTTTTGCTTAAATGACTATTTCTTAGCATGTGCATGTAGGTTGGTGATTCCAATGAGTTATACACATTATTCTCATGATAATTATTTTTTGTATACTCATTCTTGTTTCTCTCTCTATATATGGTCTTTATTATGAATGGTATTTCAATTGGCATATATACATATATATGATTTGGTTGATTGTACATGTTCCGTGCATGTTTTATCATAATCTTCTTTTTGTATGGCTTGAATTTGCTTTAAGATATAAATTGGTGTCACTCTCAATTGGTATCATCACTTTTCGAAGCTTATACAATAGTTTAGTGATTGTTTCAAAAAGCGAGAGAACTTTCTAGATTTGAAATTTTTATTGGTATCTTATTCCCTTCTTTTGAGAAAATATTATAATAGCTCATATTTTTAATTGATATCAACTATCACAATTGGTATCTACTTTTTAAAAATATTTAGAATTTCAAAATTGGTATTTTTAGTTTTTCAATTGGTATCCATGTTTGTTTTATAATTGGTATCTTACAACTGTTATCCTTTTAATTGGTATAATTGGCATTGTTGTTTTGTTTTTATAAATGATATCTTAGAAAATAAAAATTTTATTTTGTTTTCAAAATTTTTTTTAATACTTATTGCCTATATGCAAGGGGAGTTAACTTAACGTCTCATCTCTTCATAGATGTTTATATCACATATGAACGTACTTTATTTTGTATATCCTTTTTGATGAATTGACAAGGGGGAGAGGATGTTGGAGTTTGTATATGCATGTCTTATATATGTTTTGCATATATGTAGGTTGTTGTTTTTATTTTGATATCTGGACCTTTATTGTATATCCATATTGTTTATTTGCTATGCATGGGTTAAGGGGGAGCTTTTACAAAGCTTTTTTTTATTCACACATATATAAATTCATGAGTTTTATCATCATCAAAAAGGGGAAGATTGTTGGCCCAAAGGCCCATCACTCTAATTTTGATGATGACTAACTCATATAGTTATAGTACTAATGATCTTGTTGTGTTTAAGTTTCAGATATTGATCAAGGTCTTAGTTGATGTTTAACTTCACTAAAAGAGTCAAAGTCAAGTTTGGACCTTACACATCATGATTCAAGAGCTCAAGCTCATAGAACATATCAAGTACTCGAGATGTAGTCTAGTTTAGAGAATCAAGTTTGGATCAAGTCTACTTGGAGAAGAAGATCTACAAGAAGACTTAAGTTTAGAGTTTGTGAGTGTTTGGGCACATATATTGCATAAATATTCTTAAATTACTACATATATTCTGTAATGAATATTGTAAATAACTTGTCTTAATGTCTTAATTCATGCAGGGTATGATAGGGAGAAGATAATCATGAAATTTATCCAATTAAATTCAAAAGTTCAAAAGAAAGGGGATCGATTCAAATCCAAAGTTCTAGAAGCTATCTTATCTGAAAACTAGATATATCAGATAAGATAATATTATCTAATTTCAAAAGAAAAATGGATTGTTTAAAAACCCTATCGGTTTTGCTGAAGATAAATGTATATCTTATCAATTCTAGAAGACAAACTGAAAATTCAAGAGGATAAATGGATAGAGAGAGGATCAACGGATGAGATGAAGCAATCTAGATTCAGATTCAGGCTAGATACTGTTTAGTATTTTAATCATAACTTTCACTTTTGAAGGTCAAATCTGATGATTCAAGATGCTACAGAAAGAAGACTTAAATGGCTACAATTCTTTTGTTGATTACTCATTCTAATTCTATCAGTTGATAAGTGATATTCAGCAATCAAGACGCCAACAGTCTGCAAATCAGAATTGAATTTCTGAATAAATCAAATCAAGTTTGGAGATAAGGGAAGAATTCAAATTCAGAAATATCCAACTCTTCCTATCTTCATACGCGTTCTATCCCTCTGGTTTTCTCCTATAAATACCCTCATACCTCGAAGGCAGAGGAGCGCCATCTCAGAGAGAGCTTTACTTTAGATTTTTCTTTTCTTCTTCAATGTAATTTTATTTTCTTTTATTTTTCTTTTTAGCTTAGGTTAAAGAGAGTTACATGATTAAAAGAGAGAAAGAGTTATTGTAAAGTGACACTATTGTAATCTTTTCTTCAAGAAGCTTATATTGAAGTTAACAATCAATGGAGATTTCTTACTTTTCTTCATTGTGCTCGATCTCACCGAAGCCTTGCTTTTTTTTATTCGTTCTATTACTTTGCTTTACTCCATGCTAAGATAAATTTCATTATGATTCAACAGTAGAGATAAATATTTTTCTATTATTTTTTTTATTTTTGATTTTTGCATCAACACTTTTCTTTATCTCTTTTTGTTTCTTTTTCTTTTATAAATAAAATAATACACAACACCACCATCTCTTCTTCTACCATCTTCTTCTTAACTTAACTTAATATTTTTATTTTCTTTTTGTAAACTGAGAAGATAATTGTTAACTAGTTTTTGTAAATTAAAAGAAGAAACTTACATAACGCTTCCATCGCTGTCCCTCCCTGTGGATCACGACCCGTTAGCCCTAGGTTACACGGTAGAATTGAAGACCTAGCACTGTTCTAAATTTTTGTATTTTTTTGTGCAGGTTTGGCTCGATCAAAATTTTGGTGCCGTTGCTGGGGAGGGACGGTAAGTAATTCTCTTTAAAGTTTACATTTTTGGTTAACCTTCTTCTTTGTTTTTTTTGTACAGATTTAACAACAAGGAATTTTTGCTGCAGTGGACATATAAGTGGCTCTGGACTCTGCTCAAGAAAGCAGAGCCCAGAAGCCCTCAGATTTGCTACATTCTTGTGACAATCTGAGTGAACTACTAACCTGTATTTTCTGCAGGTTGGCTAAATTACATGTTTAATATCTGTAGCATTTATCTCCTTGTTTGACTCACAATATATATTTCTAACACAACAGTAAAAAGTTAATTGTAAAAGCTAAAAATGATTTAGACTTTGCATTTAGGCACGTGTCTATTTCATTACATTTTCTATTTACTGTTGAAGAGTGCTGGAGCCAAGATATGTGTGCATAGCATTTAGTATAAGGTTCATTCTTTTATGAAACATTGCTTGAGTGTTACTTTTTTTATATACTTGTACACTGCACTAAATTAATTTAAGGGCTTGTCCTATAAACAAGATAAGGTGGGGAACTCATTACCCTCCTTTAGCCTACAAACAATCTCCTCACTCACTAACCCAAGCTAAATTAAAACTGAGTAGATGTTGGCCCTAGGGACATCTCGGACTCAAATAGGAGACTGACCTAAGGGAGAAGTTGATTTGATCTGACTCTTGCCAAATCGGTGACTAAGGTTGGGGATTGAGGGGCGAAACCCCAAAGGCTGGTGGTTTGACTTAATTAGGTCCGTCGCTTCTGCGCGGATACCTCCTACCAATCTTGCCCCTACCTGGCCGATTAACTTGTGATCAGATTCAACAATATACCCCCCATGGACAGTCTAACCAGTTAGGAGTCGTCTAGGCCTAAGGTTTACCCTAACTTAGTTTAGAATTTTTTTCTTTTTATTTGTTTGCTTTTTTGTTTGTTTTTCTTTGTTTGTGATTGACATTTCCTGTGTGATATGGCTTATAACAATAATTTTTTCAATTTTAATGGTAATCATATTACACCCCGACCTCTTTTTCAGATATTACCAACCCGGCATATCATAACTTTAACCAACCTAGTGTGCCAGATTGGTCTTATCCGAATCAATATATGCCCCAATCCCAGTACTATGAACAAGAATGGGACAATTATAACGACTCTTCACCAAGTCAGTGGGGATACAACTCCCCCGAATCTTACTATCAATAAACTTACCAACAAATAGCTTCATATAATCCATACCAAGACCAACCTATAGAAGAGAAATCTTCTTTAGAAAAGACTTTTGAAGCCTTCCTTGAGTCCACACGACAAGTACAAATCATAGCGGACTCAATTCTCCCAAATAATTCCCAAATTCAAAATCCTTACTCTAATTTCCAAGTCCAACCACAACAAGAAGAACCTCTTGACTTAGAAAAGACTATGGAATTCATGATTTAGTCCCAAAATGATATTATTCAATACCAAATGGATCGTCTCCAATCATCAATAGGCTAGAAGTAAAAGTGAGTTATTTGGTCAACACAATTAATGATAGGAATGAGGAAACTCTACCTAACACATTTTCGACCACTCCTAATTCTCCTAGCCATATTGACGAAGAATCATGGTATCTTAGAGATTTTAATCAAGATTCGATTTCACCACATAATTTTGAACTTGACCAATATCAACCCATTGACAAATTGACAAGTTTTCATTTTCATGAGATTGAACTTGAAGATAAATGTGACACCGATTTTCATTGTTGTGATTCAATTTCACTTTTTGAATCTATGCTGACTCCGGTATCCTTACCTGATTCGGACCTAATTCTGAAGCCAACACTAATTCCTATCCCTATAGAGCTTGAACATGAATCATTTATTTTGGATAGTCACATTCCATTATTGAAAAATAAATGTGAACTTAAATTCTATGATTTGGACCAAACTCATGAACAAACTCCTACTTTTGAATCGAAACTTGATTTGAGTTTTATTCCCGAATCAGTATCGGTTCCCATTCCCTTCATTGTTGAGCCCAAATCATCCATTACACAAAATCATATTCTACGGGTCTGGGTTCGGGTTCGGGTTCCCTACCCAGCCTGGTTCTTTTTGAATCGGGTCTCACAGGTATGGGTAGCGAGCATACCCGCTCCGCTATCCGAACCGCCCCGCCAACGGACCCGCTCTGCTATCCGGATCCAAACCGCCCCGCCAACGGCTGTCTGTAAACCGTCGTGGTGGTTGGACGGTTGCGACAGTTGAACCGAACAGTTGCAACGGTTCAGACCGAACAGTTGCAACTGTTGGATGGGTTCGGACAAAACTGCCCCTCCCGGAGCGCTATAAATAGCGCTCAATTTTCTCATTCTAAGACACACCAACAGCAAGAAAGAAATCTGCCTTCTAAAGGAGATTCTCTCTCTTTCAGTCTTGAAGTGACTTCCAACGGGAAGTGGGAAATTCAGTTTCCGAAGCGACTTCCAAAAGAGATTCTGCAAAAATTCGTTCTAAAAGAGGGCTCAGAAAATTCAACAGATTCTTTAATAGAATTGTTGTCTGAATCTGGGACTTCCGAAGAAGAATATTCTTCAACCTTCCTTCTTCCTCTACAGTGGGTGCTCCTCCAAAGTAAAGGTAAATATTCTTTCGAAATTTATCTTTGTCCCGCTGCTTCAACAATCTTGTGAAGGTACTGGTTAACTATGGTTCGATCGTACGGTGATTTGGTAGTGCTATCCAAATACCGTGAAGGAGTATTGTATCTTGGGAGACCAGCGTCCAGTAACCCGTTAGCACCGGTGCGGGGGACGTAATTGTCTTAAGGAGATTCGCTTTAAGCGTACCTCACTCCAAGTACTGTATAAGTGAATTAATTTTTTATACAGGGGATATACTGATATTCAGTATATTGAGACTGATTTATACCAGTCTAATTGGTGTTTAACTAAGGAAGAAAATTGAAAGGTGGTTCTTAAATTAAGGAACATTCTATTGAATGGAAAACCTCCCACCTGATATTTACCGACCTGGCCAATTAGATTGTTGATATTTCAGTGATATTGATTAGTTGTCAGATTGATTCCAGGGACCAACAATCTTAAGACAATTATACTATTGAAGTTTCTTACTTCTGTTCTGCTTGAACTTGCAGAAAATGTCTGAGACTAATCAAGATAGCTCTAGCAAGGCACCAAACATACTGCTACAAGCTTTGATGCCTACTCCACTTCCTAACCCGAAGCCGGAGAAGCCAGGAAAATTTGACGGCACAGAATTCAAGAGGTGACAACAGAAGATGCTCTTCTACTTGACCACTCTTCATCTGGCCAAATTCCTGCAAGAAGATCCACCAGAACCCGGAACTGATCGGGACTCAGTCCTTACAGTTGATGCATGGACTCAAGGTGACTTCCTTTGCCGAAATTATGTTTTAAATGAACTGGATGACTCTCTTTACAATGTCTACAGTCCCATCACAACGGCAAAGAAGTTATGAGCCAGTCTTGACAAAAAATACAAGACTGAGGATGTTGGTACCAAGA
Source organism: Agave tequilana (assembly GCA_038442645.1). Taxonomy (NCBI): domain Eukaryota; kingdom Viridiplantae; phylum Streptophyta; class Magnoliopsida; order Asparagales; family Asparagaceae; genus Agave; species Agave tequilana. Next base: position 85,319 of record JAVJIF010007091.1, on the reverse strand, counting down.
AGTTCATCTTAGGACGATTTCTAGAGTACAAAATGGTGGACAGCAAGACTGTAATCAGTCAGGTGCAAGAGTTCTAACTTATCTTGCACAAGATAGAAGCCGAAGGTATGATTCTACTTGAAACCTTTCAGGTTGCTACTATCATGAAAAAACTCCCACCTGCGTGGAGAGATTTCAAGAACTACCTGAAGCACAAGCGAAAGGAGCTGAAGTTGGAAGATCTTATTGTAAGGCTTCGAATCGAGGAGGACAACAGAAAGTCCGAGAAAAGGAGCAGTAAGAACTCCTATGAAGCCAAAGCCAATGTGATCGAAGACTCAAAGGGGAAAGCGTCTACTTCCAAAGCCTTAAAGTGGAAGAAGACTTCCCAGGGGTACAAAGGCAAGGTCCAAGAAGGCAATAACATGCGCTTCAAGGGAACTTGCTACATCTGCAATAAAGAGGGGCATAAAGCGAATGAATATCGCAGCCGTCTCAAACAGAACAAGAATCTTGTTTATGGTCTTTTTAAAGACAATGTTGCAGTGGTAGACAAAAAGTCTGTGTATTTGTACCCGAAGCTTATAAATAAAGAAAAATCTTCAGTTTATTTGCTTGAGTCTCCTATTTTATGGCATGCTAGATTAGGGCATGTAAATTATAAGTCTTTAAAGAACTTGTCTAATATAGGATATATTCCTAAACTTAACTTGAAAGAAATTCGCAAGTGTGAGATTTGTGTTGAGGCCAAGTTAGCAAAAAATTCATTTCACTCAATTGATCGAAATACAGAACCTTTAGGGTTAATTCATAGCGATCTGTGTGACTTGAAGTTTATGCCAACTAGAGGCGGTAAAAAGTATTTTATTACTTTTATTGATGACTGTACAAGATACTGTTATGTGTATCTTTTAAACAGTAAGGATGAGGCAATGAATATGTTTATAACATATAAAACCGAAGTTGAGAATCAACTCAACAAGAATATCAAGATTCTAAAATCCGATAGAGGCGGAGAATATGAATCAAATGATTTTAGTGAGTTATGTGCTAAATTTGGTATAATCCATCAAACTACAACACCATATACTCCTCAGCAAAATAGAATTACTGAATGAAAGAACAGAACTTTGAAAGAGATGGTCAATTCCATGTTCGTAAGTTCTGGAGCTCCGCAGAACTTGTGGGGGGAAGCTCTGTTAACTGCAAATTATATTCTAAATAGAGTACCCCATAAGAAACTTGGTCTTATACCATTTGAGTTATGACATGGAAGGACAACTTCCTACCATTACCTCAAAATGTGGGGGTGCCTTGCAAAGGTGCTAGCACCATTACCTAAAAAGACTAAATTGGGAGCAAAAACTATGGACTGCATATTCATAGGCTATGTCTTGAATAGTAGTGCCTACAGATTTCTAGCTCATAAATCAGAGATATCAGATATTCATGTAAACATGATTATCGAATCTAGAGATGCTGTGTTCTTTGAAGATATTTTTTCATATAAACGGGAAATAGATAAGACTTCTGGGAAAAGAACACATGAGATGACATTCAGGGACGAAAGCCCCGAGGAACCGATTGTTAATGCGGAAATTGAACCAAGAAGAAGTCAGAGATCTAGAATCTCAAAATCTTTTGGTCCAGATTTCATAGCATACGCTATTGAAAGCGAGCCTCAAACATTTAAAAAGGCTATGTCAACCCCAGAAGCACAAATGTGAAAAGAAGCTATAAATAGCGAAATAGAATCCATACTAAGTAATCATACTTGGGAATTGGCAAACTTGCCTCCTAGTAGTAAACCAATTGGGTGTAAGTGGATTTTCAAAAGAAAATTAAAACCCGATGGATCTATCGATAAGTACAAGGCTAGATTAGTAGCCAAGGGTTATCGACAAAAAGAAGGACTTGACTACTTCGATACTTATTCACCAGTAACAAGAATAACATCCATTCAGATGTTGATTGCAATTGCAGTATTGCATAACTTAGATACCCATCAAATGGACGTCAAGACTGCATTCTTAAATGGTGAATTAAATGAAGAAATATATATGGAGCAACCTGAAGGATTTATAGTCAAGGGCCAAGAACACAAAGTGTGTAAATTGATAAAATTCTTATACGGTCTAAAGCAGGCTCCAAAACAATGGCATGAGAAATTTAATAGTGTCATGATTAAAGATGGATTCACTATCAATGAATGCGATAAGTGTGTTTACACAAAAATAGTTGGAAATGCATGTATCATTGTTTGTCTTTATGTAGACAACATGTTGATACTTGGGACTAATATTGAAATTATTAAGTTCACTAAAAGAATGTTATCCAACAGTTTTGACATGAAGGATCTGGGGGTTGCTGATGTAATTTTAGGAATTAAAATCACCAGAACACCAGATGGAATCAGTATATCTCAATCTCACTACATGGAGAAGATGATAGAAAGATTCAAGGGTCATGGAATAAAAGAGAATACTATCCTTTTCTCCCACACATCCACCTTCATAAGAATACAGGAACTGGAATACGCCAGTTGGAGTATTCTCAGATTATCGAAAGTCTAATGTATTTAATGAACTGCACTGACCCGATATTGCTTACGTTGTAAGCAAGTTAAGCAGATACACTAGCAATCCTAGTGATCAACATTGGATTGCTTTACTACGAGTATTGGGTTACGTATCACATACCAAGGAATATGCCTTGAGATATGGACAGTATCCACCTATACTTGAAAGATACAGTTGTAAATCACCTAGAGGGGGGGTGAATAGGTGATAAGCTAATCTATGGTCAATAATGCGGAATTAAAAACTATATGGATGCAAACTAAAACTTCTTAAACTAAACACCACGTATAACACAAGAGTGTAGCCGAATTCCCCGTGAAGAGCTCTGGACTAACTCCTCAAGATTCCTCTAAATAAGAATTGAGGTGCCGCGTTGGCTCTTTTGGTTAAATACAAGTGTTAGCAAACAATCCCCAAGCATATAACAATTAAGCACGCAAGGTATATCAAGCATATAAAGATGAAAGCAATATAAGCATGCAAGATATAAACAAGTAAGGGAGAGAGAAAGAGCAATCGCAAACACAAGGGATTTGTTTCGAGGTTCGAGCACACTTGCTCTACATCCCCGCCTTCAACACCTTGAAGGATTTTCACTATAATCGATCCCACCGGATCACTCGGTGCCGCAACACCTACAAGGCGAGTTCACACTTGAACTCCTTGGACTCTCTAGTCCCGTACACACCGTAAGCCCACAAGCTCGTCGAGGCCGCACCTCAAACACTAAGTTCGCACACGAACTCGAAACAATGCGGATACACACGTCCATCTCCTCAAAGTACAAGAAAGAACTCTTGGTGATCTAAACACTTTGATCACCAATAAACACTCTCACAAAAATACTCTTATAGGATGAATATGTCAATGGGTTGCTCAAGTGTTTGTGAGAAAAACAAGGATGGAAATGGTGGAGGAAAAACTCAAGAAATCACTTTAAACACTCTTGATAAAAACTCTCCTTTTGATTGGAAATATTTGCTCTAAAACTTGTGGATATAACCACTGAAATATGTGGGAAAAACTAGCCCAAAACTCTTCTTAAAATCTTGTAGAAAACAGCCCCCAAATGCCCCAATTTATAGAGCTAGAAAAACTAGCTGTTGGGAGCCAAGTGGCCTGACGGTCGACCGCCCGGTCGACCGCCAACGGTCATTTTTCTGACCGTTGGGGCAGCGGTCGACCGGTCGGTCGACCGAACCTCTGGAACAGAGAGCAGATCTCTCTGCCGGTCGACCGGGGCATTTCCAGAGAGCAGACCTCTCTGGACGGTCGACCGTCCCGGTCGACCGGCCCCCCAGCCAGACTGGCGTGCACGTCTGTGCACGTCGGTCGACCGAGTCGGTCGACCGACTTCAAGCTTCGGTCGACCGTCTCGGTCGACCGGCTGAAGCCAGGAAACAGTTTTCTGGGATTAAAAAGTTTGACATTTTGATTGAAATAAAATCCCATAAATTCACAGAAAATCTACAAAAATAGTTTTACCAATATACTTTGATAAACAAACATGCTTGCACAAAATCAAGACATGTTACAAATAATTTAGACTATTTTTGTAACTTGGAAATATTGGCTCAAACCAAAAACTGTATTTTCCAAAACTTGATATTTCCAAAACTTGTTTTCCAAATCTCTCCAAAATACAAAAACAAGATATTCTAAACTCATTTGAAGCATAGAGTGTATGGATATGATCCACTACACAAACTGTTGGCCCAAAGGCCTTTCACCCTAGTTTTGATGATGATCAACTCATGTAGTTATAGTTACTAATGATCTTGTGTTTAATTAGTGACAGATTCATGATCAAGATCTTAGTAGGTGCATAGCTCAACAAAGGATAAAAGAACAAGATTTGGAGCTTGCATGTGGTGATCCAAGGAGTTTTTGGATCAAGCTTGGACCAAGTCAAGAAGATGAGAAGCCTTCAAGGGAAGACTTCAAGAAGTTGAAGACTTGGGTCTAGGTATAGAATTTGTATTTTTGTTTAGTAAAAATGTAAAGGATAGATAGTTGGTGGATTGCTCAAGTCTATATCACACACACACTCTTGATTAGAACTCTTGTTTTAAAGTGCTTTCATAAAAGATTTTTATGTTTAGAAAAGAATTTTTATTTAGAACAAAGATTTTCTTTGAGACAAAATATTTATCTTGGATTTTGGTATTTCATAGTTCATATCTTTAAACCAAAATCTTGATTAGAGCTTTATATCAAAAACATATATATTTCTTATTGATTGTGTAGTGGATCATATCCATACACACTATGCTTTAAAATGAACTCAAATATCTTGTTTTTGTATTTGATGAAGATTTAGAAAAACAAGTTTGAAAAAAAAAAAAAACATGTTTTGGAAAAATACATTTTAGTTATTGAGTTAATATTTCCAAGTTACAAAAATAGACCAAAACATATATAACATGTCTTGATTTTGTGCAAGCATGTTTGTTCTTTCAAGTATATTGGTAAAACTATTTTTGTAGAATTTTTATGTATTTTTAGGATTTTATAAAAGATTTTTAAATCCTGTTTTCTGACCTGGAAACTGGCTGACAGGCCAAACCGGTCGACCGGTCCGGTCGACCGATGTGCACAGCCCTGTGCACGTTGTCAGCACAGTGGCCGGTCGACCGGGTCGGTCGACCGACCAAGAGAGCTTTGCTCTCTGGAAATATCAGTCGACCGGGCCGGTCGACCGACAGTTCATTCCAGGTTATCGGTCGACCGAGCCGGTCGACCGGTGGCTGCAACGGTCAGAAAAATGACCGTTGGCCGGTCGACCGGCGGTCGACCGACAGCACTGACAGAACCCCAACGGCTCTATTTCTGGCAGCCTATAAAAGGGGGTCTTGTCAACTGTTTTGAGGTTAAGATTTTGGAGACCTTTGAGCTAGTTTTTCCAACTGATTTCAGAAGTTCTCTCCACATATTTGAGTGCAAATATTTCCCATCTTAAAGGGAGTTTTTATCAAGAGAGTGTTAAGTGATTCTTTGAGTTTTTCACCATAGTCTTTCCTTGCTTTTCTCACACCACACTTGAGCTATCCATTGCTAGATATTCCTATAGGTGTGTTGTAGTGAGAGTGCTCTTTAGGTGATCAAGTGTTGTGATCATCAAAGAGATTTTTCTTTGTACTTTGAGGAAGCGGGCAAGTGTGCTCGTTGTGGTTGAAGTTCGGTTGTGAACTCTTGGTGATTCGAGGTACGGCCTCGGCGAGTCGGTGGACTTGCGTGTGTACGGGACTTGGGAGTCCGAGGGTTTGTAGGTGTACGGCACCGAGGAGAGATCCGGTGGGATCTTACATAGTGGAAATCCTTCGTGTGTCGAAGGCGGGGATGTAGAGCAAGTGTGCTCGAACCTCGAAACAAACCCTTTGTGTTGTGATTGCTTACTCTTCCCTCTCTCTCTCTTTCTCTATTTTATATCTTGCATTCAATTTATTGTGTTCATCCTATATATGCATGATATATTCCCTTGTGCTCATAATTGATATACATACTTGCTTGGGATTGTTGTTAACACTAGTATTCAACCAAGAGAGCCAACGCGGCACCTCAACCCATTCAAGGGGAATCTAGAGGAGCTTGTCCAGAGCCTCGCAAGGGGAATTCGGCAACACTCTTGAGTTATACATAAGTGTTAAATTATAAAGAAGTTTTAATTTGGTCAACTTAGTTTTAATTCCGCATTATTTGTTCATAAGTGACCTTTAGATTAGCCATCACCTATTCACCCCCCCTCTAGGTGATCTTACAATTGGTATCAGAGCTAGTGCTCTTGATAAGGGTCTAACAACCTAAGAGTTAAAGATCCTACATTTGGGCTAATCACAATATTTATTGTACACACACACCTCACCATGGACTTTATGTCACCACCCACCTTTGATATTCTTAACATCCACATTTGGAAAGTTAAGATGTCATTATTCCTAAAAGCCCTAGGTTATAATGTATATCTTGCCACTACTAATAATGCTTATTGTATAGATGGTAAGAATCTTGAGGCTAATACAAAAGCCCTAAATGCTTTGAAGAGTACCCTAAATGATGATTACTTATTTAGGGTTGCTAATATTGATTCGGCTTTTGTAGCTTGGAACATCATCACCTCCCTTGGCGAAAAGGATCTATATTATGCCGGGAGCGATTCGGACGTTGGAAGCAACACCTCCAACACATGCTTTATGGTCCAAGGGGATAACCCCCTTGAGGTAAATTCCGAATCCGATGATGAGAACATGTCATATGATGAGCTCACTACCTTTTGTCATCTTATACTTGAAAAATATGACATGATTAAAAAGAATAATAAAAATTTGAAAAAGGAACTTGCTTGCATGCATAAAGAACATGACTCATTTAGAGATAACATTGCATGCTTAGAAAAAGATAATAAAAGTTGGAAAAAGAAATTTGATTGCATGCTTAAAGAAAACGATTCTTTTAGATCTAAGATTGCATGCTTAGAAAAAGAAAATAAAGATTTAAAAAATGAGAATGTTTCCTTATTTTCAAAATTGAATGATCTTTGTGAAGGGAACAATATTTTGAAAAATGATATTGCTATGGTGGAACAACAAAAAGAAAGTATTTTACAAGAAAATAAATCTTTAAAAAGAAAATTTGTTGAAAAAGAAAAGGATAATGTTTTTCAAAAGAAAAAGAAAAATGATTCTTTATCTCACCATGCTTTACATGCCACAACTAATGAGATTAAAAATTTGAAAAATAAAATTGATAATTTGAGCTCTAATTTGAGCACATGTGCATTCAATCATTCTAAGTTGGAATCTTTGTTTCAAAAGAAACAAGTTCCTCATGCTCATGCACATACTCATCATGCTCATGCTTATGGTGCACATCACGATCACAATCACACTCATAAGCATCATGCTAAGGTGTACATTTGTACACATTGTGGCCGCAAAGGCCATCTAGCAAAATATTGTTTTGATAAGAAACCATATCTATATTTTGCTAAGTATAATAAATTTTGGGTTCCTTACAACAATGCTAACCCCAAAGGACCCAAGAAAACATGGGTACCAAAACCCCCACCCTTTGATTTTGATGTAGGTGAGGGCTCTCACAAAACGTGAGAGGATTGGTGCCTTGGTAGCCAATGCAATGGATATGATGGACACTCTTGTAGATGCATTGCTATCAAGGGAATTATGGTGGAAAAGACCACCATGCTTGGAGCTTTGAAGTTGGTAACAATTTCTTAACTCCTATTTTTATATACATGCTTTTACTTATTTCATACATTCATAGCATGTTCATGATTTTGTTTGATTTGTGCTTCATGTGGTATTTACATGCTTAGATGTAGAATATATCAAACTTGTATGTATACATATACAAATAGTGAATTACAATTGACTCTTAAATAATTTGAACTTCATGCTCACTTGTATCCACTTTATGCATATGTATAATCTAGTTTTGATAATTCTCACATATACATATTTTGCCAATTTTTTTTGTGTGATTTACTTCATGTATATGCATGCTTAATTCAAATCTAATAAATATACATGTATACCCGTGAGTCTCTTGCCTTCATGCAAACATTTAATAGACTCTTTTAATATTTGGGATATGTATGCATATTGTTAGATTTGTATAAACCATACATATACCATGAAAATTGTTGATCTTAGTGAAAAATGATTTTTCATGAATTGTTGTTAAAAATTTGACTTATGATCGTTTTGGGCTTCAATGACTATTTTCATGTAGATACTATTTACATAACTTTTGAACACTCAATCTTTGAGAAAATATATAATTTGGAGCTTTATGGAATATGAGTGCTTGAACTTTTATGTATTTAGTAGTATTCATGAAATACATATGATCTTATATTTTTTTTAAGGATCTTTAACTAGTTTGTCAAAAATCCATTTAAACTAGTTATCTATTCTTCAAGTATTGCACATGATTCTATTTTTATGGATAAATTCTTTTGTTTTCTCAAAATTTATTTGATGCTTCATGATTTGAATATTAGTTTAGATGTTAGTATTTGTCAACACTTGGATTTATACTTGTACACCTTATGGACCACAAATAAATCTATATATGATTGGGTTGAATGCTTATTTGTGCCTATTAGATGTACTAGTATAGCCTTATGTTGATGATCATTACATTCTTAAACTTGTATTCCCATTCGGATTATGTTATGATCATGTGATTTCATTTCATGTATATGGTTACTTTGCCAAAACATTAAGATATACATGGATACCTCTTGAGTCATTTGCCTTTCATGCAAATCTATATATATGGACTCAATTGTGTTAGAGATATGTATGTATGCTTCTTGTATTGACAAAACATACATATATTATGAAACATTTTTTTTTAATAAAAATTTTTTTTAATTTTCAAGGTTTAAAAGTTATGATAATTCAAAATTTAAAGGAATATTGAGTTTTATTGTAATTTTCATGATGCCATGCTTCACATAACATTAGTACACTCACATCTCTTGAAAACATTAAATGGACTTTATGGATTAGAGTGTTTTTAGTGCCTTGTGTTTCATTGATCTTTCATGAAAAACTTTTTAACTTATTCCTTGATGGAAGGATCTCGTACTAGTTCTTAAAACAAGTTCATTTAACTAGTTCGAATTCTTCATATGGTAGATTATATGATGTATACACTTATGCTTATTTTTCAATTGGTATCATTGGTTATTTGCAATTGGTATCAATATGACTTCATGTTGTGTATATCCATATTTTGATTGTATGTATGAATGCCTTCAAATTATATCAATTTCTATTGGTATTATCTTGTCATACATATATGTTATCTATTTGTGCTTATTTTACAAGTGGTATTTCCTTTAAAGCACAAAGATTGTTGATGCTAAGCTTAATTAGATTTCAAATTGGTATTTCATAATAAGCTTATGCATTGTGTTTTGAAATTGGTATCAAAAATTCAAAATTTGATTATTTTACAATTGATATCTCAAAATTTGTTGTTACTAAGAAAAAGTTAAAATTTTGTTTTGATAAAGAAAAATTCAAAATTTTTGATTTGTATTGTCTATATGCAAGGAGAGCTTAACATCTCTCTTACATATAGATTCATGTTGAGTATATTATAAATTGAGGAGATTGACAACTCTTCTTTATATGATATACGTGTGTAGGGGGAGCTTCACATCTCCTCTTATGCATGACATATTATACGTTATGTGAATTAGGGCTTGTCATCCCTCTTTCATGTAATGTATATGTGTCGGGACGCTAACTTAACGTCTTCCTCTTCATGAATTTATATCGCATATAAATTTTATTGATTGATTTGTATTTTACCCTCCTTGATTTCCTTATTTTTGACAAAAAGGGGGAGAAAATTTGTTTGATGATTTGAACTTTGAACCCTTTGTTGATGATTGACAAAAAGGGGGAGAAGTATTTGAGTTATATGCATGATTTCCTTACTTAAGGGGGAGAAGTATTTGGTTCCTTGCTTAAGGGGGAGTAAGATTTGTATTTATGCATATATGTTGTCTTGCAATTAGGAGCAAAAGATTTGATTTATATGATTGCATCTCCTACATTGCATACATGTCATGTGCTTTTATTGCCATATCTATTGCTTATTTATTATGCATGAGTTAAGGGGGAGCTTCTTTGAAGCTTTACTTTAATCCATGCATATATAACTCCATGAGTTTTGTCATCATCAAAAAGGGGGAGATTGTTGGCCCAAAGGCCTTTCACCCTAGTTTTGATGATGATCAACTCATGTAGTTATAGTTACTAATGATCTTGTGTTTAATTAGTGACAGATTCATGTCAAGATCTTAGTAGGTGCATAGCTCAACAAAGGATAAAAGAACAAGATTTGGAGCTTGCATGTGGTGATCCAAGGAGTTTTTGGATCAAGCTTGGACCAAGTCAAGAAGATGAGAAGCCTTCAAGGGAAGACTTCAAGAAGTTGAAGACTTGGGTCTAGGTATAGAATTTGTATTTTTGTTTTAGTAAAAATGTAAAGGATAGATAGTTGGTGGATTGCTCAAGTCTATATCACACACACACTCTTGATTAGAACTCTTGTTTTAAAGTGCTTTCATAAAAGATTTTTATGTTTAGAAAAGAATTTTTATTTAGAACAAAGATTTTCTTTGAGACAAAATATTTATCTTGGATTTTGGTATTTCATAGTTCATATCTTTAAACCAAAATCTTGATTAGAGCTTTATATCAAAAACATAGATATTTCTTATTGATTGTGTAGTGGATCATATCCATACACACTATGCTTTAAAATGAACTCAAATATCTTGTTTTTGTATTTGATGAAGATTTAGAAAAACAAGTTTGAAAAAAAAAAAAACATGTTTTGGAAAAATACATTTTAGTTATTGAGTTAATATTTCCAAGTTACAAAAATAGACCAAAACATATATAACATGTCTTGATTTTGTGCAAGCATGTTTGTTCTTTCAAGTATATTGGTAAAACTATTTTTGTAGAATTTCTATGTATTTTTAGGATTTTATAAAAGATTTTTAAATCCTGTTTTCTGACCTGGAAACTGGCTGACAGGCCAAACCGGTCGACCGGTCCGGTCGACCGATGTGCACAGCCCTGTGCACGTTGTCAGCACAGTGGCCGGTCGACCGGGTCGGTCGACCGACCAAGAGAGCTTTGCTCTCTGGAAATATCAGTCGACCGGGCCGGTCGACTGACAGTTCATTCCAGGTTATCGGTCGACCGAGCCGGTCGACCGGTGGCTGCAACGGTCAGAAAAATGACCGTTGGCCGGTCGACCGGCGGTCGACCGACAGCACTGACAGAACCCCAACGGCTCTATTTCTGGCAGCCTATAAAAGGGGGTCTTGTCAACTGTTTTGAGGTTAAGATTTTGGAGACCTTTGAGCTAGTTTTTCCAACTGATTTCAGAAGTTCTCTCCACATATTTGAGTGCAAATATTTCCCATCTTAAAGGGAGTTTTTATCAAGAGAGTGTTAAGTGATTCTTTGAGTTTTTCACCATAGTCTTTCCTTGCTTTTCTCACACCACACTTGAGCTATCCATTGCTAGATATTCCTATAGGTGTGTTGTAGTGAGAGTGCTCTTTAGGTGATCAAGTGTTGTGATCATCAAAGAGATTTTTCTTTGTACTTTGAGGAAGCGGGCAAGTGTGCTCGTTGTGGTTGGAGTTCGGTTGTGAACTCTTGGTGATTCGAGGTACGGCCTCGGCGAGTCGGTGGACTTGCGTGTGTACGGGACTTGGGAGTCCGAGGGTTTGTAGGTGTACGGCACCGAGGAGAGATCCGGTGGGATCTTACATAGTGGAAATCCTTCGTGTGTCGAAGGCGGGGATGTAGAGAAAGTGTGCTCGAACCTCGAAACAAACCCTTTGTGTTTGCGATTGCTTACTCTTCCCTCTCTCTCTCTTTGTCTCTATTTTATATCTTGCATTCAATTTATTGTGTTCATCCTATATATGCATGATATATTCCCTTGTGCTCATAATTGATATACATACTTGCTTGGGATTGTTGTTAACACTAGTATTCAACCAAGAGAGCCAACGCGGCACCTCAACCCATTCAAGGGGAATCTAGAGGAGCTTGTCCAGAGCCTCGCAAGGGGAATTCGGCAACACTCTTGAGTTATACATAAGTGTTAAATTATAAAGAAGTTTTAATTTGGTCAACTTAGTTTTAATTCCGCATTATTTGTTCATAAGTGACCTTTAGATTAGCCATCACCTATTCACCCCCCTCTAGGTGATCTTACACAAACATGGTGAAATATCTATGTTTTTGACATTAAGCTCTAAACATGGTTTTGGTTAAAACATATAAACTTGAATACTAAAAACCAAACCGGTATTTTTCCAAAATAAAAAGTCTTTTTCTAAACTGAAAATTCTTTTATGAAAACATAACTAATCAAGAGTGTGTGTGTGTGTAAGATATACTTGAGCAATCCCCCAACTATTCTATCCTTTACATTTTAATCTAAAACAAAATCTTATAAAAACAAACCTAGACACAAGCCTTGATCTTGAAGTCTTCACTTGAAGTCTTCTCATCTTCTTGACTTGGTCCAAACACGATCCAAACTCAATCACTAGCTCGTTGGATCAAACCGTGTAAGCTTCAAAACTTGACTTTAAATCCTTTGTTGAAGCTACACTCCTACTAAGATCTTGATCATGAATCTGTCACTAATTAAACACAAGATCATTAGTACTATAACTACATGAGTTGATCATCATCAAAACTAGAGTGATGGGCCTTTGGGCCAACAATCTCCCCCTTTTTGATGATGACACAACTCATGAAGTTATATATGCATGGATTAAAGTAAAGCTTCAAGGAAGCTCCCCTTAACTCATGCATAACAATAAACAAATCAATATGCAATGAAGCACATAAATATGTATGCAAATATAAAGAGATAAACATGCCAATCAAGCATAAAACTCATCAAATTCTTTTTCTCCTATTTTCAATACAAAACATATATGCATAAACATAAATACTTCTCCCCCTTTATGAATAAAGTAAGGAAAACATGCATATATATACTAAATACTTCTCCCCCTTTTTGTCAATCATCAACAAAGGGGTTAAAGTAAAAACAAAACTAACAAATTCTTCTCTCCCTTTTGTCATAAACAAAGAGATAAATAAGGGTTGAAATCGAATCAATCAATAAAAGGTTATATGCGATATCCATTCATGAAGAGGAAGACGCTAAGTTAACTTCCCTACATATATACATTACATGAAAGAGGGATGACAAACCCTAATTCACATAACGCATAATATGCAATGCATAAGAGGAGATGTGAAGCTCCCCCTACACACGTGTATCACATAAAGAAGAGTTGTCAAGCTCCTCAATATAAGTTACACTCAACATGAATCTATATGTAGAAGAGATGTTAAGCTCTCCTTGCATATAGGCAATACAAATCAAAACATTTTTTTTAATTTTTCTCAATAAAATAAATTTTGAGATATCTTAGTAAAACAAATTTTAAGATACCAAATGTAAATAAACATTACAAATTTTGAATTTTTCAAATAGGTAATACATATTGATATCAATTGTAAATTTATAACAAATTTGAAGTTGAAGCATATTGATAACAATTGAAAAACCATGCATAAGCTTTAATAAAAATGTCAATTGAGATACCAATTGAAAATAAAATTTTAAATTAAGCTTAGCATAAACTTTTTGGTGTGCTTTAAATAAGTAAACCAATTGTAAAGCAAGCACATGAAAATCATATATATGTATGAGAAATGATAATATCAATAGAAATTGATATAAGTTGAAATTATGAATCATACATATATAGGAAACAAAATATGAGTATATACAAAATGAATAACAATTGAGTTACCAATTGAAAATAACAATGTAAATCAAGTATATAACTCATAACCTACTACCCTTTATATGCTCAAGATAAAAGATTTTTCAATTAAGCTTAGCAAGGCATACTCGCCCATCCATCCTCCCAAAAGGGGATAGGTAGGGGTTTTCAAAATAGGTTTTGAAAATATTTTATTGAAAAACACTACCAAATGAAGAATAATTAACTAGTTAAAGATAATTTTTGAAATACTAGTTAAAGATCCTTCAAAAACATGAAATCAAGTCATATGTTTTTCATAAATCATACCAAATACACAAAAATTCAAGCACTCATGGTCCATCAAGCTCAAAAATAATCATGAAATAAAGTCATGAATAAACAAATAAAGTGTGAGTGTTCAATCATCATGTAAATAGTATTGTCATGAAAATAGTCAATAAAGCTCAAATTAAACATGAATATTATTTTCTCAAACAAAACATGAAAATTTATTTTTCATATAAAACAAACTTCAAGGTATATGTATGATTTATCTAATCCTAACAATATACATACATATCCCAAACATAAAAAAGAGTCCATAATATATATTGCATGAAGGCAAATGACTCAAGGGGTATACATGTATATTTATTAGATTTGAATACAAAATACATATACATGAAGTAAAAACATAAAAATAGGCAAGACATGTATAAATGAGAGAATCATCAAAACTAGCCTATACATGTGCATATGGTGAGTATAAATGATGAACAATGAAGTGCAAACGTATATGAATCAATTTGTTGCTCACTATTTGTACACGTATAATACAAGTTTTAATAGAATCTACATCTAAACAAGTTATATACCCATGAAGCACAAAAAAAACATGAACATGCTAAAAATATCATATATGAATAAGCATGTAAACTAAAGTAGGAGTTTAGAGATAGTTACCAACACGTGAAGTATACTCCAAATCTCCAAAACATGGTGGTTGTCCCACCAAACCTCCTTGATAGCGGTGCATCAAATATGTGTCCATCATGTCCATGTGCATCCACCATCAAGGCACCATTCCTCTCACGTCATGCGAGAGCCCACACCTACATCAAAAACCAAAGGTGAAAATTTTGATACCCATTTTCTTTTGGGTCCTTGGGGGTTAGTCTTATAAGGGACCCAAACATTTTTCTTAGCAAAATTTAAAACATTTATCTTATCATAACAAAATTTTGCTAAATGGCCTTTGCGGCTACAATGTGTACATTTGTACACCTTAGTATGCATATGTGTATGTTTGTGATCGTGGTGTGCAAAGTGTGCATATGCATGATGATGTGCATGAACATGTGGAACTTGTTTCTTTGAAAACAAGGTTTCCAATCTTTTATGATTAAATGCACATGAGCTCAAAGTTGAGCTTAAACAATCAATTCTATTTTTTAAAATTTCATCTCATTTGTGGTGGCATGTAAAGCATGGTGAGATATAGAATCATTTTCCTTTTTCTTTTTAGAAACATTTTCTTTTCCTTTTTCAATAATTTTTCTTTTCAAAGAAGTGTTTTCATTTAAAGCAACTTCCTTTTGTTTTTTCACCAAAACAATTTTGCTTTTCAAAGTAGTGTTTCCTTCACAAAGATCACTTAATTTTGAAAGCAAGGAAACATTTTTATTTTTCAAATCTTCATTTTCTTTTTCAAAACATGCAACTTTATTTTGTAAAGAATCTTTTTCATTTTACATGCAATCAAATTTCTTTTTCAAATTTTTATTATCTTTTCTAAGCATATCATATTTTTCTAGTAATTGTTGACAAAAACAAGCAAGCTCATCATATGACATGTCATTATCATCTAGCTCGGATTCGGTGTTTACCTCAAGGGGCTTATCCCCTTGGACCATGTAGCACAAGTTGGAAGTGTCGCTTCCAACATCCGAGTCGCACCCCGCATAGTATAGATCTTTTTCGCCAAGGGAGGTGATGATGTTCCATACTACAAAAGCCGAGTCAATGTTAGCAACCCTAGATAAATAATCATCATTTAGGGTACTCTTCAAAGCATTTAGGGCTTTTGTATTAGCCTCAATATACTTGTATTATTAACATATGAATCATTAATGGTAGCAAGATAAACATGAATGCCTAGGGCCTTGAGGAATAAAGACATCTTAACCTTCCAACTTTGGATGTTAAGAATGTCAAAGGTGGGAGGTGACATGAAATCCATGGTGTGGAACAAATATTATGATTAGCCTAAAAATGAGGATCTTTAACTCTAGGTTGTAAGACCCAAATCAAGAGCACTTGGCTCTGATACCAATTGTAAATCACCTAGAGGGGGGTGAATAGGTGATAAGCTAATCTATGGTCAATAATGCGGAATTAAAAACTATATGAATGCAAACTAAAACTTCTTAAACTAAACACCACGTATAACACAAGAGTGTAGCCGAATTCCCCGTGAAGAGCTCTGGACTAACTCCTCAAGATTCCTCTAAATAAGAGTTGAGGTGCCGCGTTGGCTCTCTTGGTTAAATACAAGTGCTAGCAAACAATCCCCAAGCATATAACAATTAAGCACACAAGGTATATCAAGCATATAAAGATGAAAGCAATATAAGCATGCAAGATATAAACAAGTAAGGGAGAGAGAGAAAGAGCAATCGCAAACACAAGGGATTTGTTTCGAGGTTCGAGCACACTTGCTCTATATCCCCGCCTTCAACACCTTAAAGGATTTCCACTATAATCGATCCCACCGGATCATTCGGTGCCGCAACACCTACAAGGCGAGTTCACACTTGAACTCCTTGGACTCTCTAGTCCCGTACATACTGCAAGCCCACAGCTCGCCGAGGCCGCACCTCAAACACCAAGTTCGCACACGAACTCGAAACAATGCGGACACACACGTCCGTCTCCTCAAAGTACAAGAAAGAACTCTTGGTGATCTAAACACTTTGATCACCAATAAACACTCTCACAAAAACACTCCTATAGGATGAATATGTCAATGGGTTGCTCAAGTGTTTGTGAGAAAAACAAGGATGGAAATGGTGGAGGAAAAACTCAAGAAATCACTTTAAACACTCTTGATAAAATCTCTCCTTTTGATTAGAAATATTTGCTCTAAAACTTATGGATATAACCACTGAAATATGTGGGAAAAACTAGCCCAAAACTCTTCTTAAAATCTTGTAGAAAACAGCCCCCAAATGCCCCAATTTATAGAGATAGAAAAACTAGCCGTTGGGAGCCAGGTGGCCTGACGGTCGACCGCCAACGGTCATTTTTCTGACCGTTGGGGCAGCGGTCGACCGGTCGGTCGACCGAACCTCTGGAACAGAGAGCAGATCTCTCTGCCGGTCGACTGACCCGGTCGACCAGGGCATTTCCAGAGAGCAGACCTCTCTGGACGATCGACCGTCCCGGTCGACCGGCCCTCCAGCCAGACTGGCGTGCATGTCTGTGCACGTCGGTCGACCGAGTCGGTCGACCGACTTCAAGCTTCGGTCGACCGTCCCGGTCGACCGGCTGAAGCCAGGAAACAGTTTTCTGGGATTAAAAAGTTTGACATTTTGATTGAAAAAAATCCCATAAATTCACAGAAAATCTACAAAAATAGTTTTACCATTATACTTTGATAAACAAACATGCTTTCACAAAATCAAGGCATGTTACAAATAATTTGGACTATTTTTGTAACTTGAAAATATTGGCTCAAACCAAAAACTGTATTTTCCAAAACTTGATATTTTCAAAACTTGTTTTCCAAATCTCTCCAAAATACAAAAACAAGATATTCTAAACTCATTTGAAGCATAGAGTGTATGGATATGATCCACTACACAAACATGGTGAAATATCTATGTTTTTGCCATTAAGCTCTAAACATGGTTTTGGTTAAAACATATAAACTTGAATACCAAAAACCAAACCGGTATTTTTTCAAAATAAAAAGTCTTTTTCTAAACTGAAAATTCTTTTATGAAAACATAACTAATCAAGAGTGTGTGTGTGTGTAAGATATACTTGAGCAATCCACCAACTATTCTATCCTTTACATTTTAATCTAAAACAAAATCTTATAAAAACAAACCTAGACACAAGCCTTGATCTTGAAGTCTTCACTTGTAGTCTTCTCATCTTCTTGACTTGGTCCAAACACGATCCAAATCGATCACTAGCTCGTTGGATCAAACCGTGTAAGCTCCAAAACTTGACTTTAAATCCTTTGTTGAAGCTACACTCCTACTAAGTTCTTGATCATGAATCTGTCACTAATTAAACACAAGATCATTAGTACTATAACTACATGAGTTGATCATCATCAAAACTAGAGTGATGGGCCTTTGGGCCAACAACAGTGATGCTAATTGGATTGCAGATTCTAAGGAATCAAAATCAACTAGCGGATACGTATTTACTCTAGGAGGAGCATCGGTATCCTGGAAATCTTTCAAGCAAACATGTATTGCCCGTTCCACTATGGAATCGGAATTCATAGCCTTAGATAAGGCCGGAGAAGAAGCAGAATGGCTTTGACAATTTTTGGAAGATATACCATTATGGCAAAAGCCAGTGCCCGCTATATGTATACACTGCGATAATCAAGCAGCTATATCTAGGGCACAAAATGTTATATACAACGGTAAGTCTAGACATATTCATCGTAAACATAATACTGTGAAGCAGTTGCTCTCAAATAGAATTATCTCTATTGACTTTGTCTCGTCAAAAGATAATGTGGATCCGCTTACTAAAGGTTTAAGTAGAGAGCGTTTAAACTGCGCATCGAGGGGAATGGGTCTAAAAGTCTAACCTTACCGAGTCAGTTTAATGGAAACCTCACTTAGCGACTGGAGATCCCATGGACTAAGTTCAAGAGGAAAAACTAGTTATGATTGACTCAGCAAGTAAGCACTTGGGAGCTTGACTCCAATCCATTCCTAAGGTGCACATAAGTGCTTTTCTACAAGTGGATTAAGAATAAACTTAACACTTTTAATGATGCCTATATTTTGTTACTAAACAAGTGGAGTAGAGTAGACTACTCTTAATAGGACGATCACCTATGTGAGTATAGAGTTGGGTCGGCTCTTTGAGAATTTCTATGGAGGCTGTTATTCCCTAAAGATACTCTCTGAAACCAAGAATGTCTAGGGCCAAAACGGACAAAACCGAGAACCAAAGTTGATTTGGAAAGTCACTGTGTGAAGCTTGTTGACTTGACTTACACTAACGGCTAACAGTTCAAGACCTAGTTCACTGATTAGCCAGTAAGTCCGATAAAGCTTTCGCTATGGAAGGTTCAAGACCTAGTTCACCTATCCTGGTGCAGTTTCTTTTCTAAAGTACCTTTCATAATAGAGTCAGTCTCTTTGTGTGTCAATTCCTTGAATCTCCATTCATTGTGGGGGATTGTTGGAATATGAAGAATATATATGTGAATCTTTGAATTGAATTACGGCGAGATCCGTTGATCGAATCAATTGGATGATGGTTGGAGTGTGTTCTCCTTCCATTGGGGATGAACGTGGTATATTCACATGTTCAATTCCGACTTCAAATGAATGAGATATTCAAGTCTAAAGATTGCCTAATTCAAAGCCAAAATGGGACTAAAAATAAGCTAAAGGCATGTAGTCCCACATTGGCCATGGGATGGAAGTTCGTAGTGTTTAAATAGAGAAAATTGAGAACAAAGGGCGTGCCCTTTGGGTACTTGGAGTTTTCGCGCGCGATTGGGAGGGAACCATGCCCGCACATGCGCGCCGGCGCCGGCGCCGGGCTTGGCTCGGGCTCGGGCCCGGGTTCGGGTTCCCTACCCGGCCTGGTTCTTTTTGAATCGGGTCTCACGGGTATGGGTTGCGAGCATACCCGCCCCGCCAAAGGACCCGCTCCGCTATCCGGATCCAAACCGCCCCGCCAACGGCTGTTTGTAAACCGTCGTGGCGGTTGGACGGTTGCGACGGTTGAACCGAACAGTTGCAACTGTTGGATGGGTTCGGACCAAACTGCCCCTCCCGGAGTGCTATAAATAGCGCTCCGTTTTCTCATTCTAAGACACACCAACAGCAAGAAAGAAATCTGCCTTCTAAAGGAGACTCTCTCTCTCTCTCAGTCTTGAAGTGACTTCCAACGGGAAGTAGGAAATTCAGTTTCCGAAGTGACTTCCAAAAGAGATTCTGCAAAAATTCATTCTGAAAGAGGGCTCAGAAAATTCAACAGATTCTTTAATAGAATTGTTGTCTGAATCTAGGACTTCCGAAGAAGAATATTCTTCAACCTTTCTTCTTCCTCTACAGTGGGTGCTCCTCCAAAGTAAAGGCAAATATTCTCACGAAATTTGTCTTTGTCCCGCTGCTTCAACAATCCTGTGAAGGTACTGGTTAACTAAGGTTTGGCCGTACGTGATTTGGTAGTGCTATCCAAATACCGTGAAGGAGTATTGTATCTTGGGAGACCAGCGTCCAATAACCCGTTAGCACCGGTACGGGGGACGTAATTGTCTTAAGGAGATTCGCTTTAAGCGTACCTCACTCCAAGTACTGTATAAATGAATTAATTTTTTATACATGGGATATACTGATATTCTGTATATTGAGACTGATTTATACCAGTCTAATTGGTGTTTAACCAAGGAAATTGAAAGGTGGTTCTTAAATTAAGGAACATTCTATTGAACGAAAAAACCTCCCACCTGATAGTTACCGACCTGGCCAATTAGATTGTTGATATTTCAGTGATATTGATTAGTTGTCAGATTGATTCCAGGGACCAACACTGTTTTCAAGAATAAAGCTCAAAATTGACCCTCACTCAAGGTTTGGGGTTAAT
The DNA here is from genome assembly GCA_038442645.1 of Agave tequilana. Taxonomy (NCBI): domain Eukaryota; kingdom Viridiplantae; phylum Streptophyta; class Magnoliopsida; order Asparagales; family Asparagaceae; genus Agave; species Agave tequilana. The sequence continues at coordinate 64,547 of JAVJIF010007091.1, read as the reverse complement.
AACCCAGGCCAGAAATAAAATTAAAAAATTGAGCTTCATTCTTGGTCCGGGGTTGGCAACCTCGGACCAAGCTTTGGAGCTAGAAAAAATCTGAGCTTCATTCTTGGTCCATGATTGACAACCTTGGACCAAACTTTGAAAGCTAAAAAAAGAAAATTTAATTCGGGGTTGGTAATCCCGGACTAAAAAATGGCAGCCACCTACCACCGAAACCCGCCACGCTAGCAGGGCAAAGCATCTCAGCTCTTATGTGGCGCCGAGCTGACATATCAGAAGTTGATTTTGAAAATAAATTTGGGAGAGGCCTATTTTTATAATTAAAGTTGAAAAAGAAATTTAGTTAAAAAATTGCCCTTTCTTTAATTCACCCTAAAAGATTTATATTCACCAATGAAAACGAGAAAAAGAGATTCTAGCATTACGAAGTGAGGAGTGAAGTAAATAAAGGATCACCTCCAATAACTCGCTAAACACACTCTCAAAAGCCATGGAATGTCCTTTTACCAAAAGCTCTGACCCAAATTTTGAAAAATCTCTACGCAACAAGCATTCGATGTGTTAGATGCAATGACTCTCTGATCTCCTAGTAGACTCACAACAATCCTAGTTTGGTTAATAATCTTAATAGAACCCTAGCCTGATTAGGACACTTAAATCAAATTATAATTTTGTTAGAGGTTAATTATATCGTTCATAAGATTAGAAGCAGGCCATTGTGACTAAAGACAGGTTGGGCCCCTAAAACTAAAGAAATGGAGAAGTAACAAAGACAATACGCAAATGGTCACTACAAAACAAGCAAAAACTGTACTTTTTGGTTGGAATATGAAATTTATTTTCGTTGCTCGAACTCAAGAAACTCAAGAATGGTGCTACTCTGCAAGTCCAAGGAACTAAATATTCAATTCACGCAAACGCCACACAAGTAACCCCCAAGGGGGCTGCATCTATCACAGCTCATTACTTCCCTTCAAGTTGCCCTCACAGTTTCAAGCCAGTTTTATATTCTTTCCTGTCACCTCGGCCATGCAATTTTGGTCTGAGGTTCCCCCGGCAAAAAGCAAGTAAACCCAAAAAAACAAGGGCCCAGAACTCAGTTTTGTTCTGATTTCTAGATGCCTTTAAGAGACTCCCCTAAAATTGTTCTTTCTTTGCTAACTCCCTTGTTAAAGCCTTGCCATTTGCTTAAGCAATCCCATGTGTCCACCAACCAATTATGCCCCCGTGGCAACAAATTATAGCTTTGGAAATGGCAAGCCCCCACTCATGGCTCAAGGAAGAAAGATCCCTCTGACCCCTTGAGACAACAACTGTGCACTCTGTTCCTATAACAATGTACAACTCAAGCTAGCTAGATAGCATGCAATAATATGTGACCTATATGTGCATAGCTAGCTATGGGCTTGCTTGAAGTTTGGAGTTTGGGTCTCAAGGCATGCACAATGTTGATCAACTCTAGATGAATCCAGAAGAAAGGGAAGAGGTTAGCAGAGATCTTGGCAGCTTGTCCATCCCTTTCACTGTAGCTGCTGGAGGATACAGGCATGGATCTTGGGGATCTAAGAGGTTGGTGGAAACAAATAGTTGTGCAACTATTTTATGGAGCAATTTAGGAACAGTTCTCTTGCAATCTTCTAAAAATCTAGGAATTTGGTTTGTGAGCTTTAAACAATGGGAGGCAATAGCGACATTCGTTCCACTTGATCCCCCCTCAAAAAGTCATAAAACGTGCAACGCCGTCTTCATTGTGGAAGGGAGGTTGCAAGTTGGGTTCCATGGATTTTGGTTTTTTTGTGGGGGTGGGTGTGGGTGGTTGAGAGAGAGAGAGAGAGAGTCCTACACTTATGTGGCAGTTGCACAGGCTAGCTAGATATGGTGGTATGTTAATCCCTTGGACTAGTTTAATTGATCCTTTTTAACTGTCAAACTTGCAACATCTGAATAAAAGAAAAGTTGACCAGCTCCATGCTAAAACCTTTCCACAATCCTCATTTAAATCCTTGTAGTAGAAAATTTATTTTAACATAATGAGAAAATGTATATATATGATGCTAGAATTCAGTAACAAGGGCCAACTTATGTACATAGTTTGTTTTCATGAAATTTGATGGTTTTATGCTACATCCAATTTACAGTTATACTCTACGTACATCACAAGAACATTCAGAGGTGAATAGTAACGAAGTATTATCTTAACCATTCCGACATATAGATTCAGATGGACTAGAAATTCTTGACTCTTAATTCATCATATTACCGACAGATCAAGAAGTACGAGGTTCAAATGGATCAGATAATACTTAACATGATTACTCGTTGGCAGGTTCTTGTATCCACTTGACTTGGTTAGGCATTTTGTCAAACAATACTCACACCGACGATTTTTTCTAGTATTTATACAGAGAATTCCACTGAGACATGAATCTGTCTACATCTAAATACAAGAAGATAATTTTGATCAGCAGTTTCTTGGAAGCCAAATCAAATTAAATATGTGCTTTCAAAAGTCTAATTAGAGTGTGATGGTGGATGCTAGATTAGAGATCCTGACCACTGAACATACTTGAGAGTGAAGAAGGGCATTTGTATATGATAACAAATATTGTTCACACTGCGGTACAGCCCACCGAGCTTATGTAAGCGACACGGGGGCGTAGGTCAGTATCCTACTCTGTTCACACAGCAAGCAAGCTGTCACGGAAAGCAATGGGGAAGCAGGAAGAATCACTACAGCTTCTCATGCCTTAAGGTCATGCCTTTAACCTCACACAAGCTTGGCATTAACATTAGGACACTCCCCCAAAAATATTCAAAGTCCCTAGTGGTCCCATGTGCTTCTACCACATTGAGTTCTGCACTGCCCTAAGAAACTCAAGTTGATTAACTACCACAAATGTATGCTGATTAAGAAAGCTAATTGCAATACGGCAGTGTGATTAGTTAGCTACCATCTGTGAGGCTTTTGTACTAGTTGGAGTGTTGACCATCCTTTTGTATTATTGTTATGTGGTGAGGGGATCACCCATGTCATCCATCTTTTTATTCTTATCTCCAACAACTTCTAATTAATTAATTAATTAATTTAAGTACTAAACAAGAGGGAAGACTTGTAAATGTTTCCTACATTTGTTTATTACAATCTCCTAGCTGTTAGGCTCCTCTCTATTTAAGCCTTTAACCAGCTTCCCTCATGCTCTGCACTCAAAATACTCTAAGCCCTCTACTACTCCTCTTTCTACTACTCCCATGTGCATTTAAACATTTTTGATAATTCTTGATCTCCTCCCTCTCTCTCTCTCTATCTCTCTCTCATTTCCCACTCTCTTTCCTTCTATAAAATCTAAATCATTAGCAGCATTTGACTTGCTTACACCTATAAATATGGGGGCTTATCCTGCCATTTCCAGTGTAATCATACTCATCATATGGGTAATCAATCGCGTTTACAGATGGAGGAATCCCAAGTGCAATGGCAGGCTCCCCCCTGGCTCCATGGGCTTCCCCCTCCTTGGCGAGACTCTTCACTTCTTCAAGCCTAACACCTCGTCCGATGTCCCACCCTTCGTCAAAGAGAGGGTGAAGAGGTATAACATAAACATACTACAATGTATAGATATAAATATATATATTGTACATATATATGGTCTCCTCAGTCTTGTGTCAATATTCGTTTCAGATATGGACCGATATTCAAAACAAGTCTTGTTGGCCGGCCTATTATAGTGTCTACTGATCATGAGCTGAACAACTTTGTGTTCCAGCAAGAAGGGAAGTTGTTTCAGAGCTGGTACCCTGACACTTTCACCGAGATCTTTGGCCGAGACAATGTGGGCTCGTTGCACGGGTTCATGTACAAGTATCTCAAGAGTATGGTTCTTAAACTCTTCGGTCCGAGAGCCTCAAAGATAAGCTGCTCCATGATCTCGAGAAGTCTGCTCACGGGAGTCTATATTCATGGTCACAGCAGTCGAGCATTGAGCTGAAAGATGGCATATCAACTGTATGTTAATTAACCTTAAACTCTTCATAATCCTATTGTTTGATGGCTAATTATTTCATTTGAACTTACAGATGATATTTGATCTCACTGCTAAGAAGTTGATCAGTTATGATCCTTCCAAATCATCAGAGAACCTGAAAGATAATTTTGTTGCTTTCATTGTGGGCCTGATCTCATTTCCACTGAACATTCCAGGAACTGCTTATAATAAATGTTTACAGGCATGTTTATCAGAAATTAAACAAGAACTCTACTTGTTGAGCTTTTGAATTTCTTGCATTGAATAAGTTTAGGTTGACGTTAACCATTTCGCCCCCTTTTTTTGTATTTTTCTTTTTCTAGGGACGAAAGAAGGCGATGCAGGTGCTGAAAGATTTGTTAGCTGAGAGACAGAGTTCACCAAATAGGCAATGCAATGATTTCTTTGACTACGTTGTTGAAGAGATGAAGAAAGAAAAGCCAGTTCTAACGAAGTCGATTGCTCTGGACTTGATGTTTGTACTTCTCTTTGCAAGCTTCGAGACTACATCCTTAGCACTGACTTTTGCCATGAAGCTTTTAACAGACAATCCTAAAGTTTTGGATGAACTTACGGTCAGTAGTATTTTACTTGACATCAAAACTTAATGAACGTTTTCAAACTGGCACAAACTGTTTTTAATGAATTAGCCTTGACTTTTTCAGGAGGAACACGAAGCCATTCTCAGGAACCGTGAGAACCCAGACTCTGGAATCACATGGCAGGAATATAAATCTATGAACTTCACAATGCAGGTAGTTGAAATTTAAGTGCACATATTTGTAACATGTTGCAACTTGCAACCTATATATTTATGATGTTTATTGAAACTCAATTATTTCTGTACTGCACTTGTCAGCGAATATTTCACAAGCTAATTGGCTACAAAAATGACTTTGAGAACTAATAGCGACATTTTTCATGAATATTTGTTGTTCTAGAAATTGACCCATGTTTCTCACGTCTGCCTCATGTATGTGTAGGTTATTGCTGAAACTGCCAGGTTGGCAAACATCGTACCAGGCATTTTCAGAAAAGCACTGAAAGAAATTCATGTAAACGGTAATAATATATATGATTTTGTAATCATTGATCAGTTCAATCAATCAAATAATTCTTTTTCCTGTCAACTACTTTTTCTAACTGAATTTCAAATTTTGGTGAACACAGGATACACAATTCCAGCAGGTTGGGGGGTGATGGTGTGTCCTCCAGCTGTTCACCTGAACCCTGAAATATACGAAGATCCGCTTAATTTCAACCCATGGAGGTGGAAGGTTAGTAGCACACATCAAACATGAAAAAAGTCACTCAAATCTACAGAAAGGAATAAAATGGATCTCCCCGATCTGATCATATCAGCAGTGATGTCATTATCTAACTGGTGGAATTCCTCGTCTGATGCTGAGCAAATCATAGGAGAGTTTTTAAAAAACTTAAGATGCGAATAATTATTCAAAGTTCAAACAGAGCATAACTGCCAGTTGTGCTTAGCCCTTTTAAAATAACAATGAAAAGTGTTGATAATTGTGTTACAAGGTCAACTAGTGCATACAGTATTAAATGGATTACATGTCACTAAAAATAGTAAATGTGGCTGGAATATTGGTAACAACTCTGGAATTGATGATGGATCTGATTTTTCTGCACGTTGCGGGAACATTTTACCTTTTAGTGACAATTAGTGTTTGCTTGGTCCACAGGATAAGTCAGAACTCAGCGGTGGCTCGAAGAACTTCATGGCCTTTGGTGGAGGGATGAGGTTTTGTGTGGGTACAGACTTCACCAAGCTTCAAATGGCCGTGTTCCTGCATTGCTTGGTTACAAAATACAGGTATGGCAACAAGTTGACCCGCGCATCTCCAATTTTATTAGTGTAATTAGCTGGCATGCATATAATGACTATAAGAAATATTTCTCGACGATAACAGGTGGAAGCCGATCAGGGGAGGGAATATAATTCGCAGTCCCGGCTTAGGATTCCCAGATGGTTACCATGTCCAGCTTTTCCCTAAAGAATGAAGCTGCTTGAGAGGCGTATGGACCACTTAGTCTCAATGTAATTTACATGTTAGATGTGTGGCTTAGTTAGATATATATTCTATGATGGAGATTAGGCAAGGGGCATAGATTTTGGTGTTGCTCTGAAGAAACTTATCAATCTTCACTTCAAAAGAGAATAAAAATGTTTGAAGCAAAAAAAAAAAAAAAAGAAGAAGAAGAAGAAGAGAGTTTTCCGTATATAGTACGGTATTGTAGTAGTTTTTTTTCTAGGGTTTACATACAGGGTTTCCTACGTGGTTGGTGATCATATGTACTATATGTGTGTATGTACAGTTGTTAACATGAAATGAAATTTATACATATATTATTATATAGTTAAAGTTTTGTATTTTTTCATCGTTTAGGCCGGTTGCTTCTTGGGCGAAAAAGTGAAATGAAATGGAAAAGGCTTTTGAATGTGTTACGCCCCGCTTTTCAAAATACTCCGGAGCGGAGACGTGACGAGAGTCGACGACGCATATACGCGAGAAAAATACCCCACGTATACATGCTAAGCCTAAAATGACATGAACAAGCTATATAAATCAACTATAATAACCACAGTAACCTCTGCAATATAGCATATAAATCCTACTCATGATAATGTTATTCTATGAATAAATTAATAGAATAAATATGGAGTCCAAATTATAGAGAATCAATAAAAATCAACCGGATATAAAGAAGACATGAACTGTATCAAAGAATCTGGGTGATCAAGCAAACGAGACTCCGTACTTCTCAGATACACATGATCTCCTCAGATACCTTCTCAGTAAAAGAAATACGCATACACCTGGATGTATAAATACATGGAGTCAAAACTCCCAATGAATGTGTAAAATAAATGGAAGGTGCACGTGCATATAACGTGTGAACATACTATGATACTATCATGAAGATATACTGGATAAGGAAATGACATGAATAAAATAGTAATAAGAAGAGAGTATGGTGCAATAAATATCAATCAGCATGGGATAAGTATCATGATGACATGCAATGGCTAACTTTAAAAGTAATGAGATCAATCTATTATAATATCATATGTCAGGTCATGAGCACAACCAGGTATCTATCATAACATATATGTATCAGGTTCAGTTTACAATATCAATGTAAGATTTATTTTTATCATTAATTATGTCCTCGAACACCAATTATTACTGTAGTAGACACATCCCATACTACGTCTACTACACATGTCAATCAGGGTAATATGTTATTGAAACTGACTGGTTGGAGATATTGTTTGTGTTTTAAGTCGGTCATGTACATACCCGGAGCACGACCTAGACTCCTGGCGCTGAAGCAGGCTATACCGCAAGATAGTCAGGAACATATATAACAAGTTAGGTAACATGCATAACATGTATAAAAAGGAGCAAGAATAGGATGGGGTGTCAGTCACCCCATGGGAACCCTGCAGTGGAACCCTCTTTTGGCTTGCAACCTATATCCTAGGTCTACCCAAAACAGATGTTGTCTCCTCCATCAATTTTTCCATTCCTGATGTAAGTTGTTTAGTATCATATTATTTAGATTTTCTAGATTATTTAATGTACAAGTTATCTAGATCACTGGGATAACCCGATAATAGTCACTGTAACAACATCAGCAGTATAAACAAAATATAAGTGTAACAAGATGTCAGTGTACGAATAAGCAGGATAATGTTGTTACCGTAAAACAATTTTTTTCAACAACTTTAGTAACATGGACAATATGATTATCAGGTAAATATCATGTATAATCAGTCAAGTTTTTTAGGTAAATCATGATATTCAGGATGAGTAATGATATGTAGGCACAAATAGAATAATCTAGAGCAAAATATTTAGTCACTTGTATAAGTATTTAAATCATAAAAAATTACAATGTTCTAGGCATTTAGAAAATTTAATCCACCAATGTTATAACGGAATACTTAATTAATAATTTAACATAATAAGTTCATATATAGAAGAAGATAATTTATTTAAAATGAAGAAAGACTCTCACGGTGATATTCTAATTTACATTTAATATGTATACTAACATGAGCAATAACTAGTATGCATTAATAACAATTAAAAAGGAATAGTAGTTAAATATAACAAAACTTGTAGAAAAAGTTAAAACACTCACTATGAAATAATACTGAAATACTCAATAAGTAAACAAAGAACACTCATATGAAATGATGAGGTTTTGGGTTCGAATCACCACCGGGTCTTCACTGCATGAACCGGTCCGGATCTACGAGTCGACTCGTGGATCGGTCTTTGAATCGCCTGGCGTATCGGTATTCTGCGAATACGAATCTGTATCTTCCGTAAATGCGACTCCACTTGATCCACTGAAACGCACACAATTACATACACTAAATCATGTATTACAAATTAGGGATATTACATTCTACCCACCTTAATAAAAATTTCGTCCTCAAAATTTCAATAAGAAGGGGATAAATGATAAGAAGTGGATAAAGGTTGTTAATGAATAAAATGAATCAAAATAGACACGATAAGATATGATTCAAAGAAAAGAATGATCAATCACAGATGATGTCTTCTCAATCCCATATCGCTTCTTTGTGGAATCCACCACATTTTCGCTATGCACTCTGATATCTGACGTCGATTTGGGTCTGATGGCCAGCTCCAACAGTCAATATCGGGGAAATAAAACCGAGATGAAAATAAGAATCAACAGGAAAATACAGATCGATCCGGAAGGAATGTTGAAATCGGAGACATCAAGAGATTCAAGAGATGGATATAGAATCGAAAGACGATTGATTCTTAAGTGGACTCATATCATTATGTGAATAGTATATGTCTTTATTGTAGTGTAAATATAACATGTATCAGCTCATAGGTATGAACTTGGTCCTCTTTTTATGTCAAAAATCGAAAGTCGAACCAAGTTCTGATACCAAAAAAATTCTGTCACACCCCGCTTCCCAAAATATACTGGAGCTGAGACGTGACAAGAGTCGGCGACGTATATACGCAAGAAAAATACCTCACGTAGACACGCTAAGCGTAAAGTGATATGAACAAGCTATATAAATCAATTATAATAAATACAGTAACTATTGCAATATAGCATATAAATCCTACACATGATAATGTTATTCTATGAATAAATTAGTAGAATAAATATGTAGTCCAAGTTATAGAGAATCAATGAAATCAACCAGATATAAATAAAGACATGAACTGTACCAAAGAATCTGGGTGATCAAGCAAATATGACTCCGTACTCCTCAGATATACATGATCTCCTCAAATACATGCTCAGTAAAAGAAATACGCATATACCTGGATGTGCAAATTTAGAGAGTCAAAACTCCCAATGAGTGTGTAAAATAAAGGAAAGGTGCATGTGCATATAACGTGTAAGCATACTATGATACTATCATGAAGATATACTGGATAAGAAAACGACATGAATAAAACAGTAATAAGAAGAGAGTATGGTGCAATAAATATCAATCAGTATGGTACAAGTATCATGATGACATGCAATACCTAACTTTAAAAGTAATAAGATTAATCTGTTATAATATCATATGTCAGGTCATGAGCACAACCACGTGTCTATCATTACATATATGTATCAGGTTCAGTTTACAATGTCAATGTAAGATTCATTTTTATCATTAAATTATGTTAGCGAACACCAATTATTACTGTAGTTGACACATCCCATATTACGCCTACTACATATGTTAATCAGGGTCATATATTATTGAAACTGATTGGTTGGAGACATGGTTTGTATTTTAAGTGGGTCCCGTACATACCCGGGACCACGACCAAACTCCTGGCGCTGAACCAGGCCCTACCGAATGGTAATCACGTAACATGTATAACAAGTCAGGTAACATGTATAATATGTATAAACAGGAACAAGAACAGGACGGGTGTCAGTCACCCTATCCTGCAGTGGAACCCTCTTTCGGTTATGTAACCTATATCCTACGTCCACCCAAAATACAGACGTTGTCTCCTCCATCAATTTTTTAGTCCTGATGTAAGTTGTTTAATATCTTTTTATTTAGATTATCTAAATTATTTAATGTACAAGTTATCTAGATCACTGAGATAACTCGATGATAGTCATGGTAACAACATTAATAGTATAAACATGATATATGTGTAACAAGATGTCAGTGTACAGGATAAGTAGTATGATGTTACCGTATATAATATTTTTCAGCAACTTTAGTAACATGGACAATATGATTATCAAGTAAATGTTATGTGTAATCAGTCAAGTTTTTTGATAAATTATGCTATTCAGGATGAGTAATGTATGCAGGTATGAATAGAATAATCCAAAGCAAAATATTCAATCACTTGTACAAGTATTTAAATCATGAAAAATTACAATGTTCTAGGCGTTTAGGAAATTTAATCCACCAATGTTATAACAAAATATTTAATTAATAATTTAACATAATAAGTTCATGTATAGAAGAAGATAATTTATTTAAAATGAAGAAAGACTCTCATAGTGATATTTCAATTTGCACCAACATGAGCAATAACTCGTATTCATTAATAACAATTAAACATAAATTATAGTTAAATATAACAAAACTTGTGAAAAAAGTTAAAACTCTTTGAAATACTCAATAAGTAAATAAAGAACACTCACATGAAATGACACGATTCTGGGTCCGAATCACCTCCGAGTCTTTACTGCATGAACCGGTCTGGATATACGAGTCGACTTTGTTAGCCCAAAGGCCATTAGCCCTAGTTTTGATGATAATAAAACATATATAGTTATGTTTCTAACAATTTTGTTTAATAAAATTTCAGGTTAATTATTTGTTGTATTTCGGCTCCATCACAAGACTCACATATTTGGATGCCAAGAAATGTAGATCCCAGAGTCTAAGTACATAGAATAACTCAAGGATCAAGTATACTAGAGAAGACTATATCAAGATTTGTAATTTTACTTTTTGCATTTTACATAAGATTTATAGTCATTTGTTAAAACCAAGATGATATAAGTTGATAGCTTTTGGGATTGACACACACACACACACAAACACACATATTTCATACTCCTATGTGTTTTTAAAAGGAATTCATAACTATTCTCTTTATCGTTTTCAAATTCGAGTTTCAGAAAAACAAGTTTCGGAAAAACCAGGTTTTCGATTTAGAAAAGTGCTTTTACAAAATATGGTTCTAACTTTGTTTTGTGTTGATCCATTATCACACACTGGTTCTAAAAGTCCCTAAAACTCTATTTTGTGTTTAAAGATTAAAAGTTATTTTGTCAGAAAAAGAATGGTTTTAAAAAGTTTTCATACCTTGCTTTTGGCCTATTGTCGGTCGACCGACCGGTCGACCGTAGGCAGAGCAAAATTGCTCTGTCGGTCGACTGAGCGGCCGACCGACATGCACCAAAGTGCACTTGTGCACTTCGATCGACCGGGCGGTCGACCGACTGCAAGAGCTTTGCTCTCGGTTGGGTCCGGTCAACCGCCCTGGTCGACCGACAGAGAGTTTAGCTCTCTGGTTGGGAACAACAGTCGACCGCTATCCCCAACGGTAAAAAATTGACTGCTGGTGGTCGACCGGCCAGTCGACCGACAGAAGAATTTTCTTCTGTATTTTTTTTCCAACGGCTATATTCTATTTTGTCTTTTTCTGGGTCTTTTTTCAACTGCTCTTTTGGGTTTTTTACTCATGTTTTCATCCCCTATAAATAGTGGGACTGTAGGAAAACTCAATAATAATATTTTTAAAGTTTAGATCAAGTTTACATCAAGATTTAGCTTTTTCTTAAAAGATTTTTTTGAGCCAAAATTTTCACATTCTTGATTTTAGCTTGAGCCTTCCCTCTAGATCTCTATAAGTTATTTTCACTACACAATCTAAAAGAGTTTCACTTCCTCATCTTGGTTATAGGATTGTACTTGTGAGCCATTTGTGATCAAGTGAAGATCACCGATTTTTTTCTAATGAGAAGTTGTAGAGGTTGTGGCCTCAAGTGAGTTAGTGAGCTTCGTGTTGGTATTGCGGCACCGAGAGAGAGGACTTGTAAGTTCATTGAGTTCTAGTGAGAACTTTTAACGGTTGACGATTTAGTGAGATCCGTCATAGTGAAAATCTTTCATAGTGTTGAAGGCGAGCACGTAGAGCAGTGGCTCGAACCTCGAAACAAATCATCGTGTTTGCGATTGCTTACTCTTTCTCTCTTTACTCTACTCTCTCTTTAATTACTTGCACTCTTACATTGTTTACTTATTTGCATGTATTTCTTAAGTTGTGATTGGTATTTGCCAGGTTGCTAGCAAGTAAATTTTTATTCCGCATTATTTGTCATTTAGTATAGCCACCACCTCTTCACCCCCTCTAGGTGATTTAGAGACTCGTGGGTCGATCTTCAAATCGCCTGGCGTATCTATACTCTACGAACACAAATTCGGATCTTCTGTAACTGCGACTCCACTTAATCCGCTGAAACACACACAATTACATAGATTAAATCATGTATTACAAATTAGGGATATTACAGAATGTGTTAGATACTCTTATCTTTAAATATCTTTATCTTATCTTTAGATACCCTTATCTTACCTAATCTTACTACTCATTTTTTTATCTATCTACTCTCTCTTGTATCTATATATTGAATTGTCTTATGAATAAACATACTGAAACTTCTTCTTCTCCAACTTATCATGGTATCAGAGCCTCTCAATTTTTTTCCTCTGCTGATCGAAGTTCTCTCGGTGTTCTCGAGCCTGCGCTCGGCCGCGCTCGCATAGCGTGTGCTTAGCCGGGCCACTTTCACCTCATACAACATCAGAGCTTTCCTCGTCGTCCTTGCGCATCCTCCTTCGCCTCATCCAAGACCGAGTCCTCGCTGATCCTCTTGCATCTACCGATGTCCGCTCCGCTATCACCCGTCTTCCTCCAACATTGCAAAATCTGATCTGAGCCCTCTTAGGCTCTCTCATCAATTTAGCCCTCTTAGGCTCTCTCATCAATTTAGCCCATTTGGACTTTATTTTAGCCCTCTTGGGCTTTTCATCAATTTAGCCCTCTTGGGCTCTATTTTAGCCCTCTTGGGTTTTTCTTTATACTCAGATGATCGACCGTCCTCCAGTATGTCGCCAGTCGAGTTCGAGGAGCTCACAAAAACCTTCATCCGCTTGATTTATCTGGATCTTGCCCAGTCTGATCTATTCGGATCTCGCCCTGCCTGATCTGGAATCCATCCGGATCTTCCCTTCTCATCTACTATCTGATCCATCCAGATCTCGCGCTGCCTGAACCATCCGAATAGCGCCTTCTCGCCTGATCCTTCTAGATCTCACGTTCCCCGATCCATCTGGATCTCGCTCTATAAAGCTCGCCATTCTCTCAGACATCTAGATCTCGCCACGCCACCCTTAATCGCAATCTGCTCCATCGATCAGCTCATCAAAAACCTCTCATCAGTTTCGCTAGGATTTTTCCAAACTCTCTGTGTTTCATCCACCATGAGTTTGAGGGGGTATTAGGTACTCTTATATTTAGATATCTTTATCGTATTGTTAGATACCCTTATCTTATCTTATCTTACTACTCATTTTCTTATCTATCTACTCTCTCTTGTATCTATATATTGATGTACTTGCTTTATGAAATAACATACTGAAACTTCTTCTTCTCCAAATTATCAGAATGAATAGAGTGTATTGTTAGGATTGTGACGTACATCATGAAGATAGACGAAGCTTTAGAGATCAAGAACGGACAAGTTTGCATAATTGATGTATCGACTAGAGGACAATGGCCAAGAGCAGTCGACTAATGAAGAATTAGTTGACTAATGAAATCTCAAGAGTCGACTAATGGCACACATAGAAAGTGAAGATATCTTAGTAGTCGACTAATCTTTGCTATAGTTGACTAATGAGCAAGATTAGTTGATTAATAATTTGGACTAGTTGACTAATAATTTGGATTGATTGTATTTTGAGTTGAACTCGAGTTTTCTTCTTTTCTCAGGTAGTGTTGTTCGTTTTACTGGAGTTTGTATAGTAGTAGGATGATCCTATGGTCTATAAATAACTTTTTAAGGGTGGCCTTCAAAGATGTAGAGAAAACAATTGTGAGAGATTTGTGAGAGATGTTTTAGTCATTAGGGTTTGCTGTTTTAGGCGGCCATCAAAGGACTTGTAATCTTCTTAATGAGAAGTATAAGTGTATCTCATTGTACTTCTTCAAAGTTTTAATAAAGCTTCTCCTCCTTCTTACGTGGACGTACATACGATCTGTTTGATTGGTGGAACCACGTTAAATTTGTGTATTGGCTTTCTCTACTTCGAAATATCTTCTTCTTCATGTTAGATGACGATCCGGTTTTTCTTTTTCCACTGCGTCCATCCGCAATAATTGATATCACAGCATATCAGTTCGTTGCAACATGTATAACTCACATCCTACAAAGAGACACAATTTCAAAACTTTTTTTTTTTAATGGCCAAGAAGGCCGTTATGCCAACATAGTAGAGATATTTGAACTCCAGTTTTAGACATTCTATCTAAACTTATGCTTAAGTATGGTCTGAATTGCATGTTGAGAGTCCCCTAAAATTATGAGGAAATCCTTATACTTAGAGATAATCTGCTCCAAAGCTCACCAGAGAGCACACACTTCTAGTTGATTAGATGTTAACGGCGATGGGAGATATTTTTGGACCCAGTAATAGGTGGGTAGCCAGTGTACTACTGAGTGTAGTCTCTTAATACAAAATCAATTCCCATTCCGTTTGCATCTTTTGCCCCATCAAAGTTCAGTTTACATATCCTGGAGGTGGAGGATGCCATTGGATCCAATGTGATTTCTGTATGATCTAAAAGGGACTTGATGTGAGTTCAGCCAAGTGATATGGAATAAGTATCCGACTGATGAAGTTTTAACCCCGCAGTTTAGATTGCTCTAGAATTTGGGCTTGACAATAAACCCAATCAATAGTAATAGGATGTTAATGATTAAAATGCATGTTGTTTCTCTGCTTCCAGATTGTCCGTAGCAGTTAAACAGTTGATGTAGTTCTAATCAAATATGATGCCATGGTTTCTCCTTGCTTTTTTAAGAAACCACAATGCGAGGTCATTAATGGTCAATAAACGCAGCTGCATTGCTTAAAAGACAGACAACATGTTCCATAGGGAGCAAGAGAAAAACATATGCTCCAAATTTCAGTAACCTTTGCATAGACTTGTTTGTACTTGTCTAAATTTTGTCTTGAACATGTGGTCTCACTCCATTAAGACTAACACTAATCTCTGATTCTATGAATTCGCAAATTCAGGCATCCACGGAGTGTATGCGACCTTGATTTGTTGAGGAATTGATTGTCGAAGAAGAGGCTCACAGCTCTCTGCTACTTGGAATTCACTAATTGCAGTTAGTAAAAAATTAAGTCCAATTTCTCAATCTTCTTCTTGAGTGTCAGTTCAAAATGTGCACAACTTTAGTGTCACCCGTCCTGAGTACTTTAGCCACACAAATGTTGTCAAAGTTTGGGGCAGACTCAAAAGAGCACAATCCTCTAAACCAAAGACACTCTATTTACTCGGAAATAAACTCACACAACTGGATATTTCCTTGCATATGCATCAAAGTTTATTAAATTGTCTCACAATTAAACATTTCTATATTTCAGAAAAATCTGAAACCAGTGTGCTTTATGAACACCTAGTAAATTTTGTTGGCCCAAGGTTACAATCACCCTTGTTTAGTGTATTTTGATGATTACAAAACATATTAGTTATTTGTACTAATATCAACTGTTGTTTAAGTGTGTTTCAGGTTCATATCTTAAAGAGTTGATTACTTCCCTAAAGGAAGGTGTATTGGATTCAAGACAAGTCAAATTGGGCTCAAAGTGCAATATTGAAGATCAAGTGAAGATTGCCCATGTTGAAGTCTTGAAGACCTAGAAGTTTGTAAGTGTAGTTTTGTTAAAGATAGAATATGTGAAACTTGGCTCTAGGATTTACACACACACTTGTTTTGAATGTTTCTATGTTTTTGAAAATGTTTATTTCTAAGTTTATGCCTTGGTTTATACATACATGTACTCAAAGCTTTATATCTTCAAAAACGTGTTTAAAACATGTATATAAACAAAGTTCAGCATAACACTTAGTTCCAGAGTTTTTAAAAGATTTTTTAAAAATTTTTCTAACTCAAAAATCTGCCCAAAAAAAAAAGACTATTTCAGGCAGACCGGTCGACCGGCAGTCGACCGGCTGCTGTGTCCAGACATGCACAGGCTGTGCATGTCTGTCGGTCGACCGATCCTACATACCGGTCGACCGAAAATAGATGTTTGCTCTCTGTATCTTTTCGGTCGACTGGGTCGGTCGACCGATAGAAGGAAACTGTGTTTCCTTTGTTGGATCGGTCGACTGGCAGTCGACCGAAGTTCCAACGGCTCTTTTGCCAGCAGGGACCCGGTCGACCGGCAGTCGACCGGTAGGCCTGCAACAGGCCATAACGGCTCTTTCCTCTTTTAGAGTTTCTGAAAATCTGTTTTGGTTTTCTCTTTTACAGAGTTTTTAGGAGTTGTTGGGACTCTTTTTCTGATCAAATTAGCTGAAAAAATCAGAGTTTTTAACCTATTCTCTCCCTATAAATAGTGGGGAATAGGCCTTAGTTATTTACCAAGAAAAATACAAGTTTTCATTGTTTTCAAGAGAAAGAGAAAAATAGTTTAAAGCTTTCATTTCCATTCTTTCAAATTGGTTTTTCAGTTGTTGTTTGATCTCTACTATCACTCTACAACTGAAGCTTTTCTCACCACACTTCATAGAGCCAAAAATTTCATATTCTTTCTATAGGTGAAGTTGTAAAAGAGTGAGAGTGTTTGTAAAAGAGTGTTGTGGTCTAGTTAAAGATCACTATTTGTAATCCTTGTTCTTGTGGAGACAAGCTCCTCGGTGGAGTTTCTTTGTAAGGTGAAGCTACGGGCTTGAGGTCTTTGGAGGCCTAACTTGTACGGGATCCTAAGGGGATAGTGGAAACCCTTCACGGAGGTGAAGGCGGGGACTAGAGCAACGGGCTCGAACCTCGAAACAAATCATCCTTGTTTGCGATTGCCTTTGCGTTCTTCTTGCCTTCAATTTCTCTTGTTTTATATTGCCTTGAATTATTTACTTGAGTAACTAACCCTCTACTTGTGGAATCTTGTGTTGCTATACTTGTTGTGTTACATTGTGAGCCTTTCATTTTCATCATCATACTTGGCATTGATCAATCACACCTCAATACAACACGGTTGCATTGCGCACCTCTAACCCATTCAAGGGGAATTGGGAGGAAGGAGTTCAGAACCTCGCAAGGGGTATTCGGCTCTTAGTCGTGTTTTTGAGAGATTGTTGCATCACTCATTTCATAAGTTTAAAAAGATCATTAGATTAGCAATTACACCTATTCACCCCCCCTCTAGGTGTATTTCAATTGGTATCAGAGCTTGGACTCTAGGATTTGGCTTAACAACCTTAGAGAGATCCTCATATTGCTAATCATTTCATTCATTTCCACATAGTAAACATGGCCGATGGTATTAAGACACCCCCTAAGTTTGATGGACTTAACTTTCCCATATGGAAGGTTAAGATGACCGTTTTCTTGCAATCTCTAGGTAGCCGAGTTGCAAAGGCCGTGACTAAACAATTTAGTGTACCCCCCGGTGATGAATCTACTTGGTCCGAAATTGAGACCAAGGAGTTTGATGCCAATGCTAGGGCTCATTATGCACTCCTACAAGCCCTCAATGATGATGACATAGCTAGAGTCATCCATTGCAAATCCGCCTATGAGATTTGGACCCATTTGCTAGTAACACATGAGGGGACATCACAAGTGAAGAGGGCCAAGATAGACCTTCTTCGGTCCCAATATGAAAATTTTAGCATGCAAGAACATGAAACCATAGATGATATGGTTACTAAATTTACTAAGATTACTAATGGGCTTTCTTCTCTAGGTGAAGACATCAACAACGACCAAAGGGTGAGAAAGATCATCCGGGCTCTTCCTCCATCATGGGAAGTGAAAGCTACAACATTGAAGGAACTCAATGATAAAGATGAGATTGAGCTCATCGGACTCATTGGGAATTTAAAAACCCATGAGATGGAGAGGAAGGCAAGGGAGGACATGGCACCCTCCAAGAAGAAGACTATTGCCTTCAAAAGTCATGCTACTTACTCCGACGAAGATGATGAAGAAGAAGATGACGAGGAGCTCTCACTTCTAGTCAAAAACGTCCGGAGGATGTACAACAAGGCAAAGTTCCAAGGACGGAGGAGATGGCAAGGAGGCAAAGAAGAGAGAAAGATCATATGCTTCAATTGCCAAAAGCCGGGACACATTGTAGCGGAGTGTCCGGACCAAGTAAAGCCATCTTCATCCAAGAAGCCATACAAGAAGAAGGCTATGAAAGCAACATGGGATGACGAAAGTGAATCCGAGGAGGAGATCGACACCGCCAATATGTGCTTCATGGCAAATGAGAGCACAAGCAAGGTAACCCCGTCAACTCCTTTTGATGAAGATTTATCCATGGATGAGTTAAGTGAAGCATTTATAGAACTTTCTCAAAATTATGACTTCATGAAGAAAAAGTACTTGAAAATGAAAAAGGATAATGAATCTTTGAGTATTCAAGTGTTAAATCTTTCTAAAGAAAATAATGACTTGCATTCTTCTTTAGTTTTCACTAAAAATGATTTTGAAAAATATAAGATTGCTTGTAAAGGAAAGACCCCATTTGTAGATTCTAATGAGATTGCCATGCTTAAGGAAAGATTAGACTCATTAGATGTTGTTTTGAAAAAGTGTAGTGAGTTTGATAAGAAGAAGATGGAGAATATGTTTCCTAAGAAACAAGCTCCTAAGAAAAATATTCATCATGCTCATGCTCATGCTCATGTACATGCTACACAACCTATGCATCATGGTAAACCCCCAAAGCATGCTCACACTTCACATACACACCATGCATTTATGTATAGAAAAGTGTACTCATGTTCACATTGTGGACGGAAAGGACACTTAGCTAATTTTTGTTATGATAGACTAAGTGCATCACATCATAATGTTTGGGTTCGTAACACTAACTTTCAAGGACCCAAGAAAGTTTGGGTACCAAAGTCAACCATTGTTTTAAATGATGTAGGTACTTTCCAAAGCTCAAAGACGTAGAGGTTTATGGTATCTTGATAGCGGTTGCTCAAGGCACATGACTTGGGACATCAACAATTTCGCAACCCTATCAAGATATCATGAAGGTGGCACCGTCACCTTCGGAGATGACGCCAAGGGTAAAATCATCGGGATTGGTAATGTAAAACTTGGCACCTCTCCTTTAATTGAAAATGTGGTTTTAGTTGATGGCCTCAAGCATAATCTCTTGAGCGTTAGTCAACTTTGTGATAAAGGTTTTGATGTAGTTTTTGACAATGTTGCTTGTAAAGTAATTGATAGAACTTCCAATGTTTGTGTATTTTCCGATTTTCGTGAAAGCAATGTTTATATGATTGATATGTTAAATATGTCTTGTAACATTACTTGTTTAAAAGCCCTCGATGACGACTCTTGGTTATGGCATAGGAGATTAGGCCACGTTTCATTTGACCATATTTCTAGGCTTAACTCTAAGGAAATGGTGAAGGGTATTCCTTCATTGAACTTTGAAAAGGACCGAGTTTGTGACGCATGTCAATTTGGGAAACAAACTAAGTCCTCATTCAAATCAATTAAGGATATCATGTCATCACGTCCATTGGAGCTAATCCACATGGATTTATTTGGCCCTACACAAACCAAAAGTTTAAGTGGGAGTAGATTTGCTTATGTTTTAGTAGATGATTTTTCGCGTTTTACTTGGGTTTATTTTCTTGAACATAAAAATCAAACCTTTTCACATTTTCAAGCCTTTAAGAAAAGAGTTGAAAAGGAAAATGACTCCTCAATAATTAAAATAAGAAGTGATAGAGGAGGTGAGTTCATTAACCTTCCCTTTACCACTTTTTGTGAGGAACATGGAATAAAACATGAACTTTCTTGTCCTAGAACTCCACAACAAAATGGAGTAGTTGAGCGGAAAAATCGTACTTTACAAGAGATGGCTAGGACAATGTTAAATGAATATGGTCTACCACATTATTTGTGGGCCGAGGCCGTTCATACTTCATGTTACATTGCAAATCGTGTTTTCCTATGTAAAAATACTACTAAGACTTCTTATGAGATGTATTTTTCTAGAAAACCTAATGTTTCTTATTTCAAAGTGTTTGGTTGCAAATGTTTTGTTTTAAATACAAATATTAATTTGGGAAAATTTGATGCTAGATCATATGAGGCTATTTTTGTAGGTTACTCAAATACTAGTAAGGCTTATAGAGTCTTCAATAGGTCAACTTTGACTATTGAGGAATCTATTCATGTTAAATTTGAGGAATCTAACAAGTTTGTTAAGAATTGTGTAGAAATTGATGCTTTAGATGAAGGATTGGAGAAAGTGACCTTGGAGGATGCTTCTACCATGGGAGACAAGCCAAAGGATGGTGATGGAAGTGAAGCCAAAGTGGAAGAGGCTCAAGGAAATGAACATCAAGCAAATGAAGAGGAGCCCTCTCAACCACTACCAAAGGATTGGAGATTCAATCCTCATCATCCCAAGGACCTCGTCATAGGTGAAGTATCAAAAGGGGTAACTACTCGCTCTAAATTCAAGATTATTGTGGCCACTTTGCATTTATTTCACACATTGAACCCAAAAATGTGCTCGAAGCCGAGGCCGATTCATATTGGTTGCTTGCTATGCAAGAGGAGCTCAATCAATTTGAGCGCAACCAAGTTTGGCACCTTGTTCCTAGGCCCCACGATAGACCAACAATTGGTACTAAGTGGATCTTTAAGAATAAGTTGGATGAATCGGGTAATGTAGTTAGAAACAAGGCTAGGTTAGTTGCCCAAGGTTACACTCAAATCGAAGGGATCGATTTTGAAGAAACCTTTGCACCCGTAGCACGGCTCGAAGCCATACGGATGACCTTAGCATATGCCTCATTTAAAGATTTTAAGTTATTTCAAATGGATGTAAAGAGTGCTTTTCTTAATGGTTATATTGATGAGGAGGTGTATGTTGAACAACCCCCCGGGTTTGTTGATCCTACACACCCTAATTATGTTTATAAATTAGATAAAGCACTATATGGTTTGAAACAAGCCCTAGGGCTTGGTATGAAAGATTGTCTTCATTTTTGCTTTCAAATGATTTTAAGAAAGGAAAAGTTGATAAAACATTATTTACCAAACATATAGATCAAGATATCCTCATAGTTCAAATTTATGTTGATGACATTATTTTTGGATCTACTAATGTTTCACTTTGCAAGAATTTTGAGTCATGCATGAAAAAGGAATTTGAGATGTCTATGATGGGGGAGCTCAACTTCTTCCTTGGACTTCAAATCAAGCAACGTAGTGATGGGACATTCATCAACCAAGCCAAGTACACCAAGAACTCATCAAGAGGTTCGGGCTTGAAGGATCCAAAGTAGCAAAGACTCCCATGGCAACCACTACGAAACTTGACAAGGACGAACAAGGTAAGGAAGTAGACATCAAATTATTTCGTAGCATGATTGGTAGTTTACTCTATCTTACGGCTAGTAGGCCGGACATAATGTTTTCCGTATGTTTATGTGCACGTTTTCAATCATGTCCTAAGGAATCACACTTAATAGCGATAAAACGCATAATTAGGTATCTTAGGGGCACAAGTTTGTGGTATCCGAAAACTAACCAATTTACCATGACTAGTTATTCGGATGCCGACTATGCCGGTTGTAGGGTAGATAGGAAGAGCACAAGTGGCACTTGCCAATTCTTGGGCAATTGTCTTGTGTCTTGGTCTTCCAAGAAGCAAAATAGTGTAGCCCTTTCAACCGCCGAGGCGGAGTATGTAGCAGCCGGAGCTTGTTGTGCACAAGTACTCTGGATGAAACATACTCTTCTCGATTTTGATTTACATTTTGATCATGTTAAGATTTATTGTGATAATACTAGTGCTATTCACATGACCAAAAATGCTAATCAACATAGTAAAACCAAACATATAGACATTAGATATCATTTTCTTAGAGATCACTTTGAAAAAGGTGACATTGATATCGATTTTGTTTCCACAGATTTTCAACTTGCAGATATTTTCACAAAACCTTTAGATTATGCAAGATTTTCATTTATTTGTGGTGAATTGAATGTATGTAAGATTGATACTTAAAATATCTTAGTTTGTTTTGTTTTGGTTTCTAATATGTTTGTTTTGTTTTGACTTAATTTTTTTTTAACCCTTTTTGATGTATGACAAAAAGGGGGAGAAAATATATGGAGAAAAAATATGTTGTTTGTTTTAATTTTGTTATTGATACAAATATATGGAGAAAATATATGTTGTTTGTTTTAAATTTTGTTATTCCTTATGATAGTTTATTTTTGGTGATGATACTTTTTCAATGCTTTATGTATGCTTACATAGTTGTTCATATTCATGTTAAATACATAGCATTGTTTAAGGGGGAGCTTTCCAAGCTCTTTCCTCTTTTATTTGTTTAATAACTCATATGTTTTGTCATCATCAAAAAGGGGGAGATTGTTGGCCCAAGGTTACAATCACCCTTGTTTAGTGTATTTTGATGATTACAAAACATATTAGTTATTTGTACTAATATCAACTGTTGTTTAAGTGTGTTTCAGGTTCATATCTTAAAGAGTTGATTACTTCCCTAAAGGAAGGTGTATTGGATTCAAGACAAGTCAAATTGGGCTCAAAGTGCAATATTGAAGATCAAGTGAAGATTGCCCATGTTGAAGTCTTGAAGACCTAGAAGTTTGTAAGTGTAGTTTTGTTAAAGATAGAATATGTGAAACTTGGCTCTAGGATTTACACACACACTTGTTTTGAATGTTTCTATGTTTTTGAAAATGTTTATTTCTAAGTTTATGCCTTGGTTTATACATACATGTACTCAAAGCTTTATATCTTCAAAAACGTGTTTAAAACATGTATATAAACAAAGTTCAGCATAACACTTAGTTCCAGAGTTTTTAAAAGATTTTTTAAAAATTTTTCTAACTCAAAAATCTGCCCAAAAAAAAAAAGACTATTTCAGGCAGACCGGTCGACCGGCAGTCGACCGGCTGCTGTGTCCAGACATGCACAGGCTGTGCATGTCTGTCGGTCGACCGATCCTACATACCGGTCGACCGAAAATAGATGTTTGCTCTCTGTATCTTTTCGGTCGACTGGGTCGGTCGACCGATAGAAGGAAACTGTGTTTCCTTTGTTGGATCGGTCGACTGGCAGTCGACCGAAGTTCCAACGGCTCTTTTGCCAGCAGGGACCCGGTCGACCGGCAGTCGACCGGTAGGCCTGCAACAGGCCATAACGGCTCTTTCCTCTTTTAGAGTTTCTGAAAATCTGTTTTTGGTTTTCTCTTTTACAGAGTTTTTAGGAGTTGTTGGGACTCTTTTTCTGATCAAATTAGCTGAAAAAATCAGAGTTTTTAACCTATTCTCTCCCTATAAATAGTGGGAATAGGCCTTAGTTATTTACCAAGAAAAATACAAGTTTTCATTGTTTTCAAGAGAAAGAGAAAAATAGTTTAAAGCTTTCATTTCCATTCTTTCAAATTGGTTTTTCAGTTGTTGTTTGATCTCTAATATCACTCTACAACTGAAGCTTTTCTCACCACACTTCATAGAGCCAAAAATTTCATATTCTTTCTATAGGTGAAGTTGTAAAAGAGTGAGAGTGTTTGTAAAAGAGTGTTGTGGTCTAGTTAAAGATCACTATTTGTAATCCTTGTTCTTGTGGAGACAAGCTCCTCGTGGAGTTTCTTTGTAAGGTGAAGCTACGGGCTTGAGGTCTTTGGAGGCCTAACTTGTACGGGATCCTAAGGGGATAGTGGAAACCCTTCACGGAGGTGAAGGCGGGGACTAGAGCAACGGGCTCGAACCTCGAAACAAATCATCCTTGTTTGCGATTGCCTTTGCGTTCTTCTTGCTTTCAATTTCTCTTGTTTTATATTGCCTTGAATTATTTACTTGAGTAACTAACCCTCTACTTGTGGAATCTTGTGTTGCTATACTTGTTGTGTTACATTGTGAGCCTTTCATTTTCATCATCATACTTGGCATTGATCAATCACACCTCAATACAACACGGTTGCATTGCGCACCTCTAACCCATTCAAGGGAATTGGGAGGAAGGAGTTCAGAACCTCGCAAGGGTATTCGGCTCTTAGTCGTGTTTTTGAGAGATTGTTGCATCACTCATTTCATAAGTTTAAAAAGATCATTAGATTAGCAATTACACCTATTCACCCCCCCTCTAGGTGTATTTCAAATTTGCCTAGCTCATGTCCAATAACCATTTACCCCCCTGGAGAGAAGCAACACAGTAAACGTAAATTTCAAAGATTAAATACATTAATTACCAGTAAATGGGATATGACTTGTTGGTCAGGAATCATTAATATGACAATCATACTGTTTTATTCACTTTGAACTTTATATGTACATCATGGTTTTTAATCTTCCCTTTAAGCATATGTGCAAGTAAAATGTGAGAGATTAAATACATTTGGTAATACAATAACATTACAAGTGTTTCTACATCAACTCTTTCCAATCCCTCCCCCCCCCCCCCCCCCCCCAACCACCACAACAAAGTTTTCTTTCATCCCTGTGCTTTCATCTCAAGAGATAAGCGGGGCTGTGTATTTAACCTGGCGATTCACCCACTTGTTAGAATAACACCTATAATTCATTTTGTGGCGGTTATCTTTCTTCGGTAGGTCTTTAAACTCTATCACCTTGATGCAGCGCTGTTTTTTGGCTAGTTTCTCCTCTAGATATGCGTCTCGAAGCTTCTTTTTTGTGGTCTCCACCCTAGCTTGAAACAGTTGGTCATCACATTTCTTGTTCTGTTCTAAACCTTGGAGTAAAGGTGTCACGGTCACAGGGTTGCTTGGGACATCCACAGGATTTGTTGCCTCTTGTAACTTGTATCAGGCTTCACTGGACTGCAAAGTACTTGCCTCACTACATCCTCCTCTTTGTGTATATATTCTGTCTGAGAATGTATAGTGGTAGCTGTCCTGTTAAAGCACTCAGTTTTTGTCGCTTGGAGGCCAGCATTCTGATCTGAAACAGGGAACGCCGAAAGAAATGAGACAGATTCTGAGTCATAAGTTACTGTTTTTTTTGCATTATTCATCTGCTCATCCTTAAGAAGCTTCCAACAGCTGCAATCCAATAAAAGTTCAAACAATGAAAGATTAGTTACTGGTAATCTGCATGAAATCCAATGAATATATGGATCAATGTATCATAAAACATACTTGATAAGAAGCCTGGCAAGGTGTTTGATCCTCCTTTTGGGGTGCTTTCGCAGATGTTTGATAAGCCTTTCAATTTTTGTTGCCTGTCATCCAGAAACAGTAACCACAAGGAACAAAATTAACAATCAGCAAACAGAGTAATTTTAGCATAATACCCTTTTGAGTGTTCAGGACTAATCATATGTCAGATCAAGCTATTACCTTGAGGGCCCCTACAGAAAGCTCCATCGATTGTAGCTTCTCAGTGACTCAAATATTAAGTTTTCAGACTGCAAACAGAAGGAAATTACTAGTTAGCTACATTACAGAAAAATAACTTAACAAAGCAACAAAAGTTAATGCTCATAAATATTGCAAGTTCTGATTTCTGGGAAAGCATGATTCCATAAAATTATCAGCGGTTGAACACACTTAACTAATTAAAGTGGCCCAATATTACAATAATATTACATCACCAATATGGTGCAAATGCGAGAATACAGGAGATGTACAAGTATGAACTGTACAAAAGAAGGCTCAGAGTCATAATAGGAAAACTCTAGAGCCGAGCAGGGGGCCTGGAAGGATGGGGCTCTGGACGATCTGCTGGAGATCCACGCTACCGCTGCGCCACTCTGATCAGCAACTGGGAGAATCCACACGCTCCAAGCTCCAAGACCTGGACATGAGTATCTAGAGGAGTCAAAACTCCCCGGCGAGTGGTGATGCGAAAGCCAGATGGCGTGCTGAGATAAGCACATGTGTATTGATAAATTCAAGTCATAAATATGCATTGAAAACTGTGTCGTGAGCACAAGCATGCAGGAGCAAGTAGATATACAACAAATGATATCAAGCAGGAAATACTCATGATATGATATGACAAGAGCAGGGGACTGGTGGAATAGAACACAAGTGGAAAGGCAGGATTGTAAGATCACCTAGAGGGGGGGTGAATAGGTGATGGCTAATCTAATGGTCACTTATGAACAAATAATGCGGAATTAAAACTAAGTTGACCAATTAAACTTCTTTTAATTAAACACTTATGTATAACACAAGAGTGTTGCCGAATTCCCCTTGCGAGGCTCTGGATAAACTCCTCTAGATTCCCCTTGAATGGGTTGAGGTGCCGCGTTGGCTCTCTTGGTTGAATACTAGTGTTAACAACAATCCCAAGCAAGTATGTATATCAATTATGAGCACAAGGGAATATATCATGCATATATAAGATGAACACAATAAATTGAATGCAAGATATAAATAGAGACAAAAAGAGAAAGAGAGCAAGAGTGAGCAATCGCAAACACAAAGGGTTTGTTTCGAGGTTCGAGCACACTTGCTCTACATCCCCGCCTTCGACACACGAAGGATTTCCACTATGCAAGATCCCACCGGATCTCTCCTCGGTTCCTCAACACCTACAAGCCCTCGGACTCTCTAGTCCCTTACACACCACAAGCCCACCGGCTCGTCGAGGCCGCACCTCAAGCTACAAGTCCTCACTAGGACCCAACAACACCAAGTCCTCACTAGGACCCTCAATCAAACCGCGAACACAACCGTCCGCCTTCTCAAAGAACAAGAAATGATCTCTTGGTGATCTAAACACTTGATCACCAATTACAAACTCTCACTACAACTCTCCTATAGGATGAATAGCTCAATGGATGCTCAAGTGTAGTGTGAGAAAATCAAGGATTAGAACTTTTGATGGAAAACTCAAGAAATCACAATAAACACTCTCTTGATAAAATCCCTTTTGATAGGAAATATTGGCACTCTATTTTGTGGAGAAAACTTCTGAAATCACTTGGAAAAACTGGCTCAAGAAGTCCTCAAAATCTTAGCTTCAAATAATGACAAAACCCCCTTTTATAGAGGCCAGAAAAATCTGACCGTTGGGCTCTGTCAGAGCTACCGGTCGACCGGTCCGGTCGACCGGCAACGGTCAAAAATCCGACCGTTGCAGCCTCCGGTCGACCGGCCCGGTCGACCGCGCAACTGGAGAAGAGAGTTAACTCTCTGTCGGTCGACCGGCCCGGTCGACCGATGTTTCCCGAGAGCAAAGCTCTCTGAAGCGGTCGACCGGCCCGGTCGACCGTTCTCCAGTGCACACTGGCGTGCACGTCGTGCACGTCCGGTCGACCGACCCGGTCGACCGGCCTCTGTCAGTTCTGAAAAATCAGAACTGGCAGAACCAGAAAATTGGGATTAAGGATTGGTCTTTTAACTTAATAAAATCCCAGAAATTCACAGTAAATCCAGAAAAATAGTTTCAATCAAAATAAAAACTGTTTTTCTAAAAATATGTTTTTCTAAAACTTGTTTTTCCATAACTTCCCAAAATACAAAACAAGATATTTTGAACTTATAAAGCAAAGTGTGTATGGATATGATCCACCACACAATCAAGATGAAATATCTAGTTTTTGACATAAAGCACTAAACTTGTTTTTGTTAAAGGATATGTATATACGAAATTACCAAAACCCAAAGTAGATATTTTGTCATAAGGAAAATCTCATCAAATACAAAAACAAGATATACTTTTAAAGCATAGTGTGTATGGATATGATCCACTACACAAATAAGATGAATATCTAGTTTTTGACATAAGGCTCTAAACATGGTTTTGGATATAAGATATGTATACATGAATACCAAAAACCAAATTGTATCTTTTTTGAAAATCATTCTATCAAGAGTTCTATCAAGAGTGTGTGTGTGATATAGACTTGAGCAATCCACCAACTATCTATCCTTTACATTTTAACTAAAACAAAAACAAAATCTTATAAAAACAAACCTAGACTCAAGTCTTCATCTTCTTGAAGTCTTCACTTGAAGTCTTCTCATCTTCTTGACTTGGTCCACATGCAATCTACCGAGCTCATCTCTAGATGTGATCTTGATGCATAGGCTCGTGAATCACCGGTGCTAGCTTCCAACTTGACTTTAAATCCTTTGTTGAAGCTCCACACCTACTAAGATCTTGATAAGGAATCTGTCACTAATTAAACACAAGATCATTAGTAATCATAACTTCATGAGTTGATCATCATCAAAACTAGAGTGATAGGCCTTTGGGCCAACAATCTCCCCCTTTTTGATGATGACAAAACTCATGACGTTATACATGCATGGATTAAAGTAAAGCTTCAAAGAAGCTCCCCCTTAACTCATGCATATCAAATAAATGATAAAGATATGATCATGAAGCACATGAATATGGATGCAAATATGGAGATGCAACAAGCATAAATCAAAATCTTTTTACTCCTATTTGCATAAATCAAAACACATATGCATAAATACAAATTCCCCTTAAGTAAGAAGGACAGATACTTCTCCCCCTTAAGCAAGGAAATCATGCATATATATCAAAACAAAAACACAAATACTTCTCCCCCTTTTTGTCAATCATCAACAAAGGGTTCAAAGTAAAATCAAATCAACAAATTTTCTCCCCCTTTATGTCAAAAATAAAGAAGTCAAGGAGGGGCAATACAAATTAAAAATTTTGAATTTTTCTCATCAAAACAAAATCATTAATTCTATTTTATCAAAACAAATTTTGAATTTTCTCTTTGATATCAAATAAAAAATATTGATACCATTTTAAAATCTAATGCATAAGCTTGAAAAATAAGATTTGAATTAAGCTTAGCATTAACAACACATGAAGAATTCGAACTAGTTAAATGAGAGTGTTTAACAACTAGTACGAAATCCTTCTATCAAGGAATAAATCTAAGGATTTTCATGAAATAGCAATGAAACACAAAACACTCAAACACTCTAATCTATAAAGTCCAAATAGTTTCAAAAGAAGTGAGTGTACTAATGTTATGTGAAACATGGCATCATGAAAATGGCAATAAGGTACAATATTCCTTAGAAAATCATAAACATCAAAATCATCTCACATTTTTTTTTATTAAATCATTGAAAACAAAATCTATATGTCAAGATATATGTATGTTTTGACAATACATGAAATATACATACATATCTCTTAAACTCAAGTGAGTCTATATGAATGGATTTGCATTGAAGGCAAAAGACTCAAGAGTTATACATGTATATTTTAAGGTTTGGCAAAATACACATATACATGAAATAAAAGGCACATGATCATAAATCAAATCCAAAAGGTGAACATAAGTTTAAATATGTATGAATCATCAAAACTAAGCAATACAAGTACATTTCAAGGGTTCAAATAAGCATTTAAGCACACTTACTAATAGATCTTTTGAGGCCCATGATATGTTCAAGTATAAATCCTAGTGTTGACAAAAACTAACATATAAATTAATATTCAAATCATGAAGCATTAAATTTTAAGAAAAATAGAATCATGTGACAATCTCAAAAACTATTTGAAGAATACATAACTAGTATAAATTGTTTTTGAAAACTAGTTAAAGATCCTTCAAATATGTCAAATCATATGTTTTTCATGAATGAGACTAAGTACATAAAAATCCAAGCACTCATAGTCCATAAAGCTCATAAATATATTTTTGAATAAAAGATGAGTGTTCAAAGGTTATGTAAATAATATTTTCATGAAAGTTGTCATTGAAGCTCAAATCACATAGAAATCATTGTTATCAAATCAACACAAAATCATTTTTATTAAAAACTACAATCTTCATGGTATATGTATGAATTATACAAATCTAACAATACACATACATATCCCAAATTGTAAAAGAGTCTATCAAATATTTGCATGAAAGCTAGAGACTCACGGGTATACATGTATATTTATTAGATTTGAATTAAACACACATATCATGAAGTAAAATCAAAGATAGGCATAACAAGTATAAATGACCGAATCATCAAAACTAGCCTATACACATGCATATAGTGGATACAAATGAGCATGAAGTCCAAATATATATTAGTCAATTGTAGTTCACTATACATATATGTATAAATGCAAGTTTTGACGCATTCTACATTTAAGCATGTAAATGCCACATGAAGCACATAAAATCTTAAAACATGAACATGCTATGAATGATATTATGAAAATAAAAGCATGTACATAAATAAAATAGGAGTTTAGAAATTGTTACCAACTCCAAAACTCCAAGCATGGTGGTCTTTCCCACCAAAATCTCCTTGATAGCAATACATCCAAAAGTTTGTCCATCATGTCCATTGCATCCGCTATCAAGGCACCAATCCTCTCACGTTTTGTGAGAGCCCTCACCTACATCAAAATCAAAGGGTGGGGGTTTTGGTACCCATACTTTCTTGGGTCCTTTGGGGTTAGCTTTATTGTAAGGATCCCAAAATCTTTTATACTTAGCAAAATATAAATGAGGTTTCTTATCAAAACAAAATTTTGCTAAATGGCCTTTGCGGCCACAATGTGTACATGTGTACACCTTAGCATATTTATGAGTGGGAGTGTGAGCATGATGTGCATCATAAGCATGGTCATGATGATGATGTGCATGAGTATGAGGAACTTGTTTCTTTTGAAACAAGGATTCCAATCTAGTATGATTGAATGCACATGAGCTCAAATTAGAGCCCAATTATCAATTTTATTTTCCAAATTTTTAATCTCATTTTGATCAATGTGTGCATGAGAAGCATGATGAGATATAGAATCACTTTTCTTTTTCTTTTGTGAAACAAAATCTTTTTCTTTTTCACAAATTTTTCTTTTCAAAGATTTATTTTCTTGAAAAACATCTTCCTTTTGTTTTTCCACCAAATCAATCTTATTTTTCAAAATCATATTTCCTTCACATAAAACATTCAATTTAGACATTAAGGAAATATTCTCATTTTTCAAATCTTCATTTTCTTTTTCTAAGCATGCCATTTTATTTTCTAAAGAATCTTTATCATTAAGCATGGCATCAAAATTCTTTTTCAAAATTTTATTATCTTTTTCTAAACATGCAATGTTATTTCTATATGAGTCATGTTCCTTATGCATGCAAGCAATTTCCTTTTTCAAATTTTTATTATTCTTTTTAATCATGTCATATTTCTCAAGCAATAATTGGCAAAATGTATTAAGCTCATCATATGACATATCCTCATCATCGGATTCGGAATTTACCTCAAGGGGGTTATCCCCTTGGACCATATAGCATACGTTGGAGATGTCGCTTCCAACGTCCGAATCGCTCCCCGCATAGTATAGGTCCTTTTCGCCAAGGGAGGTGATGATGTTCCAAGGTACAAAAGCCGATTCAACATTAGAAACCCTAGATAAATAATCATCATTTAGGGTTGACTTAATAGCATGAAGGGCTTTTGCATTAGCCTCAATGTTCTTACCATCTAAAGAATAAGCATTATTAGTAGTGGCAAGATAGACATGAAATCCTAAGGCTTTGAGGTACAATGACATCTTAACCTTCCAAATTTGGATGTTAAGGATGTCAAAGGTGGGTGGTGACATGAAGTCCATGGTGTGTGTACAAATCTTGTGATTAGCCTAAAAGAGGATCTTTAACTCTTAGGTTGTTAGACCCAATATCAAGAGCACTAGCTCTGATACCAATTGTAAGATCACCTAGAGGGGGGGTGAATAGGTGATGGCTAATCTAATGGTCACTTATGAACAAATAATGTGGAATTAAAAATAAGTTGACCAAATTAAACTTCTTTTAATTAAACACTTATGTATAACACAAGAGTGTTGCCGAATTCCCCTTGCGAGGCTCTGGACAAACTCCTCTAGATTCCCCTTGAATGGGTTGAGGTGCCGCGTTGGCTCTCTTGGTTGAATACTAGTGTTAACAACAATCCCAAGCAAGTATGTATATCATTATGAGCACAAGGGAATATATCATGCATATATAAGATGAACACAATAAATTGAATGCAAGATATAAAATAGAGACAAAAAGAGAAAGAGAGCAAGAGTGAGTAATCGCAAACACAAAGGGTTTGTTTCGAGGTTCGAGCACACTTGCTCTACATCCCCGCCTTCGACACACGAAGGATTTCCACTATGCAAGATCCCACCGGATCTCTCCTCGGTGCCGCAACACCTACAAGCCCTCGGACTCTCTAGTCCCTTACACACCACAAGCCCACCGGCTCGTCGAGGCCGCACCTCAAGCTACAAGTCCTCACTAGGACCCAACAACACCAAGTCCTCACTAGGACCCTCAATCAAACCGCGAACACAACCGTCCGCCTTCTCAAAGAACAAGAAATGATCTCTTGGTGATCTAAACACTTGATCACCAATTACAAACTCTCACTACAACTCTCCTATAGGATGAATAGCTCAATGGATGCTCAAGTGTAGTGTGAGAAAATCAAGGATTAGAACTTTTGATGGAAAACTCAAGAAATCACAATAAACACTCTCTTGATAAAATCCCTTTTGATAGGAAATATTGGCACTCTATTTTGTGGAGAAAACTTCTGAAATCACTTGGAAAAACTGGCTCAAGAAGTCCTCAAAATCTTAGCTTCAAATAATGACAAAACCCCCTTTTATAGAGGCCAGAAAAATCTGACCGTTGGGCTCTGTCAGAGCTACCGGTCGACCGGCAACGGTCAAAAATCCGACCGTTGCAGCCTCCGGTCGACCGGCCCGGTCGACCGCGCAACTGGAGAAGAGAGTTAACTCTCTGTCGGTCGACCGGCCCGGTCGACCGATGTTTCCCGAGAGCAAAGCTCTCTGAAGCGGTCGACCGGCCCGGTCGACCGTTCTCCAGTGCACACTGGCGTGCACGTCGTGCACGTCCGGTCGACCGACCCGGTCCACCGGCCTCTGTCAGTTCTGAAAAATCAGAACTGGCAGAACCAGAAAATTGGGATTAAGGATTGGTCTTTTAACTTAATAAAATCCCAGAAATTCACAGTAAATCCAGAAAAATAGTTTCAATCAAAATAAAAACTGTTTTTCTAAAATATGTTTTTCTAAAACTTGTTTTTCCATAACTTCCCAAAATACAAAAACAAGATATTTTGAACTTATAAAGCAAAGTGTGTATGGATATGATCCACCACACAATCAAGATGAAATATCTAGTTTTTGACATAAAGCACTAAACTTGTTTTTGTTAAAGGATATGTATATACGAAATTACCAAAACCCAAAGTAGATATTTTGTCATAAGGAAAATCTCATCAAATACAAAAACAAGATATACTTTTAAAGCATAGTGTGTATGGATATGATCCACTACACAAATAAGCTGAATATCTAGTTTTTGACATAAGGCTCTAAACATGTTTTGGATATAAGATATGTATACATGAATACCAAAAACCAAATTGTATCTTTTATGAAAATCATTCTATCAAGAGTTCTATCAAGAGTGTGTGTGTGATATAGACTTGAGCAATCCACCAACTATCTATCCTTTACATTTTAACTAAAACAAAAACAAAATCTTAT
The DNA here is from genome assembly GCA_038442645.1 of Agave tequilana. Lineage (NCBI taxonomy): Eukaryota > Viridiplantae > Streptophyta > Magnoliopsida > Asparagales > Asparagaceae > Agave > Agave tequilana. Next base: position 30,675 of record JAVJIF010007091.1, on the reverse strand, counting down.
AAAAACAAACCTAGACTCAAGTCTTCATCTTCTTGAAGTCTTCACTTGAAGTCTTCTCATCTTCTTGACTTGGTCCACATGCAATCTACCGAGCTCATCTCTAGATGTGATCTTGATGCATAGGCTCGTGAATCAACCGGTGCTAGCTTCCAACTTGACTTTAAATCCTTTGTTGAAGCTCCACACCTACTAAGATCTTGATAAGGAATCTGTCACTAATTAAACACAAGATCATTAGTAATCATAACTTCATGAGTTGATCATCATCAAAACTAGAGTGATAGGCCTTTGGGCCAACAATCTCCCCCTTTTTGATGATGACAAAACTCATGACGTTATACATGCATGGATTAAAGTAAAGCTTCAAAGAAGCTCCCCTTAACTCATGCATATCAAATAAATGATAAAGATATGATCATGAAGCACATGAATATGGATGCAAATATGGAGATGCAACAAGCATAAATCAAAATCTTTTTACTCCTATTTGCATAAATCAAAACACATATGCATAAATACAAATTCCCCTTAAGTAAGAAGGACAAATACTTCTCCCCCTTAAGCAAGGAAATCATGCATATATATCAAAACAAAAACACAAATACTTCTCCCCCTTTTTGTCAATCATCAACAAAGGGTTCAAAGTAAAATCAAATCAACAAATTTTCTCCCCCTTTATGTCAAAAATAAAGAAGTCAAGGAGGGGCAATACAAATTAAAAATTTTGAATTTTTCTCATCAAAACAAAATCATTAATTCTATTTTATCAAAACAAATTTTGAATTTTCTCTTTGATATCAAATAAAAAATATTGATACCATTTTAAAATCTAATGCATAAGCTTGAAAAATAAGATTTGAATTAAGCTTAGCATTAACAACACATGAAGAATTCGAACTAGTTAAATGAGAGTGTTTAACAACTAGTACGAAATCCTTCTATCAAGGAATAAATCTAAGGATTTTCATGAAATAGCAATGAAACACAAAACACTCAAACACTCTAATCTATAAAGTCCAAATAGTTTCAAAAGAAGTGAGTGTACTAATGTTATGTGAAACATGGCATCATGAAAATGGCAATAAGGTACAATATTCCTTAGAAAATCATAAACATCAAAATCATCTCACATTTTTTTTTATTAAATCATTGAAAACAAAATCTATATGTCAAGATATATGTATGTTTTGACAATACATGAAATATACATACATATCTCTTAAACTCAAGTGAGTCTATATGAATGGATTTGCATTGAAGGCAAAAGACTCAAGAGTTATACATGTATATTTTAAGGTTTGGCAAAATACACATATACATGAAATAAAAGGCACATGATCATAAATCAAATCCAAAAGGTGAACATAAGTTTAAATATGTATGAATCATCAAAACTAAGCAATACAAGTACATTTCAAGGGTTCAAATAAGCATTTAAGCACACTTACTAATAGATCTTTTGAGGCCCATGATATGTTCAAGTATAAATCCTAGTGTTGACAAAAACTAACATATAAATTAATATTCAAATCATGAAGCATTAAATTTTAAGAAAAATAGAATCATGTGACAATCTCAAAAACTATTTGAAGAATACATAACTAGTATAAATTGTTTTTGAAAACTAGTTAAAGATCCTTCAAATATGTCAAATCATATGTTTTTCATGAATGAGACTAAGTACATAAAAATTCAAGCACTCATAGTCCATAAAGCTCATAAATATATTTTTGAATAAAAGATGAGTGTTCAAAGGTTATGTAAATAGTATTTTTATGAAAGTTGTCATTGAAGCTCAAATCACATAGAAATCATTGTTATCAAATCAACACAAAATCATTTTTATTAAAAACTACAATCTTCATGGTATATGTATGAATTATACAAATCTAACAATACACATACATATCCCAAAATTGTAAAAGAGTCTATCAAATATTTGCATGAAAGCTAGAGACTCACGGGTATACATGTATATTTATTAGATTTGAATTAAACACACATATCATGAAGTAAAATCAAAGATAGGCATAACAAGTATAAATGACCGAATCATCAAAACTAGCCTATACACATGCATATAGTGGATACAAATGAGCATGAAGTCCAAATATATATTAGTCAATTGTAGTTCACTATACATATATGTATAAATGCAAGTTTTGACGCATTCTACATTTAAGCATGTAAATGCCACATGAAGCACATAAAATCTTAAAACATGAACATGCTATGAATGATATTATGAAAATAAAAGCATGTACATAAATAAAATAGGAGTTTAGAAATTGTTACCAACTCCAAAACTCCAAGCATGGTGGTCTTTCCCACCAAAATCTCCTTGATAGCAATGCATCCAAAAGTTTGTCCATCATGTCCATTGCATCCGCTATCAAGGCACCAATCCTCTCACGTTTTGTGAGAGCCCTCACCTACATCAAAATCAAAGGGTGGGGGTTTTGGTACCCATACTTTCTTGGGTCCTTTGGGGTTAGCTTTATTGTAAGGATCCCAAAATCTTTTATACTTAGCAAAATATAAATGAGGTTTCTTATCAAAACAAAATTTTGCTAAATGGCCTTTGCGGCCACAATGTGTACATGTGTACACCTTAGCATATTTATGAGTGGGAGTGTGAGCATGATGTGCATCATAAGCATGGTCATGATGATGATGTGCATGAGTATGAGGAACTTGTTTCTTTTGAAACAAGGATTCCAATCTAGTATGATTGAATGCACATGAGCTCAAATTAGAGCCCAAATTATCAATTTTATTTTCCAAATTTTTAATCTCATTTTGATTAATGTGTGCATGAGAAGCATGATGAGATATAGAATCACTTTTCTTTTTCTTTGTGAAACAAAATCTTTTTCTTTTTCACAAATTTTTCTTTTCAAAGATTTATTTTCTTGAAAAACATCTTCCTTTTGTTTTTCCACCAAATCAATCTTATTTTTCAAAATCATATTTCCTTCACATAAAACATTCAATTTAGACATTAAGGAAATATTCTCATTTTTCAAATCTTCATTTTCTTTTTCTAAGCATGCCATTTTATTTTCTAAAGAATCTTTATCATTAAGCATGGCATCAAAATTCTTTTTCAAAATTTTATTATCTTTTTCTAAACATGCAATGTTATTTCTATATGAGTCATGTTCCTTATGCATGCAAGCAATTTCCTTTTTCAAATTTTTATTATTCTTTTTAATCATGTCATATTTCTCAAGCAATAACTGGCAAAATGTATTAAGCTCATCATATGACATATCCTCATCATCGGATTCGGAATTTACCTCAAGGGGGTTATCCCCTTGGACCATATAGCATACGTTGGAGATGTCGCTTCCAACGTCCGAATCGCTCCCCGCATAGTATAGGTCCTTTTCGCCAAGGGAGGTGATGATGTTCCAAGGTACAAAAGCCGATTCAACATTAGAAACCCTAGATAAATAATCATCATTTAGGGTTGACTTAATAGCATGAAGGGCTTTTGCATTAGCCTCAATGTTCTTACCATCTAAAGAATAAGCATTATTAGTAGTGGCAAGATAGACATGAAATCCTAAGGCTTTGAGGTACAATGACATCTTAACCTTCCAAATTTGGATGTTAAGGATGTCAAAGGTGGGTGGTGACATGAAGCTTCAAATAATGACAAAACCCCCTTTTATAGAGGCCAGAAAAATCTGACCGTTGGGCTCTGTCAGAGCTACCGGTCGACCGGTCCGGTCGACCGGCAACGGTCAAAAATCCGACCGTTGCAGCCTCCGGTCGACCGGCCCGGTCGACCGCGCAACTGGAGAAGAGAGTTAACTCTCTGTCGGTCGACCGGGCCCGGTCGACCGATGTTTCCCGAGAGCAAAGCTCTCTGAAGCGGTCGACCGCCCGGTCGACCGTTCTCCAGTGCACACTGGCGTGCACGTCGTGCACGTCCGGTCGACCGACCCGGTCGACCGGCCTCTGTCAGTTCTGAAAAATCAGAACTGGCAGAACCAGAAAATTGGGATTAAGGATTGGTCTTTTAACTTAATAAAATCCCAGAAATTCACAGTAAATCCAGAAAATAGTTTCAATCAAAATAAAAACTGTTTTTCTAAAAATATGTTTTTCTAAAACTTGTTTTTCCATAACTTCCCAAAATACAAAAACAAGATATTTTGAACTTATAAAGCAAAGTGTGTATGGATATGATCCACCACACAATCAAGATGAAATATCTAGTTTTTGACATAAAGCACTAAACTTGTTTTGGTTAAACGATATGTATATACGAAATTACCAAAACCCAAGTAGATATTTTGTCATAAGGAAAATCTCATCAAATACAAAACAAGATATACTTTTAAAGCATAGTGTGTATGGATATGATCCACTACACAAATAAGATGAATATCTAGTTTTTGACATAAGGCTCTAAACATGGTTTTGGATATAAGATATGTATACATGAATACCAAAACCAAATTGTATCTTTTATGAAAATCATTCTATCAAGAGTTCTATCAAGAGTGTGTGTGTGATATAGACTTGAGCAATCCACCAACTATCTATCCTTTACATTTTAACTAAAACAAAAATAAAATCTTATAAAAACAAACCTAGACTCAAGTCTTCATCTTCTTGAAGTCTTCACTTGAAGTCTTCTCATCTTCTTGACTTGGTCCACATGCAATCTACCGAGCTCATCTCTAGATGTGATCTTGATGCATAGGCTCGTGAATCAACTGGTGCTAGCTTCCAACTTGACTTTAAATCCTTTGTTGAAGCTCCACACCTACTAAGATCTTGATAAGGAATCTGTCACTAATTCAGAAGTACATGAGTACTGCAGATTCAGGTCACTGTATATATATAATACAGGATTACAAGTATAATATTCACGTAAATGTGATAATCACAGGTCAGGTATTAGTATGTCAGGAGGCAAGTGATAAGTCATGTCATGGCAAGAGGCAAGTGTCAAGTAGTAGTATGTCGGGTGTCAGGTGATATATGACTTGAAGGTGATATCACATCAGTTGTCAAGTGATACAGACATGTATCAGGTATTAGCATGTAGATGATAGGTATCAAGTAAAAGCATGTCAAGTGTTAACATATCAAGCATGTACTTGGCAAGTGATAGAGTAATAGCTGAGCACAATCAAGCAGAGCTGAGCAAGCTGGAGCGAAGCTAATGTACAACACTAAATGCTGTCACGCTCGGCGTGGTTACCGCTCGCAGCGTAGCTAGACACACGTGTCGTAACAAGCGTATGAACGCCATAATACCGCTCACGAGGAAGCCATGCTCACGGGGTAACTACGCTAGAACGGAGCAAGCGGTAAAGTGTTGAAGCTAGGTCCGCCTACCAGGCGTAGCATAGAGAAAGTCCAGAGGACTTTAAACATCAAAGGTTGTACCCAGTGGTTAGGGTACCTGCAAAGAAGGTGTTAGTTTCAGATACAAATACATAAGACAACCAAGTCGACCTGACGAAGCGGGAAAGTCAAGAGGAAAGCGAGAACGCTTGCCTAAATCTTTAGAAAACACAGTGAAATCCCCGATCTCTGAAATTCAGGTAACCAACGCTTAAACGCGTTAAAGAGAGTGATAGATAGAGAGGAGGAAATCAAGAGAGAGAAAGAGAATGAGGGAGGGGAGAGAGAAAGAGAATGAGGGAGGGGAGAGAGAAGTCCACGAGAGAGTGTAGAGGGAGAGAGAGAGGGTACATGGAGCTGCAGTGTTGAGAGTGAGACGCGGGGTCGCAGACGCGGGAGTCGCATCGCGTAGATGCCACAAAGGTGAGGTTCAAGGCCCGCGTTTAAGCTATAATATGAGAAGAACGCAGACGCGGACGTGGGTTCTACGTCGCGTTAACACGAGAAGAACACAGACGCGGGCATGAGCTCCGTGTCGCATTGATACAAGAACGCGAGGATCGCATTAACAAATTGCCTAGACGCGGGGTGAACTCCGCGTCTAGCAATTAACATTAGAGAAAGAGAGAGCAGAAAGAGAGATAGGAAGACGCAGGGAATGAGGGAGAAGAGACGCAGGAAAGGACTTAAGGAAAGAAAGAAGGAAAGAAAAGTAAAGGAAAGAAAAGAAAGAAGGGAGAAAAGCAAGAAGGAAAGGGAAGAAAAGCAAGAAGGAAAGGAAAGAAAAAGGGAAGGGGGGATGGTCGGCCATGGTCGACGGTCACCGGCGGCGGCCGAAGTTGGCCGGAGAAGGTGGCCAAAGCTTCAAGCCCAAGAAAATTGTGGGGTGCAAATGTAGTTAAAATGGGAAAAATGAAGTTTTGCAAAAGGGGTTTCGGAGAGCGAAGCAATAGCTCGTTAGAAAGAGTACGACGATGAGAGAAAGATGGCATGGTTGGTGGTGACTAAGGTGGTGTAGGTGGTGGTGGAAATGGTGGTGAAGTTTTGGAGGTTATGGGTTGTTTTGATGAAAAAAAGAGGAAGAAGATGGTGGTGTGGTTGGTGTTAAGTTGTTGTTGTTGTTGGAATGGAGGAAGATAAGGAAGAGAAATTGGTGGAGAAGTTTGATGGTGGAGAAAAGGGAAGGGTGGCGGCCAAGGAGGGAGGCACGGCTGTGGTTCGTTCGCTATTGGTTGGCTGTAAATGAAGAAGAAAAGGAAAAATGAAAGAGAGAGAGAGAGAAAGGTGGTGGTGGATATATATAAAGGGATTTGGAGATATTATAAGTTTGCCATTAGTTTAAAAAGGATAAAGAGATGAGACTTGCGTCTCATTCTAAAATGAGCTATGTCTTAGCAAAAGTAAACTAGACGCGGAGATGAGAGCCACGTCCAAGAGAAAAACGCGAGATTACGTTTAACAGAAAAAATAAAAGTCGTAATGACTTGGTCAGAGCTGACTTGAAAGGCGTTAAATGCAGAACGGAAAAGAATCTCTGCATTTATTAATCGAATCCAGGTTCGATGAGACTCACGTCAGAGGAAAGAGAGAGAAAATAAGAGGAATATAAATATAATATCTGGATAAATTCTGGTATCTGGGGAAAACAACCGAAAACTCTGGAAAAGCTCAAAAAATGAAGTAAGTCGGAAAGCTTCTCAAAAATTCTCAAAAATAATAAATATTATTTTAAGATGTTTGATGAAATCAGGTTTTAAAGATTCAATCCTGTTTTCAAAATAAAAATCTTGAAGTCAACCATCGATACCGGTCTACACCAGATTGGCCGGATTTTGATAAAATCTGAAACATCTCAGAAAATGTCTAAAAGGAGAAAATATAATTTTAAGAAGAAATATGAAAGCCAAATTCAAAAATTTGATTCCAATTGTAAACTAAAATTCCTGAAATCAACTAGTGATACTGGCCGACACCAAATCCAGTGGAATTTCGATAAATTTAGAAAAATCTCAGAAAAAGTATTTAGATAGAAAATGTGATTTTAAGAAGTTATGAGAAATCCATTTTTAGAATTTCAATTTCATTTGTAAATTAAAATCTGAGAATCGAGCAGCGGAATTGGTTGACCCCGGTTTTGAAGATTTACAACTTAATTCAGGAAAATTTTAGAAAATCATGAAAAATCTAGAATATTGGAAAATGATATTTGAAACTGAAATTGATCAAATCAGAATAACAGAAAGATCAAATCGAGTAATACTCTAGGATCGGGTTCTCGGTTCAGATTAGGTTGACTCTGAGTTCACGAATCTAGATCCAAGGCAAAACGATCATATAAATAATTCATAATACAAAACAAATATAGAAAGTAAATAAAAAAATATGATCAAAAAATATGAATACGCAACTAAGTACGTATTACGGGAGCGGGGTGTTACATTCCATCCACCTTACAAAAACTTGTGTCCTCACAATTTCGATAAGGGGAAGATGAACACATAAAGGATAGGAACGAGGATTATGCCAATCAAGATGTGAATGACTTTGGGCCGTTCTCCCAAATCGACTGAATGACAAACTTAGGACTAAGACATCTCTACACTTCTGCCATATATAAATCCTCTGACGGTGTCATAATAATACTGATCTGATGACTGCTGATAAAAGAACACTACCAGAACCTCAAAAGACTAACTCATTCTGAATAATATAAAGTGAGCTGACTTGGTGAGATAATCAATATACTTCTTTCAGACTACGAACCAAAGCTGATGAAATCCATAGAAATCTGTAGTGCTGAAATCCATAATATAATATAAAACCTTGCATGACATGATGTTGTTCTTGATAAAGAATCTGCAGTAGAATTCCTGATGTGCTGCATACACACTATTTCCCCGAGAGCAGACCAGAATACCCAGGATAAAGAAAACTCTGATAATACTGAGTATGAATCCAGAAGACCAATAATTAAGAATTTTTGTATATTGGGCGTTGCTAACTCTGAAAGACGTAGCCAAGAATATAGAATAACTGTGAAGAATTCTAAAACTGACTTTTGAATGATAACCCGACTGCAGATGAAACATGTAGAAGATATCTGAGCCCTGCAAGATTGGTCGAATGGATCATTGACAAGGATCATGGCGATAGCTCAGATACAGCAATAAAACCATGTTCAGCGGATCCATGAAAACATGTTAGGCGAAAGAAATCCGAGGAACGGCTAGAGTGCTAAGCACTAAAGGGACTAGCCACGGACGATGCCAAGCCTAGATGAGGCCATCGCGTAGCACAGCTCAGGTGTTAAGCTGTGCAGCGAAGCTAACGCTCTGCGAGGCTCGCATATGGCGAAGCTCACGTGGCGAAACCAGCGCGTAACACAATGCTAAATGCTAAGCACCACGGTGCAGCGAAGCTCACACCCGGCTAGGTCCATGGGTGACTAAAGCACGACCCTCGCCTGGCGAGGCTAGCGGAGCCTATGGTCCACCAAATCAATAAAGACTGCCAGAAGTTAGTGGCTCTGAGAACATGATCAAGAAATTATAATAACCGAAACGTGTCCCGAATGTTGCCTTCTAAATAATAACCTTACTACAAATCAGCTCTGAGAATACCCGAGTTCCATGAACATAGTCGAAGAAATCATGATCGCTATTGGAGTAATAAAAATGAAAAATACCATAACTCTGTCTGCCCGAAGTCCTGATTCTGGAATACTATTTTATACTGACACTCCTCATGAAATGATAGAGTCTATCTGATTATATAAGCGATGACAATTTCGCTTAATGTACTGGTCCCCCCGTGATGTATCCATAAATACAAGAATAGAATGCGAAGCCGAAGATCTATCCAATATAAGACATATGATGTATCAGAGTCAAGGAATGCCAGAACATAATGAGAGCGAACCACATCTGCCCTGTTGTTACTTCTCTAGTCTACGCATATCTTGAGTTGGCATAAGGATTACGAAAATCAGAATAGCAAAAATAGAAGAGATAGGAAGCATGAAATAAGGAGGTAGACACGGACGGACTAAGATTGATGATGATATAGAGAATTACCAACTCCCGGACATGCTAAAAATGGGGACAATGGTTACGGTCAGTACCTTCAGGGTTCCATTTTCAGATATTGAGCATCCTTTTTTGTTCTCACTCGATCAGTATCCTGACTTCCTCTTCAGTCAGATTTTATGTTTGCCTCCTTCTACCATGTGCCCTAGCTCTTGGTCTCTTTGTGTATGAATTCATGCTTGATGCTGGGGATGAAGCGAGGTTATTCTGCCAGTAGGTCCTGGATCCTTCCTAATGGTGACACTGGATGAGTTGATCTGATCGGTGCGATATTCTCTGTCTCCTTGAATAGACAGTCACTTTTCAACTAATCTCCGGACCCGTATACGACATAATTCATAACCTTTCTGGCGGTTGCATTGTAGGTGCCCGCTCAAACAACACCCACATGTCATATGCTGAGGGCAAGATTGGAGGGATGGCTTAGCTAGTAGGGCATCCAGTGGCCTGTCTAAGTCTTTAACTTCCATCAACTGAGAGGGTCTCTTCGCTAACTTCATCTGCATCTCATCCTGATCTTTCTTTTCCAGGTCCGTTCTACTTCCTGAGCGATGGTAAAAAACTTAAGAATAGTTCTTGGGCTGCTTGGAAATAAGAAATATCTTGATCCTCATCTTCAGGTCTAACTAAAATATTGCTTGCTCGGTTCTCCTTGTCAGCCACCATGTAAGACATCGACCGACTATGCCTTAGGAATTTTGCAGTGTACTTATTTACAATTCAATCTTCTTACTACAATTTGATAAATGTTCTTTCATTTCTTTCTGAGCTATTACAGAGAAGAATCTTCTCATAGAAATCCTTCGAGAACTGGTCCCAAGTGATGGGCTTTTCCAGTCTCGCTGCTTCCACCAACCACCGCATCCTGGCCATATCTTTTAACTGAATCTTGGTCATTTCCACTTGGTTCTTGTCAGGGATTCGAGTTGCCTTCAGAAGATCCATCATGTTTACCAGCCACTGCTATGCATCCAGGGCTCCTCCATGCCCGAAAAGATTGCGGCTGTAATTTCCTGAAATCTGACATGTTGCCTGGCTTTTGTTCCCAGAGTGCAACTAATAATCTTTGGTGCGGGACCTTCGTCTGTTCTTTTTAGTTTTTCATCATATTTTGCAGAATCATATCAAATCAACACTTCCTCCATTAGGGCCACTCAAAGAAGAACCAAACCGTTATGATTTCCTGTCTTTTCATGTCCGAGTTGGTCTAAGAATAACGAGAAACTGAAGTATGAAAGGATGGGAGGACTTCAGAATTCAAGGGTAAGATTATCAAGAGAGAATGGATAACTTTATACTTGTAGTCAATTTGTATAACCACGACTCATGCATTCCAGTTGCAAATTTCTTTACCATTAATTTGCCGACTGGTTGTACTGAGGATGTGAATGCCTAGGCTCTGATACCATCCTGTAACGCCCCGACACGACGGGTACGGAAACGTTACTGCGACGTATATACGCAGGTCAGCAATACCCTCACGTATATACGCTAAGCTTCAGTACAGATAAGAATCAGAGTACGGAAGCACGTGGTGCATTATAATTCTAACACATGAGTACATTTACAAAGTTATCAAAGGAAGTGACCAAAATTTACAATAATATTACATCACCAATATGATGCAAATGCGAGAATACAAGGAGATATACAAGTATGAACTGTACAAAAGGAGGCTCAGAGTCATAATAGGAAAACTTTAGAGCGAGCAGGGGGGCCTGGAAGGATGGGCTCTGGACGATCTAATGGAGATCCACGCTACCGCTGCGCCACTCTGATCAGCAACTGGGAGAATCCTCCAAGCTTCAAGACCTAAACATGAGGATCCAGAGGAGTCAGAACTTTCCGGCGAGTGGCGATGCTAAAGCCAGATGGCGTGCTGAGATAAGCACATGTGTATCGATAAATCCAAGTCATAAATATGCATTAAAAATCGTGTCGTGAGTACAAGCATACAGGAGCAAGTAGATATACAGCAAATGATATCAAGCAGGAATACTCATGATATGATAAGACAAGAGCAGGAGACTGGTGGAATAGAACATAAGTGGAAAGGCAGGATATGAACGGGTATAGTATAATAATCATAAACTAGAAATCGAAGTAAAACCCGATACAATCAAACATGGCAAAACATACTACGGATCCATAGCTGGCATCTTTTATTATTATTATATTACTCGTCTTACCCGATGTCTAGATATGTGAACTAGCATCCCAGCGCACATATATCCACATCTGAGTAAAGCAAGGTTGTTATTGGAAACCAACGGGGGTATCAACGAACAATGTTTACTATGGGTCCCGTACATGCCCGGGACCACGGTCCAGGACGTTCCATTGCTGGTGTATGGAACCGGCCGCAAGGCCTACAGGAGGGTCTTATAGAATGCCCTTATCAAGATGGTACTAAGAAGGAGGGAGCCAGCACTCCCCTCGGTCACCTGGAGGCCTACAGGTCAGACCGAAATTTTATTTGCACAACATACCTAGTGCCACTGTAAACATGAACATATATTGATAGCCGCAAGTTTCCCCCGACCGGATGTAAGTTGTTCCTTTTTATGATTTATTATGTAATTATCGATTTACAGAAATAGCAGGTGCAAGACATGATCAGAAATTTAGGAGTACATGAGTACTGCAGATTCATGTTACTGTATATATATAATATAGGATAACAAGTATAGTATTCTCGTAAATGTGATAATCACAGGTCAGGTATTAGTATGTCAGGAGGTAAGTGATAAGTTGTAACGCCCCGATCCTAAAGATACGGAGTCGTTATGGCGACGCATATACGCGAGGAAAATACCCCACGTATATACGCTAAGCCTAGATTGTAACCTGAACAAGCTATGGATCAGAACTATAATAATCAAGGATCACTGCAATAATACATAATAAGACTACACATGATAGCAATGAATAACAGGAAGAAAATGACAGCTGAATAGAAGTCAAAGGTGATATACAGGAATCAAAGAATAAATAACAAGAATAAAATGCAAGTATACCAGAATTAAGGGAGAGGGCCCAAGCTCCTCGCAAAGCGTACCGCCTCATCAAACACCTGCACATTAGAAACAATCGTCCAATAGCTGGACGTGCAAATCAGGGTCGTCAGAACGCGACCATGATGAGTGTGTGTGTAAAAGGGGAAAAAGCTCGTGCAGAAGAAACAATGTGCATAAAATAATAAAACAACTGCAGATATAAGATAATCAAATAACATGTTACATAAGCAACTGAATAACAATGCAATAATATACATGATAGCAACACGAATAAAGATAACAATAAGAGTACAGGTACAAGACAAGTGAAGCAACGGTAGCAAACAACGGATGTCTAGATGTATATCCTAGCAATATCACTAATCTAGTATATAATCTGGTCCTGGTTATAATCAAGTGTCTATCATAGTGATATATAGGTGATAACAGTCAGTCACAAAGCATCAACAATTTATCATTAATTATGTCAGCGAACACCAATTGTCACACGTAAAAGGCGCATCCCATACTACGCCTATCATACATGCCAATCAATGCCCTAAGTTATTGAAACTGATCGGTTGGAGACATTGTCCATGCTTTAGGTGGGTCCCGTGCATACCCGGGACCACGGCCCAGACTCCTGGCCTGAACCAGGACCTACCGCAAGGTAGTCAGGAACATGTAAACAGGAACGGTACATGTATAACATGTATAACAGGAAACATGACGGGGTGCCAGTCACCCCACGGGAACCCTGCAGTGGAACCCTCTTTCGACTGCGCAACCTAAATCCTAGGTCCACCCAAATACGGACGCTGTCTCCTCCATCAATCTCCCCAATCCCAGTGTAAGTTGTTTGTTATCATGTTTTAGTTTATCAAGATTATTAAATATTCATGTTACTTGAGTCACTGGGATAACTCAGTGGTAGTCCACGGTAACAATATCAACATGTAAAAGGATACCGGTATAACAGGAATATATAATATCAAGGAACAGGATACCGGTATAACAGGAATATGTAACAAGTGAACATGCGGGTGTTGTTACCGTGTAATAATATTCCCAGCAAATTTCAGTAACATGAACATGATAGTTGTCAGGTATATATATTAAGATTTTCTCAAGTGAATTAAGATATCCAGGCTGAGTAATGATCTACTGTCATGAATAGAATAATCTGAGCAATGTTATGGAATCAACACATATCCTCAAAGTCGTCAATAAATGATCTCACCAACTGATAAAGTAATGACTGCTATCTAATAACTCTGAAGTACAACATTACTAATATCAAATAGATCACTAACACAATAGCTAAATCTCTCAAAGTAATCAATGTCTAACATCATAATAAGTCCATATCAACATCTGAATGAATCATCATCAAGTCATCACCAATAAATGAATATCAAGTCTGGAAAGTACTCTACTTGAATATATCATCTCTTCTTAATGCAGGTCGGGCTTTATCATAAAATATGTAAATCCAATGACCTATAACTCAAGTTCAGTCCAACTCACAGTCCGACTCTGAAATAGTCCATGTACCCATCCAATCGTCATAATCTTTTAGTAAAGTAAGATCACATCCAATATGTCAAGATCATAACTAAAGAGGGTAACATCCTCAATTATTAAGAAATCTAGATCATCTTTATATCTAGTATCCAACGTCGGTAAGATCATCAGTACTCAATCAATATAATTAAGATAAATCCGAAAGTCTTTGGTTTAATAATCTAAAACCAAGATCATGTTACATATCTATTTCAAGGGTAAGCTATACACTAACATAATGACAATCCAACAAGATCAAACTCCTCTATAAACTGATCAAGATCCAATATAAATATACCATAGGTCAACTCCAACTCTAACTAAGTCAATGCCAGTCCAAGTATCAGCAAATCGGTATATTGGTAAAACAATGTCATACCTAACACTTCCTCGACATCCATAGAGATTCTAGTCGGGAAAATCACCGACAACTGCCAATAAACACTATGCCTAATATACGTCCTTTAATCTCAAATATAGCGTAGTTCAACTGATCAATAGATCAAATCAAATCACAGCATAAGGCATACCTCAACCAGTCCTGAATCAATAGTGGTAAATAACTACACATGAAATGACACTAATCAATACTCTGATCAACAAAATAAATAAGGTGAACGTTCGCTCATGACTCATAGAGTGATACAGGTATTCACACTGGTAAAATAAATCAATTAGTCACATGAAATGATAAAAGTAAAACATAATACATATAGACAACGGTAAATAAGAAAATGAGACAAAAGCAAACACTCACATGAAATGACGCGGTTTCGGAACCGAATCGCCATTTGGTCTTCACTGCACGAACTGGTACGGATTTACGGGTCATCCCATGGATCGGCCTTCAAATCACTATTGTATCGGGTCCACAGTGAACACGAAATCAAATCTCCTATAATGAATCCAGATCTCACCAAACGGGTCTGGACAGCTGCAACATGCAACCCAATTCATGAACACACACAAACATACACCGTACACATACCCACGCCACATATATACACATGCATACACACTCGTATACCCGGTCAAGCATACGTCCGTACATATACGTACTCATGTACACTACAAATACATATACTATATATACATACCCACATGCAAACACTATATTTATACATACCTATATCTATAACTACACACACTCACACAAACTCACACACGCACCCACAGCCCACATGCAGCACATAAATAAAGCTCTAATTAACTAACACTTTCACATGGATATAATATAATACTAAATGCTTGCAAATATATCTACATATATGCCATCACTAGATTTTCATATACAGCCACATAAAATATAATCCCGGGGAGAATGGGAACTCACATAATAATATGGAGATTTGCGGCGCGCCGACGGAGGCTCCGACGGAGGCGTCTAGGGCCGCGGAGGGTGTCGTTGGATAGAGCAACTCGCCATGAAGGGCGTGGGGTGCGTTCGCGCTCGCCGACGTCGATCAACGGCATCCCGCAGAGAGTCCGAAAATGGTTCGGAGGAAGAAGATATCTCCCACACAATATGAAACACATAGTTATACATATAACTAATACTAAAATATATATATACATACATTAAATAAAATAAAAAAAATGAGGGGTGAAACTCACCTTGCAGGGAGACTCCACCACGCAGGGAGACTCACGGCAGGCCATGGGCATGGGCATGGCCTGGAAGCACTCGGGCTGCTGTCGCCATGGCTGAGGAGGGGGTCCGTTGGCTGCCATGGCTACTGCCCATGGCCTAGACGCACGCCAGCAAAAGGGGAGATGCGTGGGGGTGCCATGTGCGCCAACGGAGGTCGATGAGCATGGCATGGGTGGTGCACGGTGGGTTGAAGTTTGATGATAAATAATAAGAAGATGGGGATCTCAGCTGGCTGGTGGGAGAGAAGGGAAGATGGACAAGGAGGTGAGGGAGGTGGCCGAGATGGGCAACCAGCGGCACACGCGGGAAGGTGCAGTTGAGAGTGTGGCTCTTCTCACGGCCATGGGCAATGGAGAGGGGAAGATCTGCAACAGGCATGGGAGAAGGCGGCGGCAGCAAGGATTGGTGCAGGATCTCGGCCTGACGGTAGGTGCTTGGGCGTGGGTGTTGGCGGCTAGATGTGGGAGGAGAAGGAGAGATTAGGGCTTTGATTAGGGTTAAGATAATTAAGGATTATATAGGGGTGAGAGAGATTGGGTTTCGGGTTAATGGGTTTGTGGGTTTTGGATCTATTGTGTAATGGGTTAAAGGTTAATGGGTACGGGTAAAGATTAGAAGTAGGGAAAAATACAAGGGAAAGAAATGAAAGAGAAAGAAAATTGCGTGATAATACACACATGCAAAAATATAAACAATGACAGTAATAATAATAATGACGACACCTTAATACAATATCAAGTAAATAATTTATAATAATATAGATATTAATATCAACGAGTAATAAGAAGTCACATGATAATTAATGATTAACAATTACATGTACATATTAAAATACCTGTATATTTTATTTAAATACAGTACCAAAAATGTAGGGATATTACATTCTACCCACCTTATAAAAATTTCGTCCTCGAAATTTCAATAAAGTAGGGAATGATAAAAGGATCAAGCCAAAAGAGAAACAAATAAGCTTCTGTCGCCTCGCTGGGACACCACGATTCTGCTGCGCGCTCTGATCTCTGCTATCAGCTTCAGAATAGGGTGGCCAATTACAAGAGACAAGATCAGAAAATAAAATAAGAATGATGGGAATCAAGATGGACATCCAAATCACTCTAAATGAAGTGTTGGAATCATGAATATCAACAGATCAAGAACGGAATTCCAAAGGGAGGACGATCAATTTCCAAATGGAGTCAACATTATCACGTGAATAGTATATGTATATTGCAGTGTCAACATAACTGTCTCAGGTTACAGGTAGGAACTAGGTTCTCTTTTATGTCGAACCTAGGCTCTGATACCACTATGTAACGCCCCGATCCTAAAGATACGGAGTCGTTATGGCGACGCATATACGCGAGGAAAATACCCCACGTATATACGCTAAGCCTAGATTGTACCTGAACAAGCTATGATCAGAACTATAATAATCAAGGATCACTGCAATAATACATATAAGACTACACATGATAGCAATGAATAACAGGAAGAAAATGACAGCTGAATAGAAGTCAAAGGTGATATACAGGAATCAAAGAATAATAACAAGAATAAAATGCAAGTATACCAGAATTAAAGGGAGAGGGCCCAAGCTCCTCGCAAAGCGTACCGCCTCATCAAACCCTGCACATTAGAAACAATCGTCCAATAGCTGGACGTGCAAATCCAGGATCGTCAGAACGCGACCATGGTGATGTGTGTGTAAAAGGGGAAAAAGCTCGTGCAGAAGAAACAATGTGCATAATATAATAAGAACAACTGCAGATATAAGATAATCAAATAACATGTACATAAGCAACTGAATAACAATGCAATAATATACATGATAGCAACACGAATAAAGATAACAAGAATAAGAGTACAGGTACAAGACAAGTGAAGCAACGGTAGCAAACAACGGATGTCTAGATGTATATCCTAGCAATATCACTAATCTAGTATATAATCTGGTCCTGGTTATAATCAAGTGTCTATCATAGTGATATATATAGATATACAATTAGGTGATAACAGTCAGTCACAAAGCATCAACAATTTATCATTAATTATGTCAGCGAACACCAATTGTCACACGTAATAGGCGCATCCCATACTACGCCTATCACACATGCCAATCAATGCCCTAAGTTATTGAAACTGATCGGTTGGAGACATTGTCCATGCTTTAGGTGGGTCCCGGCATACCCGGACCACGGCCCAGACTCCTGGCGCTGAACCAGGACCTACCGCAAGGTAGTCAGGAACATGTAAACAGGAACAGGTACATGTATAACATGTATAACGGAAACATGACGGGGGCCAGTCACCCACGGGAACCCTGCAGTGGAACCCTCTTTCGGCTGCGCAACCTAAATCCTAGGTCCACCCAAAATACGGACGCTGTCTCCTCATCAATCTCCCCAATCCCAGTGTAAGTTGTTTGTTACATGTTTTAGTTTATGAAGATTATTAAATATTCATGTTACTTGAGTCACTGGGATAACTCAGTGGTAGTCACGGTAACAATATCAACATGTAAAAGGATACCGGTATAACAGGAATATATAATATCAAGGAACAGGATACCGGTATAACAGGAATATGTAACAAGTGAACATGCGGGTGTTGTTACCGTGTAATAATATTCCCAGCAAATTTCAGTAACATGAACATGATAGTTGTCAGGTATATATATTAAGATTTTCTCAAGTGAATTAAGATATCCAGGCTGAGTAATGATCTACTGTCATGAATAGAATAATCTGAGCAATGTTATGGAATCAACACTATCCTCAAAGTCGTCAATAAATGATCTCACCAACTGATAAAGTAATGACTGCTATCTAATAACTCTGAAGTACAACATTACTAATATCAAATAGATCACTAACACAATAGCTAAATCTCTCAAAGTAATCAATGTCTAACATCATAATAAGTCCATATCAACATCTGAATGAATCATCATCAAGTCATCACAATAAATGAATATCAAGTCTGGAAAGTACTCTACTTGAATATATCATCTCTTCTTAATGCAGGTCGAGCTTTATCATAAAATATGTAATCCAATGACCTATAACTCAAGTTCAGTCCAATCTCACAGTCCGACTCTGAAATAGTCCATGTACCCATCCAATCGTCATAATCTTTTAGTAAAGTAAGATCACATCTAATATGTCAAGATCATAACTAAAGAGGGTAACATCCTCAATCAATAAGAAATCTAGATCATCTTTATATCTAGTATCCAACGTCGGTAAGATCATCAGTACTCAATCATATAATTAAGATAAATCCGAAAGTCTTTGTTTAATAATCTAAACCAAGATCATGTTACATATCTATTTCAAGGGTAAGCTATACACTCACATAATGACAATCCAATAAGATCAAACTCCTCTATAAACTGATCAAGATCCAATATAAATATACCATAGGTCAACTCCAACTCTAACTAAGTCAATGCCAGTCCAAGTATCAGCAAATCAGTATATTGGTAAACAATGTCATACCTAAACACTTCCTCGACATCCATAGAGATTCTAGTCGGGAAAATCACCGACAACTGCCAATAAACACTATGCCTAATATACGTCCTTTAATCTCAATATAGCGTAGTTCAACTGATCAATAGATCAAATCAAATCACAACATAAGGCATACCTCAACCAGTCCTGAATCAATAGTGGTAAATAACTACACATGAAATGACACTAATCAATACTCTGATCAACAAAATAAATAAGGTGAACGTTCGCTCATGACTCATAGAGTGATACAAGTATTCACACTGGTAAAATAAATCAATTAGTCACATGAAATGATAAAAGTAAAACATAATACATATAGACAACGGTAAATAAAAAAATGAGACAAAAGCAAACACTCACATGAAATGACGCGGTTTCGGAACCGAATTGCCATTTGGTCTTCACTGCACGAACTGGTACGATTTACGGGTCATCCCATGGATCGGCCTTCGAATCACTATTGTATCTGGTCCACAGTGAACACGAAATCAAATCTCCTATAATGAATCCAGATCTCACCAAACGGGTCTGGACAGCTGCAACATGCAACCCAATTCATGAACACACACAAACATACACCGTACACATACCCACGCCACATATATACACATGCATACACACTCGTGTACCCGGTCAAGCATACGTCCGTACATATACGTACTCATGTACACTACAAATACATGTACTATATATACATACCCACATGCAAAACTATATTTATACATACCTATATCTATAACTACACACACTCACACAAACTCACACCGCACCCACAGCCCACATGCAGCACATAAATAAAGCTCTATTACTAACACTTTCACATGGATATAATATAATACTAAATGCTTGCAAATATGTCTACATATATGCCATCACTAGATATTTCATATACAGCCACATAAAATTAATCCCGGGGAGAATGGGAACTCACATAATAATATGGAGATTTGCGGCGCGCCGACGGAGGCTCCGACGGAGGCGTCTAGGGCCGCGGAGGGTGTCTTTGGATAGAGCAACTCGCCGTGAAGGGCGTGGGGTGCGTTCGCGCTCGCCGACGTCGATCAACGGCATCCCGCGGAGAGTCCGAAAATGGTTCGGAGGAAGAAGATATCTCCCACACAATATGAAACACATAATTATACATATAACTAACTAATAATATATATATAACATACATTAAATAAAATAAAAAGAATGAGGGGTGAAACTCACCTTGCAGGGAGACTCCACCACGCAGGGAGACTCACGGCAGGCCATGGGCAGGGCATGGCCTGGAAGCACTCGGGCTGCTGTCGCCATGGCTGAGGAGGGGGTCCGGTGGCTGCCATGGGCTACTGCCCATGGCCTAGACGCACGCCAGCAAAAGGGGAGATGCGTGGGGGTGCCATGTGCGCCGACGGAGGTCGATGAGCATGGCATGGGTGGTGCACGGTGGGTTGAAGTTTGATGATAAATAAGAAGAAGATGGGGATCTCAGCTGGCTGGTGGGAGAGAAGGGAAGATGGACAAGGAGGTGAGGGAGGTGGCCGAGATGGGCAACCAGCGGCACACGCGGGAAGGTGCAGTTGAGAGTGTGGCTCTTCTCACGGCCATGGGCAATGGAGAGGGGAAGATCTGCAACAGGCCATGGGAGAAGGCGGCGGCAGCAAGGATTGGTGCAGGATCTCGGCCTGACGGTAGGTGCTTGGTGTGGGTGTGGCGGCTAGATGTGGGAGGAGAAGGAGAGATTAGGGCTTTGATTAGGGTTAAGATAATTAAGGATTATATAGGGGGTGAAAGAGATTGGGTTTCGGGTTAATGGGTTTGTGGGTTTTGGATCTATTGTGTAATGGGTTAAAGGTTAATGGGTACGGGTAAAGGATTAGAAGTAGGGAAAAATACAAGGGAAAGAAATGAAAAGAGAAAGAAAATTGCTTGATAATAACACACATGCAAAAATATAAACAATGACAGTAATAATAATAATGACGACACCTTATACAATATCAAGTAAATAATTTATAATAATATAGATATTAATATCAACGAGTAATAATCACATGATAATTAATGATTAACAATTACATGTACATATTAAATACTGTATATTTTATTTAAATACAGTACCAAAAATGTAGGGATATTACATAAGTCATGTCATGTAAGAGGCAAGTCTCAACTGGTAGTATGTCGAGTGTCAGGTGATATATGACTTGAAGATGATATCACATCAGTTGTCAAGTGATACAGACAGGTATCAGGTATTAGCATGTAGATGATAGGTATCAAGTAAAAGCATGTCAAGTGTTAACATATGATGTGGACTGTTGCTGATGTTGAAGGGTGGCACGCGCGTTGCGGAGGAGGAGGGTCTCACGGCTGGAGAAAGGATGAAAAGAAAGAAGATTAGAGTGGGGATTAAATAAGATTAGATTTAATAGTTAGAATTTGATTTTGTTGTTAGGATTAGGATTGGACTGGGTTAACGGGCTAATGGGTTATGGGTTGCGGTTTAGCATATAGTAATGGGTAAAGGGGAAATAGGTTTGGGTATTGATGAGCTTTGCTTTGGGCTTGGTTATGGGCAAAAGAAAATAAAAGGAAAAAGAAAATGGAAAAGGAAGGAAAAATAATAAGAATAATAATAATTCATAATAATTACATACTAATAACAATCAAAAACACATAATAATAATCACACTTAGTAATAATATTAATATATAATAACACTTATTAATAATAATAACAATATTAACACCCATAATAAATAATAACCATAACAAAATAATGGTAATAATAATTAATTAACAAAAATAATAATGGTATATATATAATCCAATTAGCATTTAATCTCTTCAAAATAATTTGTATATTTAATAATAATAATAAGTCATAAATAAAGTTAATAAATAATAATAACATAATTAGAAACAAATAAATACTTAGTAAAGATTAAAATGCAGTATTATAAATAGGGATATTATATTCTACCCACCTTATAAAAATTTCATCCTCAAAATTTTGATAAAGTAGGAATGATAAAAAAAAAATTTAAGTTAAGGAGAAGATAAGGCTCCACGTCGCTTTTCAGCACATTATGGGTTCACCACACTTCCACTGTGCGCTCTGATCTCTATCAACTTCGATATGGAGTGATTAAATTTTGGAAATGAAAATCAGAAAAATAGAATCAAGAAGATGATAGGAATCAACATGAAAATCCGGATTACTCTAGAAGAGTTAGAATCAGGGATGTCAAAAGATCAAAGAGATGCATATTCAAATTGAAGACGGTCAATTCTGAAGTGGACTGATATCATAGTGAATAGTATATATGTATATTGCAGTGTAATATAACTTGTATCAGGTCACTGATAAGAATTAGGTCCTCAACCTGGCTCTGATATCAAGAAAACTCTGTCATACCCGCTTCACAAAATACGTGAAAACGGAGTTGCGACGAGAGAGTCGGCGACGTATATACGCGAGGAGAATACCCCACGCATACACACTAAGCTTAAGGTAACCTGACAACCTATATAAAAAAATCCACTAAATAAAATTGATATCACTGCAATACTACATATAGATGTCCATACATGATATCATATAATATAGAAAAGAAATAATGACTGATTGCAATGTATAGAGAGTCAAGAAAATTATAGAATCAACAGGAATAAAAAGGAAGACAAGAATAATAGAAAAGGTAGAGAGAAACTCCAACTCTCGCAACATGTCCAGTCTCATCGAACCTGATCAAAAAATAAATGTCCAATATCTGAATGAGCAAATTCAAGATCATCAGAAAGCGACCTAGTGAGTGTGTAAGAAAAAAGGAAAGTGCTCGTGCATATAAACAGTATGTACATATGAAGATAATATATACTGAAATAAGAAATGACATGAACAAACTAAATAAATAGTGGATAGCACACAGTAGAGTATGTGTCAAGTCAGATATACGATAAGGTATCAGGTGTATATCACAGTCTAAATATCAGGTGGATCTAGTCAGTCAGTGCTAGAGTCTAGTGTACTATCAGGTCATGAGTACAATCAGGTGTCTATCTAACATACTTGTATCAGATGTCTGCAATCAGTTACAGTACATTGTGAACAGTTTATTATTATTATGTCAGTGAATGCCCCTTGTCACCTGTAGTAGACGCATCCCATACTATGCCTACCACACGTGCCAATCGAGGTCCTATGTTATTGAAACTGATTGGTTGGAGACATTATCCATACTTTAGGTGGGTCCCGTACATATTCGAGACCATGGCCTCAGTTTTCTGGCGCTGAACCAAGCCGTACCGCTAGATACTCAGTAACAATAATAGTAATCTCACTGTGAAAGCTGTGGAACAATAACAGTACAGATGGGATGCCAGTAATCTTGGGAACCCTGTAATGGAACCCTCAGTTGGCTGCGTAACCTGTATCCTAGGTCCACCTAAAATACAGATGTTATCTCCTCATCAATTTACCCAATCCCAGTGCAAGTTTATCCATTTATATTATTATTAAAGTTTCATGCAACATGAAAATATACAAAGAGAGAAAAATGGGAGGAAGAGACTCACGGCCTGGGGTGTACACGACCGTCAATGGCGGAGTTTGGCGGATCTCACGAACCATGCTGGTGACCTCGACGAAAGTCACAGAGGTGTCGTGCTCCACTCCGGCTGTATCATAGGAAGGAGAGCTAGGAGAAGGAAGCTCCGGGCTGCCAACAGTGCACAGAGACTTGGTGATCTGTTATGGGATGTTGCGCGGGGTGCACTACCACGGCTAGGGGGAGGTGGTTGCTTAAAGCGGGGAGAGGGCAGCCATGGGGATTGCCATGGAGGATGACAGGACCATGTAGTGTGTGCATGAGGGCTGAGATGGAAGAAGGTGATGATGATGTTAGGCATTTGTCCGGGGCTATTGGGGATTGGTAAGGTAGCGGGGTGATGGGGTTGCACGGCTGAGGGAGATGGCCAACAGGAGACACGATCAAGGGCTTGGATGCAGCTGCAAGGGGTAGGCTGTGGGTGTACTGCCACAACAAAGAGCAGGGGGTGTGTTGCCGTGTGCAGCCAGGGAGAGGGTGCTGTAGGGGCTTGCGGGTGTTGGTGTTCGGCCTGTAGGGGGCTGTGGGTGTACGCGGCTCCGGCGGCGAGGGAGATTCGGCCAAGGAAAGATATAAGCATGCTCGACCTAGGGGAGAGGTGCTCCAGCCTAGTTGGTGCGCCGGGTTGTGCTACGGTCGTGGTGATGGTTGAAGAAGACGTGGGCTATGGCTGCTGTTGAAGGGTGGCACGCGCGTTGCAGAAGAGGAAGGTTTCACAGTTGGAGAAAGGATACGCAGAAAAAGAAGATTAGGTAGGAGATTAGATAGTATTAGATTTAATAGTTGGAATTTGATTTTGTTATTAGGATTTGACTGGGTAACAGGGCTAATGGGTTATGGGTTGCGGGTTAGCATATGGTAATGGGTAAAGGGTATTGGATGGGTTTTGCGAAAAAAAGGAAAAAGAAGATGGAAGAGGAAGGAAAAATAATAAGAATAATAATAATTCATAATAATTACATACTAATAACAGTCTAAAACACATAATAATAATCACACTTAGTAATAATATTAATACATAATAAACACTTATTATTAATAATAATAACAATATTAACACCCATAATAAATAATAACCATAACGAAATAATGGTAGTAACAATTAAATTAACAAATAATAATAATGGTAAATATATATAATCCAAATTAACATTTAATCTCTTCAAAATAATTTATATATTAATAATAAGAATAAATCATAAATCAAGTTAATACATAATAATAACATAATCAGAAAAAAATGAATACTTAGTAAAGATTAAAATACGATATTTTAAACTAGAGATATTATATAATTTCTTAACAACTTTTAGAGCTTCATTTCCATATCAAAAAGTGAGTTATCAAGAGTATTTCTCTTGTATTTTCGAAAGGATTTCTTGTGTTTTTCACCACTCATTCTATCTAGTTTTTCACACACAAGTTTGAGCTTTCTGTTGTTATATCCATCCTCTAGGATCTTTTTTGTGAGAGTGTTAGTGATCCAGAGAAGAGATCACCAAGTGTTCCACCCCTTGTATTTGAGGAGTTGTAGAGGTTGCGGTCTCGGTGAGCTAGTAAGTTCACGCGTGTTCTTGTGAGAACAAGTGAGGGACTTGCGGTCCAAGAGTTCTTGAGGGAGCCCGTTGTAGGTGTTGCGGCATGAGTAATCTTGTGGGATCGATGTTAGTGAAAATCCTTCATCGTGGTGAAGGTAAGGACGTAGAGCTAGTTGCTCGAACCTCGAAACAATTCTCCCGTGTTTGCGATTGTTTATCTCTCCATCTCTCACTTGTGTTTATATATCTTGCATGCTTATATTGTTTACATCTTTATATGCTTGATATTATTTGTGCTTAATTAATATATATGCTTGAGATTGGTTGATATCTTGCATGCTCTTATTCTTTGCCTATTCATCACATGCTTGACATTGTTTATGTGCTCACACTTGTATTTAACTAAGAAAGCTAAAGTAGCACCTCAACTCTTAGTTTAGAGAAATCTTGAGGAGAAGTCTAGAGCCCTTCACCAGAAATTCAGCTTCACTTTTTGGTTATACATTATGTGTTTGTTTAGTTTGCATAATAGTTTTTAATTCCACATTGTTAGGCATTAGATTAGCATTTCACCTATTCACCCCCCTCTAGATGACTTATAGAATGTCAAAACTAGAAAATTAATCTGAAATATTATTGGACAAAAGCCAAAAGAAGGATAACTAGAGTCTGCACCTGCACATTCTGGTAAACTTTAGGGGAGGATTTGCTCCCCTATCTTCAAACGCTCTTCCTGTTATATTTTCTCTATAAATACCTATAAATTCTGAGGCCAGAGAGGATGATTCAGCAGAGAGCATATGCTAGGCTATTCTTTAGTTTGTAACTTAGGATTTTTAGTTTTCTTTTATATAATTTTTATTTTATTTATGAAACTCAGAGGATAGGAGAGTTTCATGGGAAAATGAGAGTGAAGCTTGTACGAAGGGTGACACTGGTATAAGTAAGTTCCTCTTTCTTTTATTGTTATTTGAATAAAATCAAAGTTTCTTTTTTATGTTCTTCTTCTCTTACTCTTCTTCTATCGAGTTTTGATGATAATTCAAATGAAACTAAAGCATCGAACCTGCCTTGCCATTGCAAGTGCCTGATGGCTTATGGTGATGGATAGCTGTTTCTATTTATTTTTACTTGCATTTAAATTCATAGTTTAAGTCTGAGAACGGGGAAGATCTTATTTTTCATGCTTTGCTCGCCTTCAAGACGAAGTAAGTCTTTGCCAAGGATTCAAGGTAAGTTATCAACCGGTAGAGGTAAGTAGGTACTTTTAGGATTTTTTCCCTTTTCTTTTAATCTTTAGTTTAGATTACCAACAATCACAACTCTCTTCTATTTACTATTTTCACTTTCCTTATGTAAACTTATTTTTCATTTCCTCTACCTTCTTAATCTATCACTTTCTTGTTACTTAACCATAGACTTTATTTTCTTTTCTTTACAAGAACAAAAGAAAACTTTTAACCATTTTAAGTGAATTAAAAGAGGACTTACTATACGCTTCCATCATAAGTCCCTCCTTGTTGATTACGACTCACATAGCCACTTGCTATCGTGATAGTTTTGAGTCCCTTGCACTATCTATTCTTAAGTTCTAAAATTCTGTATTTTTCTGTGCAGGTTTCTACTCAATCAATCACGAGAATATCTTCCGAGAGCAAAAGAAATTGAGACTGCTCAACCAAAAACTTCAACCATAAGTCTTAGCCTTTCAGAACAATCCAGCACAAATTGGGCATGAGCTCAGGAATGGTAGGTCTCCAAATCTCCTTACCCTCGACGAGCTAATCCAGAAGCAGACCGTGGAGGCAAGTCACTGGATGAGCCAACTCCGATCACAAAAGTCCATGATTCTCCTCTTTCTGAGTAGATCCAAGGGTGTGAGTTCTTGAGAAAATTCTCAACTCCTATTTTTGACTACTACTCCAGAGTGAGTGATCCAGTTCAACAAATCTGATACTTTAGGGACAAGATGGTGATCTACTTCTACAATGATCTAATCAAGTGCCTCACTTTTTTCTCCAGCCTAAAAGGAGCAACCTCAGACTGGTTCTATTCTCTACGCCACGCCTTATCCACTATTTCATGGAGGTGGCCGAGGCATTCCTATTCAGCACGCCTCTCACCAAGAGGCAAAGAAAAATAGCCATCATCTCCTCTTCGTTGAGATGAGGCAAGAAGATAGTCTCAAGTTGTACATCAACTTCTTTCAAAGCAAGCTAGCCAAAGTCTCCAATTGTGGTGAAGAAGTCTCCATGCCCGTGTTTATCAGTGGGCTGCAAGTTACTCATCCTCTGTACAAATACATCCTGAAGCAAAATGTAGCCAAGTAAAGCAAGGTTCTTTTAAGAGCTCAGCCTTACATCCAGCTTGAAGAGGTGATGAAAGCTTCATCCAACCGCTATACGAAGCCAGGCGATGGTGAAGCGAAGTCAAAGTCTCCGTACGAAGCTTTCGACCACATTCAAGATCGATTTTGGGGGCAGTCTACTCACAAGTGGCAGGCACCTCCGATCCTCTCTCCAAATCCACTCCGAGACTACAGACAGATGGAACACTTTACTCCGTTGGGACTCCCGATCAATGAGGTTTTCAACACCATCAAGGATCAACCATGGGTCAGACGACCGAGGCCAATCTAACACGATCCCTCACTTTCTGGGTCGGAGAATATTGTTTCTTTCACGATAGCAAGGGAACCAAATCGTACACTGTTGGGCCCATAAAGGTACCAGGAGGCGCTCGTCTAGCAGGGCTTACTCAAACAGTACATTCTCACTCCCAAAGCAGCCTCCAGACAACCAAACTGTTAACTTTCTTGAAAACAACACTTGACCACTCAGTACAAGGTGATTGATTGACTATCCAAGTCCCCAACATACGGGGCATACTCCCTTCCATTTCTAATTCCATGTACTTTATTTTGGAATAAATTATTATTCTATGCTCCTAATTATTGCAGTACATTCAACCATAATAGTACATCTAACCATTGCAATACATCCATCCATTGCAGTCCATATATCCACACGCCCTGCTTGATGGGATTTTTTCTCACTCAGAGACGGTCACAAGACTACTCTGCTGATGGGATTTTCCCCACTCGGAGACAATCCTCCGCTGATGAGATTTCTCCCACTCGAAAGGCTGTATCTGTAGCTCTGCAGATGTGATTTCTCCCACTCGGAGGTGTTAATACAGACATGCCTACGGGCTCTTTCTCGATCGTCATACAGGAGTCGAAACCTGTCCATTGTGGGGATTTCTCTCGTATGGAGTCCCCCACTCTGCTACAAGGATTTTTCCCTCTCAGAGCTCCCATTTGATGCTCTACTGATGGAATTGCCTCACTCAAAGTGCAAACACTATATTCCTCTCATCTGAATCTGGGGCGACGAACGCACAACAGTTTTCCTCTGCCGGATTTCTTCCTTCCATATACGATGTGGAGAATACCCGTTCTCGAGAGATTCTATATTCCGATGATGGGATTTCCCCCACTCGAAAGAAAGCTCCATTATGGGATTCCCTTACACGAAGGCCAACTCCACTGTGGGCTTATTCCCACTCTGAGGTACTGATCATCACTCTGGGTAGGGGCTCCTACTCAGAACGGTCGCGTTCAATCTGTCGCTAGGTGTCATTGATTGGTCTTTATATTTGCATATTTCATATCATATTTTCACACTTATTCTATATAAAATTCTACTAAATAAGTTTCTTGTGTGTTCCTAGGTCCATGGTGTGGAATGAAGAAGAAGATAAAAAATCTCATTTATTTGGTGATTTTAAGATTCGAATATACCCTTTGACTATTGAAGCAGAATCTGTTGCTTCTGGAAGCAGAAAACAAGGAACCAGTAGGCTGTACAACTCCCATACCTCCAGTACCAGACCCACACCCTGGTGCTGCCCTTCTGGCCACAGCATGGTGCATTTCGTGGCCATGCTGTGGAGTCGTGCGTCGAGCTTCGACGCACAACTCCATACAGCTTCCCTGGTGCCCTTTTTTGCCTACAAATACTTAGTGTGGAGCAGATTTCAGAGAGTACAGTTTTTAGGGTAGTTTTCTCTCATTTGTGTAGTTTAGTTATTCTTCTTATTTTGTATTTTCAATTTGTAAATAGGAAAAAGAGTAATCATAGGATAGAAGAGAAAGTTCTTGTAATGGAGGGTGACACTCTATAAAAGATTCTTCTTTTATCTCTATTTATATCTTCTCTAACTCTTTACATATTTAGCTAGTTTTTTTTCTCATGGCAGCTAACCACTAACCACTAACTTGCTAACTTTTTACTTGATAATTCACATGAATCTAATAGTTTCTACTTGGCCTTACTCTTGCAAGAGCCATTGATGGCTCATGATGATGGATTCTAACACTCTAACATCTAGCTCTCTAACAAGTTATCATTATTTTATTCCATGCTTACTCTAGTTAGTTTTGATGGTTTAAGTGTAGCTTGCTCTTATTGTTGAGTTTGGAT
This sequence comes from Agave tequilana, assembly GCA_038442645.1. Lineage (NCBI taxonomy): Eukaryota > Viridiplantae > Streptophyta > Magnoliopsida > Asparagales > Asparagaceae > Agave > Agave tequilana. Next base: position 879 of record JAVJIF010007091.1, on the reverse strand, counting down.
GTGAAAGTGATTTTATGGGTCATACTTTGTAAAGCTCTTAAAGTCAAAGAATAGTGATGGCCAATGATACTTGTGAGATAACTATCACTAAGAGATTAGCATGTTAGTGGAGTCATTAGTAGTTAGTAGCCATGAGTTTTGTTTTCTTTTTTTACTTTATTTTTGAGATACACCAAAATCACAATACATTCTTTTCTACGTCCCACTACTTTGTTTTTCATAGTATCCTTCTCTTCCTTGCTTTCTTTTCTTTTGATTCTTTAAAAACATTGAAGAACATTTAACACACACATGAATCGACCGGTAAAACTTCTATCACCTCCCGTCCTAGTGGATTCGACTCGTTTAGTCTCTATGCTTTAACGGAAGTATCGAGAAAGCCAAAACATACCTTTTCAAAATAATATTTTTTTGCACGGTTTTCCCCCGATCAGTTCATCCCCACTTCAGGTCACCTTTTGTAGGTCCAATGCTTAATATGTAGGGATGGGAGTTCCCCACTCTTAAGCGGCAGTGCAGGCCCTTCTTTCGACACCTATAACACTCCACTGAGGGATTTCCCCGCTCAGAGGACCAATTCCGCAGTTAGAATTTCTTCCACTCCTCGGAGGAAGCGTTCGTAGGCACCATAGAAGAGATTTTTTTCCACTCGAAGACCGTGCCACTTTCCTTCCAGGTCACTCCCAAGCCATTCCAGGACAAAACTTTCGAAAGCTCGTCAACACTACACAGAGGCAGCCAGTGATGAACAAACCAACAATTGAACAAAATAGGCAAGATTAAAACCAAATTACTCTCACTTTCATCATGCACAAATCTAATTTCAAATATTTTCATTACAAGTCCTTTCGACATTACGTAATTAAATTCTGTTTGGCA
>JAVJIF010007090.1:0-70786 GCA_038442645.1 Agave tequilana | reverse complement strand
TTGCTCGCATTTTTGTTTGTTAATTTTTGCAGGATTCTCGTGTAATTTAATTAAGCAAGCAGCGGAATCCATGTAACGAATCAAATATCGAATTGAAACTGATATTCACGAATTTTTTTGATGATATCATGTTGACGAATATTCATGAATACTTATCGAATACCAAATATTTGATTTGAGTCAGATTCAAATCCTATTTACTATTCAAATCGAATTCAAATTCGTATTTGAATACTACAAAACAAACCGAATTCGAATTTGAATACTGCAGTACTCGATTCGACTCTTTTCCGCCCCTAATCATGATATAAAGGAAAATATAGTAATTATCAAGAGAATGAGAATGTAGTAGAATTTTTGCATCTGAGCAAAATCCTCCATATTATTCCCCTGCGCAAACAAATTTAAAATTATAATCGCAAGCAACCATACATTCTGAGAAATATTTTTTTACTATTAAGATATAGTTTCACAAAATGATTGTTTACAATGAAAGGGATGTGGGTTTTGTTGCTCGCGGGGCAACAATCGATGAGGAATCTACCAATTAGGGATAGATAAAGCCGGAGATGTCCCACACGATAAGAACAGAGAAACAATAGAGAAAACAAGCCAACACAGTATTTAACGAGGTTTGACAATTTGCCTACGTCCTCGGGGCAAGGGAGAGAGAGATTTTATTGATTCAACAATCAATACAAGCAAATACCAGAGGGATATTTTTAGGGATACAATACATGAGGGCTCTAACCCATATTTATTGCCACAAAGTCCCAGGAATTTAGGAAACCCTTATTGAATTCGACCCCAAAACTGAAAAGGAGTTCGAATCTAGAAAGGAGAACAAAACGTGTCTATCGGTCGGTCGACCGGCCGTCGACCGACCCCTGTCCCCGTTCGACCAGAACCAACCGAGAGCTGGCTCATGTCAGTCGGTCGATCGCTCGGTCGACTATTCCTTTGCCACATCGACCGGCGGTCGACCGGGCCATACCTGTGCACGTCGTGCACACCGATCGACTAGGCGGTCGACTGGCCACTCCTCTGGTCGATCGGGCGGTCGACCGAGTTTTGTCTTGGCTTGCTGCGTCGTTCTTACTCCCTTTGACTTCCGGTCTCTGTGCTACTTCCTCTATCTTCTTTATCTCCTCTCTCCCTATAATTCTCCACCCCGGTGAAGATTTTTTAAATCTGAGTCTAACTCTAACGAACACCTGGCGAAATCGACCACACGATCTCGGCGAGGCCAACAGACGAAACTTATTCCTTCAAACGAATCGCCAGCACACGTACAATTGATTTACACCAATCTCACCAGATTCAAATTGAGTTTGTCATTATCACCTGCAACTCTCATCAAACTCCAATATCAATTGTAAGCTTCCCACTTCATCTAGCTATCCAAATGGAATGCATCATACATGCATTCCCATCACTTCACCTGAAGAGAAATACCATACGAGCCGACCAACGAACGTGTCTCCCACTCAGCAACTTCATGGAACTCTATTCCAAATGACCTCAAGAAGAACCCATCAGAGCCAACACTGACTCTCCAACTGACTGGCTCTCTCCAGTCCACATGTCTTCGAGACAGTCCAACTAGATCTGAGTAGAGCTCACCAAACCCATCATCAGCTTCAGCAAACTGGATGCACGCCCCCTTATGCAAGCTCAACTATCTTCATGCTAGAAGATTAAATGTTCATCGAGATCACAACACTTTACCTCTATGTGAAGTCTAACTCTTCTCCTTTACGTGCAGTCCAACTCTTCACTTCTACGTGAAGTCCCAATCAGCTTCTCGAGAACCCAAATACACATATAGCTTCATACGGGTTGCATCATCAAATGGATGCGCTTTTACGTGCCTACGTACCTTGCCCAAGGGATCAAGCTAACCGTAGTTCATTGAATGAGCTCCATCAAGCTTAAACACTTGTGACTGAATCTTCAGCAGCGAACGACCTGACTGAGTCATATGAATCTGCTCACTATCATCATGGAGAACAACGACCTTCAACTTGAGCTTGTCACAATCATAAGCTTGAGATTCATGCTTCTTCACCCACTGTCGTGATTTTATCTTGGTTCTAATTGCTGCAAATAATTTGACATTCTCATTAATATCATCAATATGTTCACTATTAAAACTGGCTACATAATTTCCACCCAGTGGCACATCCGGTGAAGTCCTCACTGATACCGAATCAACTGGAGATGGTAGAGTAGGATCAACCTCACCCGCTGCGATACTTCCTTGGTCTCCGTCTCTCCACCTGCTGAGAGACGGTAGAATTCAACACTGAAGTCTCATCAAATGTGGCATGCTGACTTAACACGATCTTCTTGTTTTCGGGGTCCGATAACCTGTAGCCTTTCATATTTTTTTTGACACCCAAAAACACAAACTTCTTTACTTGCGGATTCACCATGCCATCTTTGGCACTAAAGTAGGCCGGACTTTCAAATTCCAGCAGCAAATCATGACCTTGAGTAGCTTTTTCAGACCAAACTTCTAGTGGTTTTACCTCCTATCACAGTCGATAACAATCCATTTATGAGATGGCTAGCATACACAATCGCCTCAGCCTAAAGCGATTTGTCTAATTGTGCATTAGACAACAAACACTGAGCCTTCTCCAGTACAGAATAGTTTATCTCATTAGCCAACCCATGTATCTCATCTGTGAAGTGAGTACCAATACCAGTGTTCTGGCCAAATTGTAGGAATTGGTTCTTGTCTCTTTTAACATTACTAATTTGTAGCTCCTTCATCTTCCAACCAGTCTGCTTCTCCATCATATCCTTCTACTTCACCAACATATCTAGGGTTTCACACCTTTGTCTCATGTGATATATCCAACAATGCCTAGATAAACTTTCAATAAAAGAGACAAAGTACCTATGACCTTTAAGCGATGCAGTCTTAGCATGTCCCCAAATACAAACGTGAACACAATCAAGAAGACCTTCTAAGTGGTGAGTTGTGGTGCTGAATTTCACCTTCTTCTTGTCCAGAACACCGTGTTCACCCAATTCCAAGTTGCAAGTAGAAGCACCTTCCGATGATCCCTTCTTTGCTGGAGCTTGCAAAGACTTTTCACCTCCGTGTCTGAGACTCATCTGCCAGACCTGTGTGCAACCATCATCTAAAGAACTAGAAATCTCTATCTGACTTGTAACTGTACTACCCTTCAAGTAGTAGAGATGTTCCGGTAGACGCCTTCATAACCACTAGTAAGCCTTTGGTCATCTTGAGAACACCATCTCGTATAGATGCCACAAGGCCCAACGTTTCCAAAGAGTCAACAGAGATAAGATTCCTTTTGAGTTGAGGTACATAGCTCACTTTCTTTAATTTTCGTACTATCCTCTCATCCATCTTGATAAGGACTATACTCATCCCTTTTACATTACATGGATGATCATCACCATGACAGTAAAACATCCATCTAACTTCTCAAAGATAGAAAACCAGTCCCTATTCGGGCACACACGATAGGTAGCTCATGCATCTAAGATCCACTCAGATTTATCTGAGAAACCAATAGTAGGAGTAGTAACAGAGAAAGAGAATACCAATGAGTCTGAGTCCGATCCATCCGCCTGGCATGAGTACTGACCACCTGTGCGAGTTTGCCTCGGTCATTGACTCCTTCTTCTTACCTTTGGCCTTCGGATAATCAGCCTTCCGATTCTCTAGCTCCTTGCATAAGGCACACTGATTCCTCTTCAAATCTTTGAAACCTGATCTGAACTTCGATCTTCCTGATCACCTCTTCCCTTCCGATTGGAACTCCTACCTCTTACCGCCAATGCCTCTGTTGTTGTGCTTCCTGAAGAAGATAGTCTGTCCTGCCTCCTTACTTCATAATTCACAAGAGCAGCAGACACCTCATTGCAGTTAAGGAATTTTCTTCCATTGATCAATGTAAGAGTAAAGGTCTCATATTCTTCTTCAGGAAGAGATTCAATAAAATTACTGCCTTACCTTCTTCATCGATCTCCACATCCACATTAACCAGGTCTGTAAGAAGCTTTATTAGCTATTCATGTGTTCATTAATGGAGCATCCTCTCTTCATCTGGGAATGATAAAGCTTACTCTTCAACTACAACCGCGATTCGACGCCTTTTGTCAGATACTTTTTCTCCAAAATCTCCCACAGTTGCCTCGCAGATGTTTCATGCAGCACATGATACTTGATGTCTTGTGTCAAACAAGACCTGATCAAGCCACACGCTGTCCGGTTTATCTTGTCCCAATCTTCTTCAGTAGTTGAATCGCTCTTCTTCTTCAACCGTAGAGTGTCTTCGAGGTTTGATGTCATCAGTGCATCCATCACCTCACATCTCCACATACCGAAGTTGTTCTTGCCGTCGAATTTCACCACATCAATCCTTAATGGGTGTGGATTCACAGATTTTACCATAGATGTACCATCTCCAGCCACCTTCTCAACTGATTCCTCAAAGCAATGCGAAAGCAAACAGAGTTAGATAAAACAACTAGATAAAGATAAGATCTTTACCTCAACGCGAAACCCTCGAAGAGTTTCTGAAATGATCTACTCCTCCGAATTGATTCCTCGAGCAATCCAAACGCTGTTTTGAGATCGATATATGATCCCACAAACAGTCCCAACGCTGCTTCGAGATGACACACGATCTCTGCCAAATAGCAACTAATGCCCTTGGAATTGACACACGATCCCACGATGAACCTGAGATGCTCTGATACCACTTATTGCGCGTGGGGCAACAACCAACGAGGAATCCACCAATTAGCGATAAATGCAGCTGGAGATGTAATCACACGACAAGAACAGAGAAACAATTGAGAAAACAAGCCAACACAGTATTTAACGACGTTCGGCTATCTGCCTACGTCCTCGGGGCAAGGGGAGAGAGATTTTATTGAATCAACAATCAATACAAGTAAATACCAGAGGGATATTTTCAGGGATACAATACATGAGGGCTCTAGCTCATATTTATAGCAACAAAGTCCTAGGGATTTAGGAAACCCTGATTGGATTCGACCCCAAAACAGAAAAGAAGTCCGAATCCATAAAGGAGAACAAAACGCGTCTGTCGATCGGTGTCGATCGGGACCAACCGAGAGCTGGCTCATGTAAGTCGGTCGACCGTTCGGTCGACCGTTCCTTTGCCACGGTCGACGGGCGATCGACCGGGCCATGCCTGTGCACATCGTGCACACAGGTCGACCAGGCGGTCGACCGGGTTCTGTCTTGGCCTTCTACATGCATCGTTCTTTCTCCCTTTGACTTCCGGTCTCTGTGCTATCTTCCTCTATCTCCTTATATCTTCTCTCTCCCTGCAGGTTTCGTCCATAGCACCAATGTATTCCTATGCAAAAAGAAAGGAATGATAACATGATATAGAAAACTCTTAGAAAAGAAAAGGAAATAAATGAGAAAAAGGAAATTACTTTGAAATAACTAGCCGTCTAGGATTTTTCTTGGTTGGTGTAATTGTTGGTGGAATGTGTGTAACATATCTATAGAGTCGAGTAATTGCATGTAATACATTATTAAAATGATGACTCGCTGTTTCATTGTTATGTTAGAATCTCTCTGTTGCTAGACGAACCACACTAATTCACCCTAACATAAAGACGAACATCACAACTTAGTTTTTCATCACCACTTATTTTTCAACACTATTCTAATGTTTTGAAGAAGATTGCATACATTGGTCCCAATAATTATAATTCTTCAACGCTAGTTTTCTTATTAATGTGTATGTGAGAGAGAGAGAGTGTGTGTGTGTGAGAGAGAAATCGTGGTAATTATATTTTTTGTTTTGAAGAAGATTGCATACATTGATCCCAATATTTATAATTCTTCAACAGTAGTTTTCTAATTAATGTGTGTGAGAGGGAGAGAGTGTGTGAGAGAGAAATCATGGTAATTATATATTTTTTATTTTTTAAATACGGGTGTCAGGTTTTAAAATATTTTCATGGTTTCCAGTCTATTGAGTTGAAATTTGACATTTCAAAAGTACAACATGATGTCCACTTTTCACTATGTTCAGTTGCATCCAAACAAATAAAATTTCAAACGAAAAAGTGGAGCTTTGAAAAGGATCATTCCCAACTCTTTTTAGAGCATCTTGCCAATAAAACAAATATGATTTCAGTAGTAAAGCGAGAAGTTGGGTTAGAAGGGATCTCAATCTCAAAATCATACTATAGTTTTTGTTAAATGGGCGCGTTTGGATGCATGAAAGTGGGAGGTAAATGGGAAATGAGAATACTCATTTCTCACTTTTCTTACTTGTTTTGAATCGAAAATGAGAAATGGGAAGACTTCTTTTTTTTCCCTTTTCCTTTTTACGCCCCCTTTTATACTATTATTTTTTTCACTCTCATGGTAATACATTTAATTTTGTGGTCCTGTAAATCTCACTTATAATAAGTTGTAACTCAAAACAGATCATCTTGATGTCATGTAAATCTCACTCGTAGTCCAATTCCAAAAACGTATTTTAGAATTAACATTTAATTTAATATTATTTTGTGGTCAACTTTGCGGTCAACATTTTCACTTTCACTTCCATGTTACTAACCAAACATCAGAGAACAAATATACTTTTTCAATTACACTTTCACATTACACAAAACGCCAGAAATGTGAATTACACAAATCCCTTTTTTCTACTAAGCTTCCATTTTTTCACCTTCATTTCTCACTTACACATTTTCCCCTCACTTCCATCGGCATGTTTGGATTCATAGAAGTGGAAGAAAAATGAGAAGTGAGAAATGAAAATGAGAAATGTAAAAGTGTAGTGGGAAATTGAGATTTGTGGAAATAAATCAATCAAGCGTTTGGTTATAATGTGAAAGTGTAAATGAAAAAATAAATTGTGTTTTTCAATATTTGGTTAGTAATGAAAAGTGAAAGTGAAAAAATTGAACACAAAGTTGACCACAAAATAATATTAAATTAAATATTATTTTTGAAGTGACTTTTTGAACTGTAATTTGACTGTAAGATAATGATAATATAATATTTATGACATCAAATTTAATTTAATGTTTACATTATGTATAATTATCAAGTGACGATTACATGATACGTGAATTAAATATTAAGTAGCATTCTAAAAGTGAGAAAATAGTAATATAAAAAAGTGTATAAATTTTTTTCTCCTCATTTCTCATTTCAATTCAAAATAAAAAAAAAATGAAAAATAAATTTTCTCATTCTCATTTTCCTCCTGTTTGCTTGAATCCAAACACGCCCAAGGCACGCCAAAAAAAAAAAAAAAAAAAAAAAGGCAACACTAACGAAGCATCACATCTATCAATATCAGACTCCCGGACTTTTTGGAGCTTGGGTTTGTAATCTCTCTCCCCAAAAAATGTCTTCAGGGCTGCAGAACCTTTTCCGCTGGAGCAACTCCTCCTTATTTGTCTGTTCTTGATTCAAAGAGCGATCCGATCCCAGCTGAGGTTGACCCGTACCCAACCTGATCTGAGCATTACCTTGGTAGTTCTTTTTAGCGTCTCCCTCGTCATCTCCGTGTTCAAGCTCGCGGCTACAGATACCAAATCTCTCTCTCTCAATGGCTTTTGGATCTCTATCCCTCATCTCCTCCTCTTCCTCTTCTCCTTGCTTGCGGTCGAATCATATCCCCGAGCTCTCTCCCCCTTCTTCTCGTCATCATCCTCACTGCGCGGGCTCCACAGGCAACCCCTCTCTCTTTCCTCTCCCCCTCTCAAACCACCGAGGGCTCTTGGTTCCAAGATTTCGGCATCGATTCCGGAGAGCGATGCCGATGTCGATCAGTTCGCCGAGAACAATTCTATATCGGATTTCATGCGGTTTAAGAAAGGGGAAGGGGGCGGAGGCAAAGGCAACGGAACTGGAGAGCTGCAGACCGCCGTCGTCAGCTACAGAAAGAGGTTTCCTTGGTTGCTACTGCAGCCTTTCCTTCAGGTTCTTAGTCTCCTCCTCTTTGAATTTGTTGGGTGATTTGATTTTTTTTTTTTTTTTTGTGTGTGTGGTGTCTTCTTTAATTTTTTTGGAATTGATGTGGATTTTTGTATTTTGTAGGTAGATTTGGTTTCAACCATACACATTGCTGACAAAGAGTATGATTTCTTACTGAACATCCTAATTCTTTTTATTTAAGGTTTGCAGTTTAGTAGTTGTGCATTGTAACTTGTTCTGTTGTAGATTAAGCTATTTATGCTTTTGATTGTTAGAAATGTGTATTTTGCTCTGCTATAATATCAATGTTAATGGACAAAACAAGTCCTGCTAAGATTTGCCAATTGGGTTCCTTGAAATCAATTTTGGGGAGTAGATAGAATGCTAAATGACAGAAAGAGCAGAAATAACAAAGCACTAAAAGCATTAATAATTTTAGGACACTTAAAATTACATCCTATGTCAGTTCTTTCCCAACTTTGAAACGAGACATCCATATAGGGATGTAGTCATAGCTGTGGTTAGGACCTTGAATGAATAAGTGACACTACTTCTTGTAACCAGCTGTCTGGAATCACACTTGCTTCTAAACCTTCACTTCGATCTCTGTGGTAATCCTAGGCTACGTCATGATTGCCTAACTGTGCCTTGCAGCTTTTTCCCTAAAAAGACATCAACTTCCCCAACCATCACGGCTACCACTTGTAAAATTTGGTAAATCCTCCAATTGGAAGACTCGAACGGAGAAGATGTTAGGATCCATCTTCTCAACAAAGTGACTTCTTTGTGCGTCATCTTAAACATAGGATCACTTGCACAGCTATGGGTTGTGTATATTTATGCTGAGCTTAATGGTGTGGCACTCTATAAAGGGCTGGTTATGTGTCGTAGAGCTTGCTTGGGTTGTCATCACTCTCTTCCCTAAGTTGATGGGTGGAAAATGGTTCCTTCGTCCTATAAATGTGCAACTGGTGCATATGTGGACAGTTGTGATTGCCCAACATGGTGTGTGTTCGGCTGTTGTGTGGGTGGCTGGGGTGGGAGGGAATTGTGTTTGGTTTCTTTCTTGGAATGGCTTCTTGAGGTTGGCTGTTGAGGTGATGGATGGGCATGGAAACCATTTTCTTCTTGAGCTACTAAGGTTTGAAATGAAGGTATCACTGGTTGGAAAGGAGCTAATTGATATGTCGGATGATGATGCGCTGAGTAGACTCGACCCACAAAAACCCAACGTGCTATATACAAGTCACATGTGTGTTTCAAGCCTATAAACAGATTGTGAACGATATATGACTCAATCTCGATACCTATTGCGGTGGTTAGTTTCTGACCTCTTCGAGATCACGACACGTGTTCACCCAGCACCAAACAGGCGAGCGACATGTGGCTACGTCCAGAACCTCTGGCCGGGAGTACTCATTCGATTCAAACTCCGAGCGGCTCATATAGTTAGAAAGAAGAGATAAAATCAGTTGTGAGAATCTCTATCTATAAGCCTAATCCCTATTTGAACTCGACAGTTATAGCTTGGGAACAAACCAACTATATCAACAGTTGAACGCAGAGAATCAGATAAAGATGGACTCTCGTCCACCTCATTCAAATCATGATGTTCAACTTAACCGCCTCCTAGATAAGGGAGTGAAGTGTTCGAACTAAGCATGACTCCTTAACCTTATCCAAGTGACATGACTTGTATATATATATATATATATATATATATATATATATATAATATATATATATATATATATATATATATATATATATATATATATATATATATATAACTCTTCCAATAGGAAAGGGGAATGGAATCCAGAAACCCTAGCGACCAAAGAACACCTGTAATCGTTATTGACATAGTGGAATTTCTCTCTTCATGGTTTCTCCCATTTGGGTTTTCACGTAATTCTCTGTGTTTGCGTTGCAGTATTTTAAATATCAGATATCAGCGATATATCGATCGGCAAAATTATATACCAGATACAGGTGATATATCACGATATGAAACTAAATACCGGACGTCAAATCAGACGTCATACCGGATGAAGAATATACATATTATTGCCTACATAAACTATATGAAACTACTTAAAGAAAGTTTAGGGTCATACTCTAATATAGATACTTACCTTTTGTAGAAACTCCTCAAATGTATTTGTAGAAGCTCCTCAAATGCTCATGTGACGATATATCAGATATTTTCATTTCGGATATCGGCTGATATATCAACCACGTAGTGATATATCGGTCCAAAATGATAACCGGTAAATTTTTACACTTACCTTATCGTTTTGGATAAAGTACCAGTATCTCAACTGATATACCGACATCTCGGCTGATATTTAAAATAATGTTGCGTTGGCTTTTCTGTGATTTGATTATACTGTTTCTATTATTTAGGTGTGTGGATTAATTTCTTAGGAAATTACCTACAATATTTGGTGCTTTCATTGAGATATTTTGAATTCTTACTTAGGATCCCTCCCCATCCAATACCCTAACTCTTTCTTTAAACAACCTCGCATGACAGATATGGCTCCATCAAGGAGGAACATCACCCAGGATACAGCCGTGACCCCCCCCCGCTCCGAAAGGAAAGGAGAAAACTATCGAAGCGTCAGAGCCTGCGGACCGTCGACCCAACCTATCCGACGTCCACATCTTCGACGCCGAGGATTCTCACTCAAATACCGCACCGCCACGTAGGATGTAGGCAACCGAACCTGAACCCCAGCTCGATGGCGAGCAACTCCTCCAGATGCTTTCCACTTTACGGAAGTAGATGGAGGACAAACAAATAAATATGATCCAACTTTGCGAGGCGGCCGCTCGTGAAAAGACGCAGCGACCCGTGTCCAAACATGACTACTCAAACAAATCAGGACATTGCGAAAGTCGCAATCTTCCCCTATGGTGAAAGAAAATGTGCGGACTCCCCGTCACCACCTCGTACCTGGGAATCCGCGCACTTCATCAGAAGCTCGAGGCATAAGCAATTGACGACTTACAATGATGAGGATTCCGAGGACTCAGAGCATTCCCGAACCCCGAAGTTCCCTCGCATCGAGGACATCGCGGATCTGATTCAAAAGCAGCTCAACCAAACGAGCCAGCAGTTTTTAAAGAGGATGGGAGTACAGCGGACTGAGACCCTTTGACTCACCATTGTCAAGAAAAATCACCACGCTCCGCTTTTCAAAGAAGTTCATGATGCCGACCTTCGATTACTATTCGGGAACCTCCTACCCCCTCCTATATCTCCGCCACTACCAGGACAAAATGATAGTTTACGCTCACGATGACCTTTTCTTCGCTCACGATGACCTTCTCTTCTACAGAACGTTCTCGTCCAGCCTCAAGGGAGTCACCTACCATTGGTTTTACTCGTTCCCGAAGAATTTACTCCGGAGCTTCCATGACGTAACCGACACATTCTACAATCAGTTTGCTTCTCTGAAAGAATTCCAAAGAAACAACAACCATCTCATCACGCTCAAGATGAAATCAGGGGAGAGTCTAAAAAATTATGTCAACTACTTTCAGAGCCAGATGACCCTGGTATACAACTGTAATGAGGAGGTAGCGCTGCCCCTTCATTAGCGGACTGCAAGTCATCCACCCCTTCTACGAATATTTGGTGAACGACATCACCAAGACGAGGGATATCCTTGTCCGCGCGCGGAAATACATCTAGATAAAAGAGGCGACATAAGCCGACTCCAGTCCCCCCCGAGATAAAGGCCCGAAGTCTAGAAGCCGAAGTTACAGTTTCCTCCGAGAAAGAATCCGAGCCACAATGCTTTCGCTGTCCGCAAGCCAGCCAGGCGTATTATCAAATCCACTAAGGAAAATGAAGCAGAGCCCGACTTTGTCCCATTCAGGGTACCCATCGATCATATCTTTATTGCCATGAAGACCAACTTTGGGTCAGGCGCTCGACCAAACCTCTCCCACCAAATCTGAAAGGACTGGATCCAGAGACTACTGCGCCTTCTACGAAGGAAAGAGTCACCTCACAGTGGACTGTCGAACCCTCTGACTGCACCTTCAGGACCTGATCAATGAAGAATATCTCCTAATGTTCATCCTCAACCCCAGACTACCCTCGGAGTTAGAGTACAGAGGCAACTCGAAACCACAGACGAACACCCATGCAGCATCCTTATCCAATGCAGAAAGGTGAACGCCATCTTCAGAAACACTTTAATAGAAGGCACCACTATCAAGAAGAGCACTATCTACGTCAACAAAGTCCAGAGGAATAACTATCCGACAATAGTGATTCGCCCTCGTACATCTCCTGGCAAGTCAGTCTTTTTCGCAGAAGATGCCTATTCTGTGCATTTCCCCCATAACGACGCCTTGGTCATGACGGTACATATCGACTGCTGTAAAGTGTTGAAGATCTTGGTGGAAAGAAAAAGTAGTGTCAACATCCTGTACACATTGTTTTAAATTTCGGCTGATATACCGGTATATCGGCTGATATACCGGTTTTTTATCCAAAATGATACGATAAAGGCAAAAATTTATCGGATATCGTTTTGAACTGATATGGGCCGATAAATCGCCACATGGCCGATAATCGGCTGATATCCGAGATGAAATATCTGATATATTGACCATATAGTTACTTATTTGGATAATTATTTTTTCTTGAGTGCTCGTTTTATTTTATTCTATGTTCATTGTAGTATTTCAATGATGTTTTTATTTGATGTTTGGATAATAACTTATTTCTTTTAATATATCTTATATGTATTGACTGTTGATATATTAACCGATATTTAGTACCATATCATGATATATCACCTGGTATTCGGTATCCGATATATAATTTTGCCGACCGGTATATCGCCGATATCCGATATTTAAAACACCGCTTGTAAAACCACACTATAGATCGAATGGAGGATACTTTCAAATTGGCCTGAAAGTTGATCATCCCCTAGACCCAGTCACTCTACGGTTTCGACGGGAGCGAAGCTCGTTCCCCCGGCACAGTCGAGCTCCCAGTACGCGGATCCTTTCAACATCGTCACAGAGTTTTGTGTTCTCGACGTCCATTCTCCCTACAACGATATCCTTGGTAGGCCATAGATCCACATGATGAGAGGTCTCGTCCACTCATCATCAATTATTGAAACATCCCATGCTATCTGGAATGGCCAATATGAGGGGTGACCAGACGATGGTTAAGACAGTAGCGGCAGTAGCCAGGAAGTGGTCGGGTTGGGGGCAAAAGACCTCTTGAGCTGGCCTTAACGAAGACTCTCTCGTGGATAAGAAGCAGAAGATGATTGCTGATTAATAGCAATCACAGTACGACAAAAGCCGAGTCCCGACTTATCCACCGAGTCGGGAGACCTTGATAGCAATACTGAGGAGCCGAGTCATTCGGTGTGGACCAACATCACACAGAGCGGACATTCCAAATCGGCTCAAACCTGCACCCTCATGAGAAGACATTATTCAAACAATTCTTATCGAAAAATCAGAATTCGCGTAGTCCCCGACCGATATGCCTGGAATTGACCCCAAGGTCATCTGTCACAAGCTCTCCATCAAGACGGACGCTAAGCCAGTAAAGCAGAAGCGTGAGAGAATGAACGAAGAAAGAAGTCGCGCCATTAGCGATGAAGTCGATCGCCTACTTCAAATTGGCTTCATCCAAAAGACTATCTACCCGACTGGCTCTTTAATCCCGTCCTTGTGAAGAAAAAGAATGGTAAATAGAGAGTCTGCATCGACTTTACCAACCTCAATGAAGCTTACCCAAAGGACAATTATCCCCTTCTGAGGATTGATCAACTAGTGAAGGTGATGGCGAGCTACGAGCTCCTTAGCTTCATGGACGCCTATTCCAGTTATAATCAGATTAAGATGCACCCACCAGATGAAGACAAAACCATCTTCACTACTGGTCAGGAAATCTACTATTATAAGGTGATGCCCTCTTCGGACTCATGAACGCAGGGGCTACCCTCTAGCGAATAGTTAACAAAGTCTTTAAGGACCTGATCGGGAGCACCAAAGAGGTGTACGTTGATGATATGTTGGTGAAAAGTGTACAACGCACGGATCACCTCGAATATTTAAACAAAACCTTCGATCTCCTTAGGCAATACAAGGTGAAGCTCAACTCTAAAAAGATCACATTTGGGTGGCCTCCGGAAAATTTTTGGGATATCTGGTCATTTAACGGGGCATCGAGGCCGACCCCCAACCAAATATCTGCAATTCTAAACATGAAATCGCCCACTTGTGCGAAGGAGGTCCATATACTGAACGTACACCTTGCAGCCCTCAATCAGTTCATCAGCCGATCCACGGACAAATGCGGGCCATTCTTCTAAGCCTCGAAGAAGAATGGAACTGACTTCTGCTGGGATGAGGAATGCGAGATGGCTTTCCAAGGGCTGAAGAGGTATCTGACCTCACCACCCTACTGTTAAAGCCCTCCTCAAGAGAGACGCTATATCTCTACCTCGCCGTCTTGAAGTCAGCTGTGAGCGAGGCCTTAGTTCGAGAAGACGAGGGTGTCCAGAAGCCGGTGTATTACGCCAGCCACTCTATGAACGGTCCACAAATTAGATACCAAAAGCTAGAAAAGTTGTTGCTTGCACTACTTCCAAACCTTTCCGATCACAACTGAGCACCCCTGAGAAGCGTAGTGAAAAACTCGAAAGCAACTGGGAGGATATCAAAATAGGCCTCGGGGCTGAGATTCTACGGACCCAGATACGAGTCAAGGCAGCAATCGAAGGCCAGGTCTTAGTTTACTTTATTGTTGATTTCACCCCAGGGGCCACAGAGCACATTGATCAACTAGAAGGGTGGATCCTGAATGTGGACGGAGCTTCAAACAGCAGGGGGCAGGCATCGAAATTGTCCTCACCACTCCAGAAGGATCCATCATCGAACAGTCCTTTACACTCTACTTTCCTGCTTCCAACAATGAAGTAGAGTACTAGGTAGTCCTGCTGGACTTTGAGCGGCTATCACACTCGGAGTCACAGGGCTCGAAGTTCAGTATGATTCCTCACTGGTAGTCAACTAAGTCAGCGGTGAATGTCGCAAGGGATTCTCGGATGGCGGAGTACCTACAACTTATTCTCAAATTGAAGTCCAAAAATCTTCCGATGCGACTTCAAGTGGGTCCTCAGATCCAAAAACAATCATGCTGACTTATTTGCCAACCTGGGGGCAGCCATGAAGTTATAGTTCAAACATGAAATTCCTGTCGAGCATATCATCGATCCGAGTGTCCACCAACCAACCGGAGAGTCCCTACGCCTTGATGCTTCACCTGGGTGAAGGGACCCCATCATCGCTTACCTGAAAGACGGAACACTATCAGATGACAGGGTAGAGACACAAAAGCTACAACACTTGGCCATAGGTACACACTCTTCGGGGATACCCTATCAAGAAGTCCTACTCCAATTTCTATTCCGACCCATATCTGAGATGTCTCAGTCTAAACGATGCTCATAAAGTGATGCAGGAAATCCACAATGGTGACTGTGAAAATCACATGGGAGGACGCTTCCTAGCCCACAAAGTCATCAACAAAGGATACTACTAACCGATGTTCGAGGACATCGAGGGTAAAGTGAAGAAGTGTCCACAATGTCAGAGGTTCGCTCCAGCGTTAAACAGACCGAGCTCTGACCTTCACACATTGCGCAGCCCCTGACTCTTCATACAATGGGGGCTGGACATAGTTGGATCGCTCTCCCGAGCACAACCCCAGCTACGGTTCCTACTAGTAGCCACCGACGACTTCACCAAATGGGTCGAGGCGGTGTCACTCTAAAATCACCGAGCAACAGATTGTCAAGTTCCTCTGACAGAGCATAGTGAGCCGCTTCGGACTCCCCTACACCATCATCTCCGATGACGGAACAAATTTTGCCAGTAAGCAAGTGGCCAGTTTCTGCACCAAGTACAAAATCACACATTTATTCTCTTCGCCCTCTTATCCTCGAGGCAATAGCCAGGCTGAAATTAGTAATCACATCATCCTCGACAACCTGTGCAAAAGTCTAGACAAAGGTAAAGGTAAATGGGCGGGAGAAACTCCCCAAAGTGCTCTGGGCTTACAGGACCACCAAACGTGTCCCGATCGGTAAAACTCCGTTCTCGTTGGCAAACGGAACATAAACGATTATCCCGGTCGATGTCAGCATGCCGACACTTCGAATGAAAAGAGTGGTCAACAATCAGACCGACTCCCTACTCCGCTTGATGTTGGATCACTCAGAGAAAAGACAACATGCTCAAATTCGTACGCGACAAATCAATAGAAAATCCAGGCCGTACACTACAAGAAGGTGAAGTCTTGAGAATTCCAAATCAGAGACCTAGCCTAAAGCGTGTAATTCAGAGCACGCGACAAAAGAATTAAGGAAAGCTGGGGCCCAACTGGGAGGATCCTTATCTCATCATCGCTTGGGGGGACAAGGGGTCGTACACCTTGGCCGTTCAGGATGGGAACCAACTCAATAAGGAATGTAATTCTTTTCACTTGAAGCGATATTATGTGTAAGTCACATAACATTCAATGAAAAGATCATTTTTTGCTACCTTAGTCGCGTTTCACCCAACTTTGATAACTGCCCCAAGCATCGTGCACACTCTCTACAGTCTACATGGGTTTCACCATGACGACGACCTTTCGGGACCTGAATTTGAGTGGGATTAAGGATACCAAGCACGCATGCATATGGTTGTCTGAGCTTTTGAAAGTGTTTTGATTTATATCTTTGATAGCCTTATACTATAAGGATGTGGTATAGCGGGTTAGAAATCTCAAATTGTTCAGATAGGCTTTGGTTTCTGGACGAGATTTGAACATTGCCAGGGAGGCCTCCTTATTGTTGAGTTTGTTCATGGATTTGGTTGTTGAAGGGTTGGAACTCTTAGAGGATCATGTCTTTGGATGTGCACTCAAGAAGTGTCTAGAGATAGTTTATGAGGTACAAGGCTGTTTAGTGTGGTTTAAAATATCAGAATCGATATTAGTTTCGGCCAATGGTTTTCAGTATAAATATCGTCAATATCAGACGTCAACATCGAAAATATCGACCCCGTATCGACCGATATTATAGTGTTAATATCGTATCGAGTACCTCAAAATTCGATACAATATTGCCGATACGTGCGTTTCTTCCCCTAGACTCATCGGCGGCAACATCGGATTTCCCCTTTGCCATTCTTGAACTGGATCGAAGATTGAAGATTGTAGAAATTTGGAAGAAGAAAACTGAAAGCCAAGATTTGGGAGTTTGTAAAAACTTAAATTCCAGCTTTCCCCCAATTTAGAACCAAGCTGACGTCCTCGCAATGATGGCAAAAGCTGAAATAACCCTTCAGAATTTGCCTGCTTCGCATCGCAACCGTTGCATGAATCACAACACGACAGGCTCGCCTTCCAAATGATGACTACCTACAAGCACGCATGCGGATTTGACACGTCACTCACGATCACTGTCTTTTCAGACACGACATTAAATGCACCAGCGCAAAAGGCAAATGAGCGTTTCAACTGCTCCTAGAATACAAAGGGTCGACATGACATCCTGAGAGGACATGTCAGACTAACCGATACCTCCGACCACTTGGCGACATTTTGTCTGAGAGCATAGATCAGTCCGCTCCCCTCCTCCTATGTCAGAGACTCCAGGAGGAAGCGGAGGGGGCATCTGTAGTGGTCAATTCTCGACCTCGAAGGAGATCGCAACACGTGTCGAACCTGAGGACGCAACGAAGGAACGACCACCACTCAGCTATGGGCTGAGTGCCTTTGTCATCCAACCCCGACTCGTCAAACCCGACACCACTCCAGATTAAGCACCCAAGAGCCCGACTCAGTGAGCCGACATCACCCCTCGAGTCACCGACGAGCCCGATTTTCCTTCAACATCAGGAGCTTCTGGAAGACTCCTTAAGTACAGCTCAGTGACAGGATTTTTGAAAACCACTAGATCAGATCCCAACTGCATAAATTGAACTCGGCTACAATATCTTATCTCCAACCAACAGATCTTCTGTCAACTGATCTTATCTCCATCGAACAGATCAATCGGTTACAACCAACAAATCAGGACGTTGCAATAACGATTAACTGCCCAGTTTAAACAATTATCAAAAGTGAATTTTCTTGTATAAATACTTCGCCCTCTCCAACGAAAGAGCAGTTCAAACAAACGAATACCCTAGCGCACATGTAATCACACTGAGCACTTTGATTTCTGCTTATAATTCTTTCGAATTAAAGTAGAACATTTTTCTTCTCTGTGATTTTTTCCTTTCACGCATTCACGTTATATCTCTTGTGTTTGTTGTGATTTACTGGTGTGTGCGCGCTTTGTAATTTGGTGCATGGCGGGAAGTCCTTGGCGAATTTCTCACAGCATCCACATACAACTCTCTTTTTTTTTACTATCAAATTTTTTTGGATGTGTCTGTTTTGTGCTTGATAATTGCACCGACAAAACTAAGTTAGACCCGAAAACTTTTAAATATGCTTCTT
This sequence comes from Agave tequilana, assembly GCA_038442645.1. Lineage (NCBI taxonomy): Eukaryota > Viridiplantae > Streptophyta > Magnoliopsida > Asparagales > Asparagaceae > Agave > Agave tequilana. Next base: position 52,277 of record JAVJIF010007090.1, on the reverse strand, counting down.
ATGATACTCTAAGGCTCAAAAAGGTACATATGTTACTTTCTTAATTTGAATAAATTTGTGATTTGTGTAAATGTTACCTTCTTTGAGTTTAAACCCTCTTTAGAGTAGAATGAAACTTGAGATTTGGTGCCTCTTCCAAGTGGGAAGAAAGCGGTTGGTTGTTTAGAGTGAAACTTAATACAGATAGCTCTCTTACTCGCTTAAAGTCTCGATTGGTGGCTAAATGGTATTCTCAGATGTACGGAGTTGATTTTTAGGATACTTTTTTCCTTGTAGTCAAGATAGCCTCTCCGTGCCTTCTTATTTTTCTTACTGTCACTTATCACTAGCCCTACATTAGCTTGACATCAAGAATATTTTTCTTCATAGTGTTCTTGAGGATGAAATTTACTTGGAGCAACCACCTGCTTTTGTTGCTCAGGGGGAGTGTGTGAAGTTTATCGTTGAGTAAATTATTATATGGGTTGAAACAATCACCTAGAGTATGGTTTGGGATGTATTCTTCTGCTACCATCAAGGAAAGTGAATTTTGTCAGGCTTTTATGTGGATGACATAGTGATTATGAGTAATGATACTTTGAGTATTAGTGAGCTAAAGTTGTACTTGTAGAAGAAATTTGAGACAAGGATTTAGGGCCATTGAGATATTTCTTAGGTATTGAGTGGCAAGATTCTGAAAAAGGATATTTCTATCTCAACGATAGTATGTATTGAACATGCTTTTTGAAGTAGGCTTGTTAGGATGTAGACCAGTGGATTCTCTGATGGATTATAACTCCAACTTGCTACCGGATTGGGGGAGTTGTTAGATAACGCAGGGAGATATAAGTGACTTGTGGGCAAACTGAACTACCTTACAGTGATCAGACCAGATAATGCATACACCATTAGTGTGGTAAGCCTGTTCTTAGCTGATCCATATGCCAGTCATTGGGATGCAATTATTCGGGTGCTTTGATATCTGGAGCGTGCCCCAGGAAAATGACTTTTGTATTTGAATTGTGATCATGAATGTGTTTTGATAACTGATTTTTCTGATACAGATTGTGCAGGATTATTGACAGATAGAAGATCTATTACTGATTATTGTTGTTTGTTGATGGAAATCTTGTGTCTTGAAAAAGTAAGAACAAGATGTGGTTTCAAGATCCAGTGCCGAGTCTGAATATAAAGCTGTAGCCAATGTCACTTGTGAGCTGGTCTGTATACGGGATCTTCTGAGTGAGTTGCATTTTTTGCTACCAACGCATATGAGGTTATATTGTGATAACCAGTCAACAATTCACATTGCAGAAATCATGTTTTTTATGAGTGCACCAAACGTATTGAGGTTGATTGTCACCTTGTCTATAAAAAATGGACGACAAAATCATTAAGACTCGATATGTTTCCTTTACTAATCAACTAGCAAATCTTTTGACAAAACCTCTTGGAGATTCATGAGTTAGATTTTTTTTGTGACAAGCTAGCCATGCACGGTGTATATGTTTCAGCTTGAGGGGAGTGTTAGAGAATAATTGGATTAAGGGTTTTTCTTTTTTTATGTAAAAGTGATGTCATAATAATATATAATAGATGAGGCCATCTAGGTCAATGATCTAACCTTTACCCAAATACAAATTTCTCACTTAACAATAAAAAAGATCTATCTAATTAGCTCATTTTTTGGTTAAGGATTGAATTCAATCAACTCTATTCATGCCTTATAACTCTCTTAGTTTATCTCGAGGATGTTGTCTCGTCAATTATGCAACATGCTGGTCTCTAGAGTTTGTTGTATGTGAAATAAATAAAGTCACTGAATTCGGGGTTTTAACTCTATGATTCAGGGTTCTTTTCAAGTAATTCATGATTCTTCATTCTATAAATCAGAGATATCCTAGAATAGTCAATACTCGCACTTGTGTTTGACACCAGTATGTTAGGCAAGTAGAAGAAGGTAACATGAATAACATGGAAGTCCACTGGCCTTCTATAATTCTTAGACTTGTTCTTGACATTTACGTTTTATTTTGAGCATGTGTGAATCGTTTTTTTTTAACGGGGTGGGGGGGAGGTTGATTTGTCTTTACATTTATCCATTCTTATTCTTCTTTATTATTTTCATTCATTGGGTTTAGAGAGAGAATCTTTTCTATCTTGACTCCTTAAACTCAAGTGACCTTTGTGCAACCTGTTGCTTCTCCATCTTCTCTATTATCTTTCGGCTCCACCACCCAGTTAGAAACAAGTGACAGAAGTTCTGGACACAGGCATGCTCATGTTTGGTTGTGGTCACCATCATTCAATCCAAATATGTCAAAATAAAGCAGATCCAAATATGGACATGAGATATGGCATGGGGCAAGGAAAGAGCTCGAAGATAACATGCTGCACACTTGGGCAATAACTGTGCAGGAAGCTTGTGGGAGAAAATGAAAACAAACAAACAAACAAACAGTTGGGGGTTTTAGGTAGGATTCTGCATCAAGCCACCCTCGTCTCATCCGAGGAGCCAGTTTATGGAAGTTATCTAATATATCCTTAGTTCCTTACAACTGCGAGGTCCAAGTAAGCTTACGCTCAAGGCAAAAGAAATGGGAGCTATTGAAATCAAATCCTAGAGCAGCGTGCAGTGTCGTTAGTGGAAATAGAGGACAACAGACGGCAAAGTATGATAGGTGGTGGAACACAAAGAGGTCACCTGCCACAGGTGGAGAATTGGCTGAGAACATGGCATCTAAGATGTTTGGCCAGAGGCATTCTCTGTTATTATTGAAAATTCTAAATGTCCTAACATTGTGAAACTTATAGATTAACAACTCTTTAACATTTTCTTTTCTAAATTCAAGATTTCAAACTCTACGGTTGTAGAAAATTTGGAATAGTGCTTGGTTGTACCTCGTTGGTTCCACTTTCTGTTGAATTTTTATTTTATTTTCCTGGTAAAACATTTACTAATCTATCATTACTGAAATAAAAAATGCAGGTACTTTGACACCCTGCAGAAGGGACTTCAGCTATATGATTGTGTTCTCTATGAGATGGTAGCAAGCAGGGAAAGTCTAGAAAATGGGAAAAATTCAACAGCTACTAGGAGGCTGAAAGCTTCACGCTCCAGGGGTTTCAATATTCTTGGATTTATACAGAGGCAGATGGCTCGAATCCTTGCTTTGGATTTTCAGTTAGACTGTCTCAATTACCAGGCTGAGAATTGGCTGCATGCAGACCTTGACTTTGAAACTTTTAAGATGCTTCAGGTGATTTACTTGTCTAATATTCCTGCATATTTGATAGACAGTTTATCTTCGATTCTCTCATTATTGAGGCTTTTCAATTGGCCTATCCTTTCTCTGTATATAATTTGGTTAATTGGTTTCATTAGGTCAATATTTCATGGTGCCTCATTGCTTTCTATATACACTTGAGAAGGTGATGGATCTTAAGGGTTTTTTCACATTACCATGTGTACTTGCAACTGCAATGATCTCCTACATGCTAGGGTACCGAGCATGTGGTGCACTTGGCTAGCTGGTGGTAAAATTGCCTCTTTCTAGTTTTAGTTATTCATACTAGATTTTTAGCATGTGCCAAAGCACGTGCAAGAAACTATCCGGATGCTATAAATATGAATTATTCTTGTCAAATCACTTGAGCAATAATGAGAAAAACAACATATTTAAATATTTTTCTAGAAGTAATCTGATTCACTTTCTCCAAACAACACTAAATAATTCTAATAGCACTTTAATAATAACCAAACTTTAACATTTTTTTCAAAAGTGAGACTGTGACGCGAACGTGAGACCAATCAATTAGAATTGTAGACCTGATGGGGATTCGAACGGCTAGTATTTATTTAGATTTTGAATTTAGATTTGAAGAAAATTTGATTTGATTTGGTTAGATTTAGGATTTATTTGAATATAGATTTGGTGATATTTGATGTTATCAATAATTGCACATCTAGTGCACGTATTGTAGGCTATATATAGCCATGTAGTGATCTCTAAAAAATTATTGATTGATGATTTGAATTAAATTTATAAAGTTATTTGCTTTTGGTATTGATTTTAATCCCATGGATTAGCGATGAAGCCAAGATTCGGGTTGCGATCCGCGATCATATCTTTCCTTTTTTCTCTTTTTCTTCTCTAATTTCACAAAATCCCCACCACAAACCCTAAATCCCCTCCATCCCACATCAATTTTGTATCAGAGCTGAATTTTCTGATAAAAAAATAGAGAGAAAAAAAGATAGAAAAGAAATAAAAAAGAGAGAAAAATAAAAAAAAGCTTTACCGTTTCGTTAACTGTAACTTTTACTGTTCATCAGCATTGTTCATTACGTCACTATTCACTGCAAAGTACAACTGCAGTTCGGAGTCCGTTTCAGGCTCGTTTGGAGTCCGATTCGAGATCCGTCTGATGCGTTGGATGCCTGACTGAGTCCCGAAGTCACTGAAAAGATTTCACAGTAGTTGGATAGCAGATCAGACTCCACAAGCACGTATTTGGTGCCGGTATTATTCCAGCAAAAGATCAGCATTTTAGGCCACATTTCTAGCCTGATTTTGAGTCCATTTTAAACCGTTGAGATTCTTGGGTAACTTCTAATCTTTATGAACTAATTTTCTCCATCGGCTTTTACTTTTGTGGTAGATACATGTATATAGAGGGTGATGAAAAGGAAGTGGAACGGGATATGTATGCAACTCTCTCATATTTTCGAGGTTCTGATGATCAGTATGGGTATGAGAAGTGGAAAAGCAATCTTGAAGCTTTTTTAATTATTTTATTTTGACATCCGAGCAGAAATATCACTATGCCTAAATGAAGCTGGTGGGACAAGCTATTGGTGGTGAAAAGACAGTTATATCGACGATCAGTGTTGATTTGTCTTACAAGATCATCTTCGTATTCTGTATGCTCCACATCTTCTTTATGCATCTAAGGCAGACTACAACGGTCCCAATTATGAGCAAGAGCCCGAACCTGAGAGCCGATCATTCATCGATATCTACAGTGAGCTACTAGATGAGATTCAAAAACTTATAGCAAACAAGACCGCAAAGGTTGATGCAGATTCAGAGCCACACGTTGTTGATAAGCCGGAGCCGGAGCTGGAGCCGGAGCCGGAGCCGGAGCCAGAGGTGTTGATGAGCCCGATCCAGAATCAGAAGTGGAAGATCTCTTATTGGGACTCATGTGTTAGTATTTGGAGTGCCTCATATTCATTGGAAAAGAATTCAAGTTCAGGTGGAGGTGTTACAAGTTTCACAGATTAAGACGGACATATACAAGCATTGTGCATATTATTAGTCGACTAATAGGTCTTATTAGTTAACTAGGTCTTAGCTAGTCGACTGATACTTTTGTGTAGTCGACTAGGCCCTGCAACGGAGAGTTGGGTTCTCAGATTGAGTTACATTAGTCAACTAGGTTTTGGGTATAATCGACTAATACTTGGTATTAGTCGACTAGTAATTTGTCCTAGTCTACTAGTGTTGGTTCTGGCAGTTTTTTAATATGGTGTTTCCTATTTTTTGTTTGGATCGAAGGTTCCTTTTTATCTGAGGCGGTGCTGATTTGGTTGTTGAAATTTATGCTAGATTAAGATTATTCTAGGTATCTATATAAACCCCTTGGGGTGGCCTTTTAAAAGTGTGTCAAGAATTCAAGAAAAATTTAGATTTTCACCATTGAGAGTTGGTGAGAGAGAGATCCTCTTGCAACTCTTGTATTTTCTTCTTTTTTTTCAATAAAGATTTCTCTCCTCTTTTCCGTGGATGTAGGCACATTGCCGAATCACGTTAAATCTGGTGTTCTTTGATTATGTGGTGATTATAGTTTTAATTGCTTACTAGTTATAGATCTTCTACGCTTCCGCTTCCACTGTCGAGATTTCAACTAAGTGTTTCTCTGTTGTTTGATCGGTGATAGATCAGACCAATTGGTATCAAAGTGATGGCTAGCAAGACGACCACAAAAACAAAGTTCGAGGTGGAGAAATTCGATGGGAAGTCTAACTTCCTGTTGTGGAAGATGCGAGTAACATTGTTACTCGTGAAGGAGGGCATACACAAGACCCTGCTTGGTATTGAGAAGAAGCCATCGAAGATGGAGGATGATGAGTAGAACGACATTGACTCCGCGCAAAGGCGACGATCATACTGTGCCTATCAGATGAGATTATCTATAATGTCATGAACGAGGAGACAGCTGCTGGCTTTGGTATAGGTTGGAGAGCCTTTACACGACGAAGAGTTTGTCGATCAAGCTCTTCATGAAGAAGCAGTTATACAGCCTTCGGATGAAGGAAGGTATGCTTATTTTACATCTCAATGCTTTTAATAGAATTTTAAGCGAATTGTTAGCTCTAGAGGTTAAGCGAAAAAAAGACAAAACTCTTTTGTTACTCTCTTCGCGACCGCCATCATGTATGATAAGGAGACCTTAGAGTTAGAAATGTTAGACAGATACTTCAGAACAACGAGCTGATAAAGAAGACAGATTCTACAAAGGAGGTCTCAGGATTGTTTGTCAACGGTCAGAGGGGAAGATCAAAGAGTAGGGGACCCAAAAGAGATCCAAAGGCTTCTAGCAGTTTCTTTTACTACTTTTGCAAGAAATCATGGTACATCAAGAAAAATTGTATGAAATACAATGAGATGCTGAAGAGAAAAGACAGAAAGAATTCTGATAGGGATAGTATCAGTGGAAAATCAGATCAAGCCGGGATTGTTGAAGAAGCAAATGAGAATTCATACGATATCTTCACGGCTGAGTCAGGAAAAAGGTAAATACTCAGATGTTTGGATTCTTGACTCGGGGTGCACATATCACATGCCCTAAAAAGGGAGTGGTTCAGTACTTGCAAGCCTTATGATGGAGGCTCTGTCCTGTGGGCAACGATGTCGTATGCAAGACTGTTGGTATCGACAACATCCATATGAGGATGTTTGATGGATAGGTTCGAACTTTCACGAACGTTCAACACGTTCTGGATTTAAAGAAGAATCTTCTCTTATTGGGAGTTTGAAAGCTTGAGGGTACAAGTTTTCTGGTGCAGATAGAGGAATCAAAGTTACTAAAGGCTCCATGTTGATTCTCAAAGGAGAACGAACATCAAACTTGTACATTTTAACAGGAAGTATTATTGTTGGTGATGCTTCAGCAGCAACAGAGAAGGAGAATACTATAAAATTTTGGTACATGCGTCTTGGGCACATGAGCGAGTGAGGTCTTCAAGCTCTACACAAAAGGAATGCTCTACCAGATATCAAATATTGTAAACTTGATCTTTGTAAATTTTGCATCATGGGTAGGTAACGTAGATTAGCTTTCTCTATATCGAAGCACAAGATAAATGACTTGTTAGATCTCATATAACATGGTTGTGTGGGGGCCTTTGTCAGTAGCATCCATTGGGGGTGCTACGTACTATGTTACTTTCATAGATGATTTTTCAAAAAGAATTTGGGTATACTTCTTGAAGCACAAATCAGAATTATTTCAAAAATCCAAAGAGTGAAACTATGGTGGAAAATCAGACCGGGAGGGGAGGTGAAGTCTTGAGGTCCGACAATGGAGGCGAGAATACCTCCAAAGAATTCAAAGATTACTTAGAAAGAAAGGGTATCAAACACCAACTAAGTATTCTAGGACGATCAGAACAAAACGGAGTAGCAGAGCGCATGAATTAGACACTTACAGAGCGTGCTCGCAGTATCAGATTACAGGTTAAATGTCAGAAAGATTTTGGGCAGAGGCGGTGAATCATGCGAGTTATCTGGTAAACAAGTCACCATTAACAACTATTTTTTATCTTTATATTTCAGAGGAGATATGGCGAGGAGAGTCTGTAGACTATTCAACCTTACGGATTTTCGGTTGACCGGCGTATAGTTTGGTTGATAGTCTGAAAGGAATAAACTGGAATCCAAGTCTAAAAAGTATATCTTCATCGGGTTCACCAAAAGAGTCAAGTGTTTCAAACTTTGGGATCCCGAGACAAGGAGCGTCTTTACCAGCAGAGATGTGGTCTTTGACGAAGAATCAATGTTGCAAGAAAAAATCAGAGATGGAAGATAAAGCGCAAGATGGAGTTTCAGATAATTCAGCAGACACTCAGAAAAAGAAAGTTGAGTTCTCAGAGAGCCCTAAAAGGCCTGAAGGGTCAGAAGAGGACTCCTCAGATTCAGATGGAGAACATGAGGCTACTCAAGAGCAACCTAGATCATTGAGACAGTCAGTCAGAGTTACGGTGCCACCAATAAGGTATGACTGGAAAGATGATCATGTCTCTTTCGTATTAGTAATAGAAATAAGAGATCCTGACAGTTACAGGGAAGCGATCGAGGCAGATGACCATGACAAGTGGATTACAGCATGGAATAAGAAATGGAGTTTTTGAATTGAAACCAAACATGGACATTAGTCGATCTTTCAAAGGACTCCAAAGCAATAGGTTGCAGATGAGCCTTTCGCAAGAAGGACAATGAACAGTACAAGACAAGGTTAGTTGTCAAGGGATATGCTTAAAATGAGAGTATTGACTGTAATGATATCTTCTCTCCTGTAGTCAAGCATACATCTATTCGGATGTTATTGACGATAATTGCTCAGTTTGATCTAGAGTTGGAACAGATGGATGTTAAAACAATGTTTATGCACGATGAGCTGGAGGAGAAGATATACATGAAACAACCTGAATGTTATATTCAGGAAGGTAAAGAAAACAAGGTGTGTCTTCTAAATAAGTCCCTTTAGGGACTTAAGCAGTCTCCCAGGCAGTGGTATAAACGGTTCGACTCTTTCATGATCAAGGCCAGATACAACTGATGTGAGTATATGATAGTTGTGTCTATTTTAAGTAGAGTAATGATCCGACATATTTGTTATTATATGTGGATGATATGCTGATTGCTGCGAAAACAAGACACATGTTCAGAAGCTTAAAGCTCAGCTCAAGAAGGACTTTGACATAAAGGATTGGAGATAAGCCAAAAAGATCTTAGGTATGGAGATCACTCGAGACAGAGGCTTAAGCAGATTTTGACTATCCCAGGAGAATTATGTTCTCAAGGTTGGAGAAATTCAACATGATAGAAGCAAGACAAATCACCACTTCTTTGGCAGGTCACTTCAAATTATCCTCCAAGTAGTGTCCACAATCATCGGAATAGGAGGGAGGAGATATCTCGAGTACCATATGCTAGTGCGGTGGGATCACTCATGTATGCTATGGTCTACACTAGACCTGATTCAACATTGGGAAGCAGTAAAGTGGGTGCTATAATATCTATGAGGGACTGCAAGACTAGGCTTGGTGTTTAAGAGATTGAAAACGAGAAAGTTTAGAGTACTATAAGGCCATGTTGATGCAGATTATGCTAGAGATCTTGACCAGCGAAGATTTACGACAGGTTATGTGTTCACAGTAACTGAGTGCGTCATTAGTTGGTAGACAGAGTTGCAACATACAGTTGCTCTTTCAACGACAGAGGCAGAGTACGTGGCTGCAGTATTTGGAGTGTCTCATATTCATTGGAGAAGAATTTAGGTTCAGGTGGAGGTGTTACAAGCTTCACAGATCAAGCACGGTCATGTACATGCATTGTGCATGTTATTAGCGATTAATAGGTCTTATTAGCCGACTAGGTCTTGTGCTAGTCACTGATACTTTGGTGTAGTCAACTAGGCCCTGCAAGAGAGAGTTGAGTTCTCAGATTGAGTTACAGTAGTCGACTAGATTTTGGGTATAGTCAACTAATACTTGGTACTAGTCAACTAGCAATTTGTCCTAGTTGACTAGTGTCGGGTTCTGACAGTTTCCTAATAGGGTTCTGTTTCCTGTTTTGATTTGAACCTAGATTTTCTCTTTCTCTGAGACGGTGCTGATTTGGTTGTTAAAATTTGTGTTGGATTAGGATCATCCTAGATGTTTATATAAACCCCTTAGGGGTGGCCTTTTGAAGGTGTGTCAAGAATTTAAGAGAAATTTAAATTTCCATCATTCAGAGTTGTGAGAGAAGAATCTTCTTGTAACTCTTGTATTTTCTTCTCTGTTTTTTCAATAATGATTTCTCCCCTCCTCCCCGTGAACGTAGGCACATTGCCGAATCACGTTAAATATGGTGTTCTTGATTGTGTGGTGATTTTAGTTTCAATTGCTTGCTAGTGGTAGATCTCTACGCTTCTGTTTCCTCTACCGAGTCTTCAACTCGGTGTTTCTCTTTTATTTGATCGGTGATTGATCACAACATCATGTAAATCTTCTAACAGAGCCTACTATGAAGCTATTTTCATCAACTATGAGGGTTCCCTTATCCTTGAGATCGCCTGATGTATATGATCATTTGCGGATCTTTTTAGAGGTGACAGAATCATAGAAGATCAGTCTATTCATGGTGCAAAGTGCAGTCCGTTCAGTATTCATCATGGGGTCTGTTTGGATAAGGGTGGAAGTGAGGAAGTGAAGTGAGGAAGTGGCAATAGTTCCCTTTGGAACTTGAGAATTGGTTAGTAAGTTTTTCGGTATTTGGATGTTGTTGGGAAGTGTGGTTTGAAAAATGTTATGTCTTTTTTGGTGTTTAGATGGTAATGCGGAAGTGAAAAAGTTGACCACAAAGTTGATCGCAAAATAATATTAAAATAAAAATTAATGAAGAAAAATAAAAAATGGACTGTAATTAGAATGCAATTAAGATTTACATGATCAAAAAATTAACGGTTTTGTACTATAACTTATTACAAATGAGATTTACATGACCACAAAATTAACTGTAGCACTCTGAAAGTGAGGAAATGATTGTGTAAAAGAGAAAAGAGAAAAGAGAAAAGAGAAAAGGAAAATGATTTTTTTATTTTTCTTTTCTAGTGTTTGGATAGATAGGGAAGTGAGCAATTATACTTCCCCATTTCCTTACTTTCGCTCACTTTCTTGCAACTAAACACCCCCATGGATGATTCGTCTCTGTCTGCTACCTGTGATTGGCTTAACCTATCATCCTTCATAGCCGCTTTGTCGCGGAAGCCAGTTCCATCTCCACCACTTTGGTTCAGCCATGATGCATCAGTACTGATTTCTCGACCACCACTTTGGCCTGATTGAGGATTCATGATGTGGTTCAACTTGGTTGTACTTGCCTTGCTAATTACCACTGCATTCACCGGAGAAGAATGCTTTCAAGCCGGAGAGAATGATGGGAAATCGGGCGACTAGTATTATTTAGATTTTGAATTTAGATTTGAAGAAGATTTGATTTGATTAGAGTTAGGATTTATTTGAATCTCGATTTGATGTTATCAATAATTACTCGTATAATGTACATGTTGTAAGCTATATATAGCCATGTAGTAACCTTTAAAAAATTATTGAATAATGATTTGAATTAAATTTATAGAACTATTTGCTTTTGGTATTAATTTTAATCTCACGAATTGAATCATAGGCGGTGGAGTCAAGATCCGGGTTGCGATCCGCAATCATATCTTTCTTTTCTTCTCTTGTTCTTCCCCAATTTCACAAAATCCCCACCACAAATCCTAAATCCCCTCCGTCCCACATCAAGACCTCAAAGGGTTTACATTATAGTTAATACTCTTATTTTGCTATTCTCTTGTCTGTGTTATATTTCTCCGGAGGTCATTTCAGATAGACATTGATATAGCTGAAGTATATTATATACTCACTTTCCTCAGTAACATTGTTGTAATTGACTTCATGTTGTGCAAAGATGCTTTATAGCCAGTTATGCTGCTTGATTTTGGATGTAATCATCAAAATATTAGGCATGCACTCTAATCTACAGCCTATTGACTGTTGATTCGTCATTAAATAAAAAGTTTTAACCATATTGCACCCAAACTATGTTATATTAAATGACTTGCTAATCTTACAACTTATTCAGCATGAAAGAGGTGAAAGCTTGTTCACATTTGCCAGAGACATGACAATTAGATCTACAAAAGCCTTGGTGCAACCAGCTTCTATCCCAGAAGATCTTGGTCCTTGGAGATCTAAGCTCCTCTGGATGTCCCGGGTGCTACCTATGCCTCTTGTTGGCCTGCTCATCATAGGTGGTGTTTGTTCACCAGCAGAAAACCAGACAGCAGAGTACCCTGAGTTAGAAGCACTTTCTAGGCTCGATGTTGGAGCTGCATTGAAGATTTTCTTAGCAAAGAGACTAACTTCAGAGTAAGACTTCTCATCTTAACCCGCTTGGTCCTCAATACATTCATGTATCTTCCACAAACAGATGCACTCATGCACTGGAACATGCAAATGGCAACAAGAAAGAAAAAGGGAATGGGAAAAAAATCCAAGTCTCTAGTTCAGAAACTATCCATGCTTGTAATCTCAGTTTCAATTTTTTTTAACACAGTTTAATGGCTAGTAAATTACCATGAACTTTGAGGTTGTGTCACAAAACTACCATTCACTTGTTTCCATTCATAACTTCCTTGCGTGCATAGCATGTGGATTTTTAATGACAAACATGTCCGTAGCATGAAAATTAACCCTCTAAGCTAGTTTTGAGTTGAAAATTTATTTAAAAAATATCAAAACAACTCAGTAAGTCGCTCATTTTTCATTGAAATTACAAAAAAGTCATTTTCCAAAGTATCTCAAGATACCATCAACAAAAATTAGTATTTTTATTTTTTTTAACAATTTCTAATAAAATATTTTTTCCTCAAAGTTACTATAAGATGATTAAGGATGAGACCACTATTTAACTATGAATTATAAAATATATTTCTTAAGAAAATCATAACAATATTAATATTTGGTTACAAAATTATTCATATTTTACCATTGATAAATAAATTGTTATAGTTAGTTTCACAAGAGTTATAATAAAATCATTAAAAATAATTATGTCAAAAAGTTAATTTATACAACTTTTGATATAAAAAATTATTATAGATTCTTAGCACCATCAGTAATTTTTTCTTAATAATTATTTATTCAACTATGTTTATTAAATATTGAAATTCTTTAATTTGTTTAATTTGAAAGTTGAAAAGCTCTTTTAATTTGTTTATTCTGCTCTCTCCTCCATAAACCCTAACCTTAAAAAAGTTACTAAAAGGTAAAAAACTTACAAACAAATAATTTCTCATAAAAATAAAGAACAGTTATTTTCTAACCCTAAGTTGTGATGCAACATTAGATATTTGATTTTTTTTTTCACTTATTTATCATTTTTTAAGTTTTTGTCTTCTTTTTCTTCATAACCCTAACTACATTGAAGATCTTAGTTCAAATCAAACCATTCATGTGCGGGGAAAAACAATTTGAGATCTAAAGCATGTGAGAAAAATTGACTCTGATCCAAAAACTGTGGTTTATGGATTTTGTTTTGCTTTCTTTTTTCTTTTTGTGAATTTTGAAATAAAAAAAACTGATGGGAAAACTTTCATTTTTTCCTTTCAAAAAACTGAAAATGGACATCTGGTACAACCATGGGTTTGGATTTAAATTGGGTCATTGTTTGAGAAGGGGAGGGGGAAAAATGAACTAGTTTATGGGATTCAATTAATGTTAGATCTGATTGGAGAGCAGGAAATAGATTTTCTTTTGGGCTGAAGATTAGGGATGTGGGCTTGATTGAAGGGGAGGAAATATGATTTTTTCTTCTCTTTTTGATATTTCTGAGATTGGATAGGTTTGATGGAGAAGGCATTTTGGTATGGAGGAAGAAGAGTTGGAAGGGGATGATGAACTTTTTGCAGACCCCTCCTTTCTATTTTATGTGATAGTGGAGAGATTTCTCTGTGAAAGATCCTTTTTCTTATTGATTAATTAAAACGACTTTAAGGGTAAATTGTAATTTCAGCTTGCCGTACCATTTGGTACTTCTTTGAGAAAATGAAATTTATGGGAGTTATGAGTAATGAAGCAACTTCATGATATACTAGTCACACTACTTTAAAGATCATGGCAGTTTATTGTAATTAAGACTAGATTAAGTGAAACTCGAGGTTTCCAGGATGGTTTTTGTTGCATAGTCTTTTACTTCAAGTGATATGCTAAAAATGTTTTGCATCATTCAGGTATACTCAGAAACAAATTAATAGTTTCATCCCATATTTCTGATATGCAATTTGGTAATAATGTAATATAGATTGAGCAAAGTTCAGTCATTAATGAAGGCTTCCTATGTTGTAAAGTGTACGTTCTTAAAAAATAATAATGCATAAAATCTGAAAATTCATTTTCCAATTTACAGTAAATTCAGTAATAAAGATTAATTTATAATATGATATGCCCTGTTGGAGGAGAACAAATTTCCTTACTTGCAACAATGTAAGGAGCAAAGTCCATAGTCTAAATTAGGCCAAAATCAAAATTCACTTTAAATAGTAAATCCATAGTCTAAATTAGGCTTAACTAGAACTTTTGGATGTAACCTTGAACTAGTTACGCCATACTACTAGTTACTAGTGGAATCCAGCCAATCCTAGCTCTCTACAAAAGTTGAGTTCAGCTCAAGTATTGACTTAGTTGAACTTAATTTCAAGTTAAAAAATCAAACATAACTATACATGGATAACAAAGTTTTTGATGCATCCATCTTATCAGTTGACATGCCCAGTGTATCATTATGTCAAGTCTGTGATTTTGCTCACTAAAACACTACAAAGTTTGAGTGAAATATGAAAATACATTCTTGATTTAGTTTAAGGAATAGGATTAACGTGCCAACTTGAGATTTTCTGAGGTAGATGGAACACCAAGGAAAGCACATAGACTTCATCCACAATAGATAGTTTTTTCCATTCAGTTTACAGGTAGTAATTTGTATACCCAGGAGATCACAACTATCCTTGTTCTGAGCCATGAGTTCACACAGAAATAAGCACAAGAAAGTGATGTTTGGAAGAACGAAGTAGGAATAGGAACTAGTACATGCATATAAGATAACATTATATCGTAATCTTAACAAGATAGAAGTAGTAGCAGATACCGGTGACAACAGTAGATGAAGACCAACAACAACAGTAGATGAAAACCAATATTCTTGGAGATTTGCAACAACAATAGTAATTGGCAACAACAACAATAAGCAACAATAGTTTGCAATTGGCAGTAGGTAGCAACAATAGACGCGCATAGCATTACAATCGACAGCGACAGAGGAAGAAGAGGGCAGTGGCACACATAAGAACCAAAAACAAATTCGATGGTAATGCATAAAGTGGATAATAGCCCGGCGCTGACGCACGTTATATCAGCGCAGGCGCGCAAAAGACTTGGCGACAATCAAAAGAGAAAAACTTTGGGAGGCTTTAATACCATATCAGAATTTGAGAGGGAATAATCTATGAGAGTTAATGAGTCCTCTTAATACTCTTACTTATAGACAGATATAATCACATTTCATAATACAAATATGACTCCTAATAACATATAACAACGACTCCTAATTAAGTTAAGTACAATATGACTCCTAATTAAGTAACTACAATCCCTATTTTAAATATCGGCCGAGTCAGCCAAGATATCGTCTGATATCTCCTTTTTACCTGCTACCGATACGATATGGAGAAATCATTCGACATATCATTTGCAACAAAAAATGGCCGATATTTGAAATATCGGTCAATAAATCGCCCGATATCGGCCGATAAATCACTTGAAATATCGCTCGATATGAAATAACTTATTTATTGCAGACTGTGTACAAATATACATTATATTTTTCTGTCTTTGCATGCATATTACATCTTTTTTATTAGGTAGATGACATTTATGATACTAAATCAACTTTTAGTTAACAATATTTCATTATATATAGTGTCCAATATGAACGCCCGGTATGCGCGCATATCCCCGATATCTCCCCCAATATCTGATATGAAAAACTCCATCCGATAAGATCCCGATATATCCTATATTTAGAACCTTGACTACAATATGACTCCTAATTAGATAACTAATCGAAAAGTTAATATTGACTATACACAAGTTGAACAAGAGTTGTACAAGTCCAAATAAATTCAACCTCCTACTAGCTATTGCTCATCCACCACGGTTTCAATATCAGTCGATTCCAATATATATTTAGCCATGTCAAATCGGGTTTTGAGGTACTAGATGCGGTGTTAACCTATAATATCAGCATGTCACCAATATGACTGATATGACGATATTAATACTAAAGCCTATTGACCGATACCGATAACAATACCGAGATTTAAATCATGTCATCCACGTACCATGCACCATAGCACCTTTCATCAACCGACTCTCCTCTGAACTACCCAATGCATTTCTCCTCAATTCCCTCTTACGGACTAGTTTAACAACCCAGTCCGGTCAATGCATCCTATATCTCCCCATATCACTTTTAAGGATGTGTTTAGTATTGCTTTCACTTACAGATAAGTCCTTTTTCAAAAGGATTTATCCAAAAGTGTTTTCTTAAAAAAAAAGCTTTTGTACTATAATTAATATGTTTACTTATATTAAAATTTTAAGTGCTTATAAAAAGATATAAATATTTAAAATAAATTTGTTGGAGGAAGTTAAGATATTAATGAATATGTGAGAGAAAGTTTTGATAAGACTCTGAATCTATAATAAAGAGAAGAATTTTGTTATAGATCATATTACACTAGGAGAGAAAAAAAAAGGAGATTAAGCTTTTAGTTCCTGTAGTTCAGGAGGTAGATTTTTTTGGCTTCTCCAAAAAGTAGTTTTTTAGCCTTTTCTTTTCCCAAAGCTTCCTTTTTAAAGTGGTTACAAAACATTTATTTATTTTTTGTTAAAAAACACTTATTTGCTTTAAAAGTTGTGAAAACACGTATGAGAAGCAACACCAAAGACACCCTGACTTCTGTAGTGGTTTAGAACCACTCATCGCCAATATAAATTACAAGCAAAACTTTCTCTAAAGAGACCTAATAGGCTCTCTCCAACAGTATCAATTTTGCTCTCGGCTGAGGAAATCACCCCTATTAAACAATAGTCTCCACCTTTAACATTGTCTATGCATCCAAATTGTTAATAAGCCCTATAAAATGCCAACCTTCAATCTCTTTTATTAACAACAGAGGAAAGAGGAGAGAAATAACAACTATGGCCAGAAGGAAGCAAAGAAGATGGTACTCTTCTCTCGTCTTCATTTTCGATCCCTCAGAATCCAGCTTCAAACAACATTGACTCCATCAACTAACTTTCATCAGTGCAGAGCACTTCTACCGTAGTTCTGCGCCGCCATCTTCTTGCCACAACAGCCATTAGTTTATCAACTAACTGTAGATGCAGACGCTGCATGGAGTTGGATTCCTGCTTTAAATGTTTTTTTTTTTTAATCTTGGCTTGTGAATGATAATGTACTTGTTACAGGTATAGACTAGAGAAACGTTGGCTAATTCGCGAAATAGCATATAGGTGCTCTATGAACTGTTGAAATTCCATATACTCTTCTATTTATATACATTCATGTCAAATGTAACTGATACTAGTTGGAAACATGAATTCTCATTGCTTCAATTCTTTACATCTTTGCTTTGGGGATAATAAGGAGCTTTGTTTGTGAAGGTTCACGCAGATGACATCATCAGTAGAAGAGAAATCGGTCATCATCGGTGAGAGGAACAGGGTTGCAGCTGAAGCACTTCAGAGAGCAGTAGACAGTGGGCACAAGAGAATAGCCGTGCTTTATAGAGGTGGGCATATGCCGGACATGGGTAGGCGGCTGCGTGAAGACTTTGACTTGGTCCCGTCTCAAGTGCAGTGGATTACGGCTTGGTCCATAAGAAATCGGGAGCTTGATAGCCGCTCCCTACCGTTCCTCAAGACACTAGCCAAGGTCTCTGGCTGGCCTCTGAACCGGTACCAGACATTGGCTCTATTTATCTTCTCCTCAGTCCTTGCATTGGATCTCTGGTTCTGGGAGCTCTTCTTTGGTACTGTGGTAAATGGGCTTCTTTGGCTGCTTCTGAAATAAACCTCTTCACTGATAACATGAGGTTCATGTGATATACTGATGTACAACTCTTCTGCACGAAATGTTATTTGTAAAAGTTCTGTAAATAGTGAAGCATGACATTTATTATTTCTGTAATGTACAAAATCCTGTTGTAAAGCAATTGCAGTCATAGGTTCTGTTATTTGTTTTATCATTACTGTGCGCCTCTTTTATTTTTTTTATTTTCTACTTTGTTTTTGGAGAGACATGCAGCATAAAGTTTGAGCACCTGTCAACTGCTCGTTATTAGACTATGGAAGTTAAATTGCTAGGAAAATAAATTCACCAGGTCGTTAAGAAGCAAAAAGGTCAAGGGATATGGAATTGTATATTTCTGATATAAAATCTCTTGGCCATTGATACTTCCTGCAGGCAAAGGATGGGCCTAGCATAGACTTGGAAACCTCTATGATTGATTCCTGCGAGCAATGGATGAGCCTAAAACTTTCCCCCTTGTCTCATACATATTGTGGATGAATTCCTTGTTGGTTTCTATTTATTTTTACAACATTAGGAGTTATACCTGCATTATTCAAGCAATGTTGGTTTTCTTTTAATTTTTTTCTGCTCGTTTTAAATCTTATCTTTAGATTGGACATCTGCCACCGCCTCAAATCATTAGCTTAGTTTTCTGAGCACCAAAGGCGCCACTTGTGAGCCATGCAGCCACAGTTCACTGGAAGAAGAGGAGGGGAAGGAGAGATTCTTCTCTCTAAGAGCACTTCGGAAATAACTCTCCAAGACGACTCTTCAAGGACTCAATTGATGGGCTTTTATAGGCAGTCTGGTGTCTCGTTTTCACTGCCTCAAAAGGAGGGTCGGTTTTAATTCTAAAGAAGTTGGAACGACTTCGCATAAAGTCTTGTTTTAGCCCCACTGTGGGCTCTGTAATCACCTAGAGGGGGGGGGGGGGGTGTGAATAGGTGACTGGCTAATCTAATGGTCAAATGATGCGGAATTAAAACTTATTTAATGCAAACTAAAACTTCTTAAACTAAACACTAAGTATAACACAAGAGTGTAGCCGGATTCCCCGTGAAGGATTCTGAACTAACTCCTCAAGATTCCTCTAAATAAGAGTTGAGATGCCACGTTGGCTCTCTTGGTTGAATACAAGTGTTAGCAAACGAACCCCAAGCATATAACAATTAAGCACACAATGTATATCAAGCATATAAAGATGAAAGCAATATAAGCATGCAAGATATAAACAAGTAAGAGATAGAGAGAGAGAGCAATCGCAAACACGGAATATTTGTTTCGAGGTTCGAGCACACTTGCTCTACGTCCCCGCCTTCAACACTATGAAGGATTTCCACTAAAATCGATCCCACCGGATCACTCGGTGCCGCAACACCTATAAGGAGTTCCCACTAGAACTCTTGGACTCTCTAGTCCCTCTCTTGTTCCCGAACACACCGCAAGCCCACAAGCTCGCCGAGGCCGCACCTCAAATACCGAGTTCACACTAGAACCCGAAACAATGCGAACACACACGTCCGCCTCCTCAAATCAAAGATGAAGTCTTTGGTGATCACAACACTTTGATCACCTAAAAACAATCTCACAATAACACTCCTATAGGATGAATATATCAATGGATAGCTCAAGTATTTGTGTGAGAAAACTAGGATGGAATGTGTGGAGAAAAACACAAGAAATCACTTTGAAAAACACTCTTGATAAACACTCTTTTGATTTGAAAATGTAGCTCTAAAACATGTGGATATAACCACTGAAATGGGTATGCAAGACTAGCCCAAAACTCTTCTCAAAATCTTGTTCAAAACAGCCCATGATAGCCCCTTTAAATAGGCCATCAAAAACTAGCCGTTGGGGCCAAATCAGCAGCCCAGACGGCTGTTGGTCGACCGGCCCGGTCGACCGCCAACGGTCAGATTTCTGACCGTTGGAGCCTCAGTCGACCGGCCCGGTCGACTGCGGCTTGGAACAGAGAGCAGACGCTCTCTGCCGGTCGACCGGCCCGGTCGACCGGGGCTTTCTAGAGAGCAGAAGCTCTCTGGCGGTCGACCGGGTCGGTCGACCGGCCCTCCAGCCAAACTGGCGTGCACGTTTGTGCACGTCGGTCGACCGACTCCTAGCTCGGTCGACCGGTCCGGTCGACCGGCAGAAGCTAGGACAGGTCTTTTTAGGGATTAAAAGGTTGACTTTTTATCTTAAATAAAATCCCATAAATTCACGAAAAATCTACAAAAAGGTTCAATATTACACTTTCATAAACAAACATGTTTGAGTAAAATCAAGACATGTTACAAACATTTTGAACTATTTTTGTAACTTAGAAATTTTGGCTAAAAACAAAATCTGTATTTTTCTAAATTAGATTTTTCCAAAACTTATTTTTCAAAACTTCTCCAAATACAAAAACAAGATATTTTAAACTCTTTTAAAGCTTAGAGTGTATGGATATGATCCACTACACATACATGATGAAATATCTATGTTTTTGACATTAAGCTCTAAAATAAGTTTGGTTAAAGACATGTATACTTTGAATTCCAAAAATCAAACCGGTATTTTTTCAAAATGAAAATCCTTTTATGAAAACACATCTAAATCAAGAGTGTGTGTGTGTGTGTATAGTATACTTGAGCAATCCACCAACTATTCTATCCTTTACATTTTATCTAAAAACAAAATCTTAATAAAAACAAACCTAGACTCAAGTCTTGATCTTGAATGTCTTCACTTGAAGTCTTCTCATCTTCTTGACTTGGTCCAAACTTGATCCAAAGAGCTAGACTCCTCTTGAGTACTTGGTATGATCTTGATGCATAGGCTCTTGACTCAAACCGTGCTAGCGCCAAAACTTGACTTTAAATCCTTTGTTGAAGCTAAACACCAACTAAGATCTTGATCATAAATCTGAGACTAAATAAAGGCAAGATCATTAGTACTATAACTACATGAGTTGATCATCATCAAAACTAGAGTGATGGGCCTTTGGGCCAACAATCTCCCCCTTTTTGATGATGACAAAACTCATGGAGTTATATATGCATGGATTAAAGTAAAGCTTCAAAGAAGCTCCCCCTTAACTCATGCATCACAATAAACAAATAGATATGGCAATAAAACACATAAAACTAAACAAACATGAATGCAAACATTAGGAGATAACATGCCAATCAAACATAAAACTCATAAAATCTTTTCTCCTTTTTGCAAACACAAAACAATATGCATAAACAATAAATCTTCCGCATATATTCTAAAATACTTCTCCCCCTTTTTGTCAATCATTAACAAAGGGGTTAAAGTAAACACAAAATAATGTTCTCCCCCTTTTTGTAAGAAACAAAAAAAACAACAAAGGGGTGAACTCAAATCAATCAATAAAAAGATATATGCGATATACATCCATGAAGAGGAAGACGCTAAGTTAACTTCCCTACATATATGCATTACATGAAGAAGGGATGACAAGCCCTAACTCACATAACACATAATATGCAATGCATAAGAGGAGATGTGAAGCTCCCCCTACACATGTGTATCGCATAACGAAAAGTTGTCAAGCTCATCATTATAAGATACACTCAATATGAATCTATATGTAGAAGAGATGTTAAGCTCCCCTTGCATATAGGCAATACATATCAAAACATTTTTTTTTATAAACAAATTTTTATAATACTAAAAACAAATTTTACGATATCATATGTAAATAAACAAAATTTTAAGATATCATATTGTAATCAAAAACATTTTTAAGATACAAATTGTACCTAAACAATATAAATTTTGAATAATTTTCTTTTCAACAAATCAAGATATCACAAGATATAGTTACCTTATGAAATAGAAACATTTGTGATACCAAATAGAAATTGAAACATTTTTGTATTTTGATACCAATGAAAAATATGGATACCAATTGAAATAAATAGATCAATAGATACCAATTGAAATATATTATACATTTTGATATAAAAAATACCAATCGAAGAAAATGCATAAGCTTAAAAAAATATCAATTGAGAAATCAATTGAGAAACAAGATTTGAATTAAGCTTGTTGTGCCTTAAACATGTAAATATCTTGTAAAGCAAGCACTACCAAATGAAGAATAAATAACTAATTAAATTAATTTTTAAAAAAACTAGTTAAAGATCCTTCAAAAATGAAATCAAATCATATGTATTTCATGAATCATACTAAATACGCAAGAGTTGACACTCAAAATCGATAAAGCTCATAAAAGTGTTCATGAAATAAAGTCACGACTAAACAAGTGAAGTGTGAGTGTTCAATAATCATGTAAGTAGCATTTTCATGAAAATAATTAATAGGGCTCAAAGCAAACATGAATATTATTTTATCAAACAAATATGAAAACATGAAAATTCATTTTTTGTATAAAGATGAAAATCATAAAAATTCATTTTTCATCTAAAAACAAACTTCTAGGTATATGTATGTTTTTATCCAAAACTAATAATATGCATACATATCCCAAACATAAAAAAAGTCCATAATATAAATTGCATGAAGGCAAATGACTCAAGGGGTATACATGTATATTTATTAGATTTGAATAAAAATGCATATACATGAAGTACAACATGTAAATAGGCAAAACAAGTGTAAATGAGGAAATCATCAAAACTAGTCTATACATGTGCATATAGTGAGTACAAATGAACATTAAAGTGCAAATGTATATGAATCAAATGTTGCTCACTACTTGTACACGTATATACACAAGTTTTGACAAAAACTACACTTAAACAAGTTATATACCTCATGAAGCACAAAACAAATAAAATATGAAAATGCTAAAAATATCATATATGAAAAAGCATGTAAATAAATTAGGAGTTTAGAGATAATTACCAAACCAAAGAACTATGCTCTAAGTCTCTAAAACATGGTGGTTGTCCCCCAAACCTCCTTGATAGCGGTGCATCAAATGTGTGTCCATCGAATCCATGTGCATCCACTATCAAGACACCAAACCTCTCACGTCGTGTGAGAGCCCGCACTTACATCAAATACACAAGGTGGGGACTTTGGTACCCATTTTCTTTTGGGTCCATGAGGGTTAGCATTGTAAGGAACCCAAACTTTCTTGTTAGCAAAATTTGAAGAATTTATTCTATCATAACAAAATCTTGCTAAATGGCCTTTGCGGCCACAATGTGTACACT
Source organism: Agave tequilana (assembly GCA_038442645.1). Classification (NCBI taxonomy): domain Eukaryota; kingdom Viridiplantae; phylum Streptophyta; class Magnoliopsida; order Asparagales; family Asparagaceae; genus Agave; species Agave tequilana. Next base: position 29,140 of record JAVJIF010007090.1, on the reverse strand, counting down.
TGTACACTCTAGGATGCATATGTGTATGAGTGTGATCTGTTGGCCCAAAGGCCTTCCACTCTAGTTTTGATGATGATTAACTCATGTAGTTATGTTTACTAATAATCTTGTGTTGTTTAAGTTTCAGATCATTACCAAGATATTAGTTGGTGATTAGCTTCAACAAGGTGTTTAGAAGCTTTTCATGATGATTCCAGGGCCATAGCGTCAAGATCACACATTGCCTAGCCCATGGATGGAGTTTTGGAGCAAGTCTACTTGAAGATGAAGATCATCAAGAAGACTTAGGTATCCTAGTTTAGATAGTATGTTTAGATCCAATTTGTAAAGCTTAGTATAGTTGATATGCTCAAGTGCACAACACACACGTTTTCATGTTTTGGATTTGGTTTTCATGAATAGTAGATCAAAACAAGTTTACTTTATTTCTATGTATATTAGATGTATTCTAGATATACATACATGGTTTAACTTGCTAGACAAACTTATTTTGATATCCCTATTCATGTGTTGAAAAATCAAGTTTGATAAAAATACAAGTTTTGTTTTTGATAAAATTTGCAAGACTCAAAAATGAATTGATATGATTGATATATGTCTTGAAATTTTTATCACAAGTTTGTGTTTCCATATAAAATGATAAAATTATTTTGGTGATTTTTAGAAGTGTTAAAAGATTTTTAGAAAATATTTTAACATGTTTTTCTGACCCAGATTGTTGTTCCAGGCTTCAACCAAGTCGACTTGGTCCTCTGACTAGTCGACTAGGGGAGGAGTCGGTCGACCGGGCCGGTCGACCGACGTGCACAAATCTGTGCACGTTTGGAGGCACTGGGACGGTCGACCGCTCCGGTCGACCGGGGCACTTACAGTGCTCTCTGTTTGTTTCGGTCGACTGGGCCGGTCGACCGCAGTTGCCCAACGGTCATATTTCTGACCGTTGGCGGTCGACCGGGCCGGTCGACCGTTGCCTGTCAGAGCTGCCAGCTCAGCTCTAACGGCTAGTTTTGTATTGGGGCTATATATACCTCATTGTTTGGAGTTTCTCTCTAAGATTTTGATCCCAAAATTTCCTGACTATTTCTAGTGTTTTAAAAGAGTTTTCAAAAGAGTTTTAAGTGCAAAAAGATTCATCTTTATTGTTTTAAGTGTTTTGTTATTTTCAAAGAAAAATAGGATTTTGGGAATAGATTTCTTGTTCTTCATTTCTATATCAGTTTGCTATTTTCTCAAGAGTTTTTCTTTGATCAAAACACTTAGTTTTTCCACACTTGAGCTATATCTTCTATCCTAAACTATTAGGATCTTTGTTTTGTGGAAAAAGAAAGAAAGAGAGAGTTTTGAGGTTGTTGTTGTAACCTCTAAGTTGTACACCCTTGTTCTTGTTGTATCCCTCTTCGGTAGAGGTGATCGGGTGATTGGTTTGTATCCCTCAAGTGTGAGGTGATTGAGATTGGTTGTGAGCCTCTTCGGTAGAGGTGTTGTTGTTGGTTGTTGTATAGCCTCGTGGCTTTGTAAGGATTGAGAGAGGAGTTTGGTACTCCTATAGTGGATTGGGAAATCCTACACGGTGGTGTAGGCGGGGATGTAGAGTTGGGTACTCGAACCTCGAAACAAATCTTTGTGTTAGTGTTTGATCCAATTTCTCTCAACTCTATTCTCTTTACTTTTGTGCAAGCATTATTCTTCCATAGCATATTATATACATTGCTTGTGTTGCCATTGCATAATCCATATTGCTATATCCTTGATTGCTTGGCTTGATTGTGTGTGCACATTGCTTGGATTGCTTGTGTGTGTGTGCCTAGCTTATACTCATCCAACAAGAGCTTCACATAGCGCCTCAACCCATTTCAAGGGGAATCAAGAGGAGTTAGTCCAGAGCCTCGCAAGGGGAATTCGGCTACACTTGTTGTATTGTATTAGTTTGTGCAACATTTGCATTAGCTTCCGCATTTAGCGCACTTAGTTTTGCATTAAGTTTTAGATTAGCACTAACACCTATTCACCCCCCCTCTAGGTGTTCCCTTTTCAATTGGTATCAGAGCGGGTGCTCCTGATACTTAGGCTTAACATCCTAGGAGTGAGATCCATTTGCTTGCTAATCTTGTTTGCATTTGCTTGTTTGCACACATATAGTTTACCATGGCTTTCATGACCCCTCCTATGTATGACCCTTCCAACATTCATGTTTGGAAGATTAGGATGACCGTTTATTTACAAACCCTAAGTCATAAAGTTTACCTTGCCATTATCAAGGAATCCTTCCTTAGTGATAGCAATCATATAGGGGCCAATGCACAAGCCCTAGAGGCCATTAGAAGCACATTACCTAAAGATTATCTTATGTGTGTTTCTAACATTGATTCCGCCTTTGCAGTGTGGAACAAATTGACAACAACCACCACCACCTCCGAGCTTCAAGTGCAAATTCAAGAAGAGGAATCTAGTGGAGAGTCCGAGTCACAATGCTTCATGGTCCAAGGGAATGACTCCCTTGAGGTACATTCGGAACCCCACTTAGATAGTGACGATTGCTCTAGTTCTTCATGTGATAATTATGATGCCCATGCCTTGAATGAAGAACTTTCTATTGTTTGTGAAAAATTAATAGAAAAATACAAGACTTTGAAAAGGAAAAGTCTAGATATTGAAAAAGAAAATAAGAGTTTACATTCTAGACTTGATGTTGTTTTGCAAGAGAAAGAGGAGATTGCTAATGAGAGGGATTCATTAAAATCTCAACTTGATCTTGCACTTAAAGAAAATAACTTTTGAAAAATAAAAATGATTGCAATGCTCTTTTGAAGAAAAATGAAAACTTGTCTTCAAAAATTGATTTTATTTTAAAAGAGAATGTTGATTTAAAAAATAAAATTATTTCCATTTCAAATGATTTAGATGTGTGTTTAAAGAAAAATGTTGTTTTATAAAATAAGATTGATGCTCATGTTTTCCATGCTAGGGTAGTATCACACACTCCACCCATTGCATGCCACACTTCTTCTTCTAAGATTAATGATGATATTTGCTTGCTTAAGAAGAAGGTTGATTGTTTGGGCTCCACTATGAGCCAATGTGCCATGAACCACACACGCTTGGAAACCTTGGTTCGTAAGAAACAAGTTCCAACTTTTATGCATGCACACCCTCCACGGCATACACATGCTCCACACGGACACCATCAACACATGTATGCTCATGTGTACACATGTACACATTGTGGCCGAAAAGGCCATCTTGCTAAATTTTGCTATGATCGTTTACATGTTGAGAATTTAGCAAAGAAGTTTGTTTGGGTTAGAGAAGGTACTAACCCCCATGGACCCAAAAGAGTATGGGTACCAAAGACCACCCCTAAAGTTTTTGATGTAGGTGTGGGCTCTCACATGACGTGAGAGTGATGACACCTTGGAGTGGATGCGTTCCGGACTTAAAGGAAATCAATTGGATGCATCACTTTCAAGGAAGATTTGGTGGAGATGACCACCATGTTTTGGAGACAAGGAGAGTTGCCTTCTAGGTTTTGGTAACAATTCTTAACTCCTTTTTATTGTTTACATGCTTTCATATTGATGTTTTATAGCATGTTTTCATTGTCTATGGATTAGTGTGTAAATATCATATTTATTAGATCCTTGACATACATGTATAGTATTTGAGACACACATGCTTGCATGAACCCATACTTAGTGTTCTCACTTTTGTTTAAGCTATAATGTACATCATGAATCTAATACATGTGAATTTACATAGTAATCATGTCTTAGTTTTATCATGATGGTTTTTATATTGTGTTTTGATGCTTCATGTTAAGATTACTTGTTTAGATATTAGTTTCATTAAGACTAGGATTTATACTTGTACATATAGTGGGCCACAAATAAATCTATATATGTTTGAGTTGAATGCTTATTTGAACCCATTAGATGTGCTAGTATAGTCTAGTTTTGATGATTCATACATTTCAAACTTGTATTCCATTTTTGGATTTGTTTTATGAGTTTTTCACTTCATGTATATGTTTGTATTGCCAAACTTTAAGATATACATGTATACCCCTTGAGTCATTTGCCTTTCATGCAAATCTATATATGGACTCAATTGTGTTTAGGGATATGTATGTATACTTATTATGTTGACAATTCATACATATACCTTGAAATGAAATTCGTTTTGATGAAGATTTAGTTTTTCTTGATTTTGTGTTTAATTGTTTAACTTCATGTATATGTCTATCTTGTCCAAACTATTAGATATACATGTTTATCCTTTTGAGCCACGTGCCTTCATGCATATATAAATTGTGGACTCGTTGTGTTTTGGATATGTATGTATATTTTAATTTGTACTTGACATACATATGCCATAAAGATTAAATAAGTTTTGATGATTTTCGTGTTTTCAATGTTTAAGGAATAATTGAGCTTAATTGAATATTTTCATGATTATGATATTCACACTTTATATGTACACTCACTTTTATTGCTTGCTCATGTTTTGTTTTCATGAGTCAAAATTGTGCTTAATTGGATTAGAGTGTTGATTTTCATGTGGATTTCTTATTTCATGAAAAATATTTTTGTTTTATTCCTTACTTGAAGGATTTCGTACTAGTTTAAAAGATTTTCCATTTAACTAGCTACGGTATTCTTCTTTTTGGTAGTGATTTTCAAACAAAACTACATTTTCAAATCTATTTTTGAAAACCCCTACCATCTATGGGAGGATGGATGGGAGATCATTGTCTTGTATGCTTTAAAATGAAAATCATTTAAAACTTGACCTTGATTGGGAGGTATTGTAATATGATGTATACACTTGAACTTATTGCTATGTCAATTGGTATCATTGAACTCTTTCAATTGGTATCATTTTGATCTTTTGTATACTCATATGTTTATTGTGTATGTATATTTTCAATTGGTATCATCTATTGGTGATTGGTACTCATTCTATTTCATACACTTTTATTTGTGCTTAAGATATAAATTTTTCACAAAATCTTGTTTATGCTAGTGCTTGAACTTCAATTTTGTTTCAATTGATTACATTTAAATTGGTATCAAGCCCTTGCATCTTTTAGTTGGTATTTCATAAAGGGGGAGAAAATTTAATTTTGTCTTTCAATTGGTGATTCTTCAATTGGTATGTGTTTCCCACTCCCTTACCTTATGATTGAAAATTTCTTATTGGTATCATATGGTTAATATGAAATTTTTTTTTACAATTGGTATCAAAATTTGTTTAAACATTCAAAATTTATTATGTTTAATTTCAATTGATATCAAGATGTTTCATGTGTTTTTGCTTAAAATTGGTATCTAAAAATTTTGTTTTGATTTGTATTGACTATATGCATATAGATTCATGATGAGTGTATCTTGTATTGAAGAGCTTAACATATCTTCGTTATGTGGTACACGTGTGTAGGGGGAGCTTCACATCTCCTCTTATGCATTACATAGTGTGTGTTATGTGAATTAGGACTTAACATCCCTCTTTCATGTAATGCATATGTGTAGGGAAGCTAACTTCGCGTCTTCCTCTTCATGAATGTATATAACATCTATTGATCTTTGTTTATTTTCAATTGATATCAAGATGCTTCATTGACATATTTATCTATTGATATCATGTTGTTTATGGTCACCCCTTATTGACCTTGTTTTTTTTGTTTTAGACAAAAATGGGGAGAAAAAATTGTTTGATTTGATTTTACTTTGAACCCTTTGTTGATGATTGACAAAAAGGGGGAGAAGTATTTGAGTTTGAGTTTATATGCATGTTTTCATTGCTTAAGGGGGAGAAGTATTTATCTTCCTTGTTATTTATGCATATATGTTTTTGTATTGCAAATAGGAGAAAAAGATTTTGATTTATGCTTGTTGCATATTTTATCTCCATACTTGCATACATATTCATGTGTTTCATTTCCATATCTTATTATTTATGTTTATGCATGAGTTAAGGGGGAGCTTCTTTGAAGCTTAACTTTAATCCATGCATATATAACTCCATGAGTTTTGTCATCATCAAAAAGGGGGAGATTGTTGGCCCAAAGGCCTTCCACTCTAGTTTTGATGATGATTAACTCATGTAGTTATGTTTACTAATAATCTTGTGTTGTTTAAGTTTCAGATCATTAACCAAGATATTAGTTGGTGATTAGCTTCAACAGGGTTTAGAAGCTTTTCATGATGATTCCAGGGCCATAGCGTCAAGATCACACATTGCCTAGCCCATGGATGGAGTTTTGGAGCAAGTCTACTTGAAGATGAAGATCATCAAGAAGACTTAGGTATCCTAGTTTAGATAGTGTGTTTAGATCCAATTTGTAAAGCTTAGTATAGTTGATATGCTCAAGTGCACAACACACACGTTTTCATGTTTTGGATTTGGTTTTCATGAATAGTAGATCAAAACAAGTTTACTTTATTTCTATGTATATTAGATGTATTCTAGATATACATACATGGTTTAACTTGCTAAACAAACTTATTTTGATATCCCTATTCATGTGTTGAAAAATCAAGTTTGATAAAAATACAAGTTTTGTTTTTGATAAAATTTACAAGACTCAAAAATGAATTGATATGATTGATATATGTCTTGAAATTTTTATCACAAGTTTGTGTTTCCATATAAAATGATAAAATTATTTTTGGTGATTTTTAGAAGTGTTAAAAGATTTTTAAAAAATATTTTAACATGTTTTTCTGACCCAGATTGTTGTTCCAGGATTCAACCAAGTCGACTTGGTCCTCTGACTAGTCGACTAGGGGAGGAGTCGGTCGACCGGGCCGGTCGACCGACGTGCACAAATCTGTGCACGTTTGGAGGCACTGGGACGGTCGACCGCTCCGGTCGACCGGGGCACTTACAGTGCTCTCTGTTTGTTTCGGTCGACGGGCCGGTCGACCGCAGTTGCCCAACGGTCATATTTCTGACCGTTGGCGGTCGACCGGGCCGGTCGACCGTTGCCTGTCAGAGCTGCCAGCTCAGCTCTAACGGCTAGTTTTGTATTGGGGCTATATATACCTCATTGTTTGGAGTTTCTCTCTAAGATTTTGATGCCAAAATTCCTGACTATTTCTAGTGTTTTAAAAGAGTTTTCAAAAGAGTTTTAAGTGCAAAAAGATTCATCTTTATTGTTTTAAGTGTTTTGTTATTTTCAAAGAAAAATAGGATTTTGGGAATAGATTTCTTGTTCTTCATTTCTATATCAGTTTGCTATTTTCCCAGGAGTTTTTCTTTGATCAAAACACTTAGTTTTTCCACACTTGAGCTATATCTTCTATCCTAAACTATTAGGATCTTGTTTTGTGGAAAAAGAAAGAAAGAGAGAGTTTTGAGGTTGTTGTTGTAACCTCTAAGTTGTACACCCTTGTTCTTGTTGTATCCCTCTTCGGTAGAGGTGATCGGATGATTGGCTTGTATCCCTCAAGTGTGAGGTGATTGAGATTGGTTGTGAGCCTCTTCGGTAGAGGTGTTGTTGTTGGTTGTTGTATAGCCTCGGTGGCTTTGTAAGGATTGAGAGAGGAGTTTGGTACTCCTATAGTGGATTGGAAAATCCTACACGGTGGTGTAGGCGAGGATGTAGAGTTGGGTACTCGAACCTCGAAACAAATCTTTGTGTTAGCGTTTGATCCAATTTCTCTCAACTCTATTCTCTTTACTTTTGTGCAAGCATTATTCTTCCATAGCATATTATATACATTGCTTGTGTTGCCATTGCATAATCCATATTGCTATATCCTTGATTGCTTGGCTTGATTGTGTGTGCACATTGCTTGGATTGCTTGTGTGTGTGTGCCTAACTTATACTCATCCAACAAGAGCTTCACATAGCGCCTCAACCCATTTCAAGGGGAATCAAGAGGAGTTAGTCCAGAGCCTCGCAAGGGGAATTCGGCTACACTTGTTGTATTGTATTAGTTTGTGCAACATTTGCATTAGCTTTCGCATTTAGCGCACTTAGTTTTGCATTAAGTTTTAGATTAGCACTAACACCTATTCACCCCCCCCCTCTAGGTGTTCCCTTTTCATGATCATGACGTGCAAAGTGTGCATATGCATGATGTGGGTGTTGTGCATGAACATGGGGAACTTGTTTCTTTTGAAACAAGGATTCAAATCTCTTATGGTTAAATGCACAATTGCTCAAAGTTGAGCTTAAACAATCAATTCTATTTTTTAAAACTTTAACCTCATTTTTATCAATGATAGCATGTAAAGCATGATGAGAATGAGAATCATTTTTGTTATTCTTTTTAGAAACATTTTCTTTTTCTTTTTCAACAATTTTCTTTTTAAAGAAGTGTTTTCATTTAAAGCAATCTCTTTTTGTTTTTCCACCAAAACAGTCTTATTTTCCAAAGTAGTGTTTCCTTCACAAAGATCATTCAATTTAGAAAGCAAGGAAATATTTTCATTTTTCAAACTTTCATTTTCTTTTGAAACATTTTCAAAATTTCTTGTAAAGAATCTTTTTCATTTAACATGGCATTAAATTTGTTTTTCATTTTCTTATTATCCTTTTTAAGCAATTCATATTTTCTAGTAATTGTTGACAAAAAGATGCAAGCTCATCATATGACATATCAACATCTTCATCTAGCTCGAATTCGGTGTTTACCTCAAGGGGGTTATCCCCTTGGACCATGTAGCACACGTTGGAAGCGTCACTTCCAACATCCGAGTCACTCCCCGCATAATATTGTTCATTTTCACCAAGGGAGATGATGGTGTTCCAAACTACAAAAGTCGAGTCAATGTTAGCGACCCTACAAAATAATCATTGTTTAGGGTACTTTTCAAAGCATGAATGGCTTTTGAGTTAGCCTCAATATACTTGCTACTGTTAACAAATGAATCTTTAATAGTAGCAAGATAAACATGAATGCCTAGGCCTTTGAGGTACATAGACATCTTAACTTCCAAGTTTGGATGTTAAGAATGTCAAAAGTGGGAGGTGACATGAAATCCATGGTGTGTGTAAATAAATATTGTGATTAGCTATAAATGAGGATCTTTAACTCTAGGTTGTAAGACCCAAATCAAGAGCACGTGGCTCTGATACCAATTGTAATCATCTAGAGGGGGGTGAATAGGTGACTGGCTAATCTAATAGTCAAATGTGAAATCACCTAGAGGGGGGTGAATAGGTGATAGTGCTAATCTAGAAACTAAATGCGGAAGCTAAAACTAATTTGCAACACACTTAATATAACCAACGAGTGTAGCCAAATTCCCCGTGAAGGGCTCTGGACTAACTCCTCTTGATTCCCCTAGATAAGGGTTGAGGTGCTATATGAAGCTCTCGTGGTTAAGTATAAGTGAGGCACACAAACACAAGCCAAGCATATAAAGATGATATAAGCAATATGAATGATGCAAGGCACAACACAAGCAAATAATATATGATGTTATGAATGATGCACAACACAAATAAAGAGAGAGGGTTAAGAGACAATGGATCAAACGCAAACACGAAGATATGCTTCGAGGTTCGAGCCCCTAGCTCTACGTCCCCGCCTTCACCGAGAAGGATTTCTAATCCACAACTTGTCCACCGAGGACTCCCACCGAGGGAACCTCCACCGAGGAGGATTTGTACAACCGGGAGTACCGAACTTCTCTCTCAAACACCACCTCACAACCGAGGGTAGGCCCGTAACCAAACAACCACAATCCACCTCTACCGAAGAGGGATACAAACCAAACTCTACCTCTCACTAGAGGGAGCAAACCACAATCTCAACCTCTACCAAAGAGGGAGCAAACACCACTCCAATCAACCTCTACCAAAGAGGGATACAACAAATCAAGGAGGGTTACAACTTGGTGGTTTCTTTCAACCACAAACAATCTCTTTTCCACAAAACAAAAGATCCTATAGAATAGAATAGAATGATAGCTCAAGTGTGGAAAACAAAGTGTTTTGATCAAAGAAAATCTCTTGGGAAAAATACCAAATGAATATAGAATTTTAGATCAAGAAACTAATTCCCAAAAACCTATTCACTTTGAAATAAACAAAACACTTTTAAAACAATTAAGATAGATCTTTTGAAGCTCTAAACACTTTTTAAAAACTTGTTTTAAACACCAAGAAAGGAGAGAAATTTAGCTCTTAAAATCTAAGTTAAAATCCCCAAGAAATGGGGTATAAATAGGCTCCCCAAGAAACTAGCCGTTGTTGAAGCCTATGATAGAGATTTTGATGATGGATAAGCAATTATAATGACTCTGCCTCTGTTACAATTTGTGGTATTTTTTGTGTAAATTTAGAAATATGTGAAAAGCCTTGAACATACACAAAATTCCTATATTAGTCGACTTGACCCTCTAGTATAGTCGACTACCCCTTCTATAGTCGACTTGCCAAAAATCCCTAGTCGACTAGATCCTGCTAAAACAATTGACCAAGTCTCTATTTGTTGTCTGTCAGGAAAGTTAGTCGACTTGACCCCATTGTATAGTCGACTAACAGATACCCTAGTCGACTATAGATTTTCCCAAGTCGCCTAATAACCCATACAAAAATTTCCTTGCTCTCTGTTTCTGTCTGACATGAAACTTAGTCGACTTATCAAACTTGTATAGTCGACTAACACCCTATATAGTCGAGTAACATTGCCTATATAGTCGACTATATTCAGTTTTTCAGAAACCAAATATCTGTATCAGTCTTTTGATAGTCGACTTATCCATTATTGTAGTCGACTAGTCTTTGAAAATTTTGTTCTTCTAGTCGACTAATCGTCTGTTCAAGTCGACTAATGGCAGTTGGTAACTGCTATGCAGTTGGTGATTTCTGGTGCGTTTTTCAACGTTTCAAAATTTGAATTTGGCCTGATAACTACCCTAACTTACTATGGATTTCACCTATAAATAGGGGTATTGTCCTAGGGTTATATCACTAATTCAAATCCAAAGTTTTCAGCCTTAAACTCTGTCCAAAAAATTCTGTTTTCTGAAAACTTATTCTCTTTCAGTTTTCTTCACCAAATTCCAAAGTCCATTGTGAAGATTTCTGAAATCCCTCCTATAAGAAACCTTGTCCACAAGCACATTCAATTTCAAGGCTTATAGGATCATTGTAATCATTCAAAGAAGATCATTGTACAAGGGCGTCTTCTTGGTGTAGAAGAAAGTTGTACAAGGTGTGTTTGTTCTCTTGGTGGAAGAGGAGTTGTGCACATTTGGCAAAGGGCGTTTGTCAAGTGGTGTACAAGGTATTGGTTGTGGGTGTACACAAATCAGGAAAGGAAAATCTCAAGCGGTTTGCTTGGGGACTGGATGTAGGTCACAAGGACCGAACCAGGATAACTCTCTTGTCATTGCGTTTGAATTTTCTGAGTTTATCTTGTGTTTATTTTATTTCCTGCAAGTAATTTGATTTACAGTTTTTAAACACTATTTACCCCCCTCTAGTGTTGTGTTGCTTTGATTATAGATCCTACATTTGGTATCAGAGCAAGGTTCAAGGCAACAACCATACGAGGATGACAACGGAGTTCCCTTCGTCACAATTCAAAGAAGGTCATTCTACACAATGTCCACCGCTATTTGACGGAACCAACTACAACTATTGGAAGTGTAGAATGAAGATCTACTTGCAATCGCTCAACTATGATCTTTGGAACATCGTAGAAGCATCATACACCAAGCCAACAACCAACTACAACGCTTGGAATGAAGATCAAAAGAAGAATGCAAATCTTGATGCCAAGGCGATGAACGCTCTATTTTGTGCCTTAACCAAAGAAGAGTTCAACCGTGTGTCTACATCCACTTCTGCACATCAAATATGGCATACTCTTCAGGTAACTCACGAAGGCACAAATAAAGTTAAGGAATCTAAAATATCTGTTCTTGTCCACAGATTTGAGTTATTCAAAATGAAGGAGAATGAAACCATATCCGAAATGGTTACAAGATTCACCGACATCACCAATTCATTAGCATCCTTGGAAAGGACTACACTCAAGTTGAAAGAGTTCGTAAGATCCTTCGTGCACTCACACCAGAATGGGAGAAGAAGACAACCGCCATTGAAGAGGCGAATGATCTCTCAACTATGACATTAGAAAACCTAATCGGTAATCTAATGGCATATGAAGTGCAGTTAGAAGAAAGGAAGAAGGACAAACAACAACTTCCATCCAAGAAGAAAGTACTTGCCTTCCATGCATCCTCCGACACGGACAATTCGGATGACGATGAAGAAGAAATGACGATGCTTTCAAGAAAGTTCAAAAGGTTCTTAAAATAAGGTAAATTTAAAAAGAATAAAGATACTAATGATACTCCTACTTGCTTTAAGTGTAACAAACCAGGCCACATAAAGAAGGATTGTCCATTGATGAAATCAAAAGGACACTTCAAGAACTTCAATAAGTTCAACAAGAAGAAGAAAGCCTTCCAAGCAACATGGGATGATAGCGACTCATCTTCCTCTGACGAAGAAGAAGCAACGGAAACCGCCAATATCTGCTTCATGGCCCAAGAAGACGAGGTACAAGATTATGATGAGTTATTAGAAGCTTTTAATGAATTGTTTAATAATTTCAAAAATGAAAAGATTAAAAATAAAGTCTTAATAAAGGAAAATGAAAGACTCATTCATGAAAATGCATGTTTTGTTTCTCAAACATCTCCTCTAAGTTCTCAAAATGAAGATTTTGAAAAAGTTATTGCATCTTTAAAAAAGGATAATGAAATTTTCTTAAAAGAAAATTCTTTACTTAAAAAGGAAACTATTTCTTTAAATTCTAGAATTTCTATTTTAGATAAAGACATGACTAGTTTCAAAATTAAGTATGAAGATCTTTTGAAAAATGTAACAAAGTTTAATAAAGGAAAAGAGAATTTAAATGTTTTATTATCTTCTCAAAAGATGTCTAACAATCCTTTGGTCTTGGTTTTTCAAAAGATAAGATTTATAAACCTACTCATGTTGGTATTGGATTTTCAAAAACTAATTTTGTAAAATCTACACATCTTCATAATAATAATTCTTTTGTGAAAAGAAATACTATTTCAAAAAGAATTAGATGCAAATATATATGGGTTCCTAAGAATCTTAATAATGTTGATAAAATGTTTATATTGCATCTTATATACATGATGTGTGTAATTCTGAGAATTATGTTTATACTAACAAGTGGAAACCAAATTCCAATTGGATTTGGGTTCCTAAAGGCTAATCTTTTTCGGACCCTATCATGATGGGTACCATACAAATTTGTTTATCTTATAGGTACCTTTAAAGAAAAGTGGATACTTGATAGTGGGTGTTCCAAACACATGACCGGACACATTCAACTACTGTCTTCCGTTCAAATCAAAAAGGGAGGTACAGTGATATTTGGAGACAATAACAAAGGAAAGGTTATTGGTACCGGCATAGTTAGTAATATTTCAAAACCCTTATTGAAAATATTCTTTTGGTAAGTGGTTTAAAACACAATCTATTAAGTATTAGTCAATTATGTGATAAGGGTTATAAAATTGTTTTTGAAAAAGATGCATGTCTTATTTATGATACTAATATGAAAGATGTTTTATTTAAAGGTTTTCGTAACAATAACATTTATGAGTTATCAATAACATGCATATCATCTAATGATAATTTATGTTTACTTGCTTCTAATAATGACTATTTTTTATGGCATAAAAGATTTGGTCATTTGAATATGAAAACTATTTCTAAGATTTCTAAATTTGATTTAGTTAAAGGTCTTCCAAAAATTGCTTTTAAAAAGGATTATTTTTGTGATTCTTGTCAATTAGGAAAACAAGTTAAATCATCTTTTAAATCTAAAGATTTAGTTTCTACTAATAGACCTTTGGAATTGTTGCATTTAGATTTATTTGGTCCTACTCGTGTTTCTTCTTTAAACAAGAGTAGATATGTTTTTGTTATTGTTGATGATTATTCACGTTTTTCATGGGTCATTTTTCTAAAAAATAAAAATGATACTTTTAATGAATTTGCAAGTTTTTGTAAAAGAATTCAAAATCAAAAGTCTCTAAACATAGTCACTATTCGAAGTGATCATGGAGGAGAATTTGAGAATGAATCTTTTTCAAATTTCTGTGATAAGTATGGTATTACACATAACTTTACATTTCCTAGAGCATCTCCTCAAAATGGGTTGTAGAGAGAAAGAATAGGACTTTGCAAGAATGTGCTAAAACTATGCTTATGGACAGTAATTTACCAAAATATTTTGGGCTGAGGCTATTGCTACTGCATGTTATGTTTTAAATCGTGTGCTTATTCGACCTATTTTAAACAAAACATCTTATGAATTGTTTTATAACAGGATTCCAAAAGTTTCTTACTTTAAGATTTTTGGATGTAAATGCTTTATCTTAAATACAAAAGATGCTTTAGATAAATTTGATGCTAGATCCAATGAAGGTATTTTTGTTGGATATTCTACTCAAAGTAAATCATATAGAATATTTAATAAGAAAACATTTACTATTGAAGAATCATTACATATTAAATTTGATGAATCCTTGACTAAGCCTATTTCTAATACTTCTCCACATGATGATGATCATATCATAGATAGTCCTATTGATAATATTGTTATATCTTCTGTTGATACTAACATGTCTAAGGATGATGAGACTCCTACCGAGTTACCGAAAGCATATGTTGAAGTAAGGAATCATCCACGAGATTTGGTAATTGGAGATATAAATCAAGGTGTTCAGACGAGATCCAAGTTGAACTACATTACACAAATTGCCTTCATATCACTCATTGAACCGAAGAATATCAAAGAAGCATGTACAGATGATTTTTGGACAATTGCCATGCAAGAAGAGTTGAACCAATTTGTCAGAAATGATGTTTGGGATCTTGTACCACGTCCTACTGATCATCCAGTCATCGGAACCAGATGGGTCTTTAAGAACAAACTCGATGAATCAGGTGAAGTCATTAAGAACAAAGCAAGGTTAGTAGCACAAGGATACAATCAAGAAGAAGGTATTGATTTTGATGAAACTTATGCACCAGTAGCTAGGCTTGAATCTATTCGTATTTTACTTGCTTTTTCTTGTTTTATGAATTTCAAACTATATCAAATGGATGTTAAAAGTGCCTTTTTAAACGGATTTATTAAGAAACTGTTTATGTTGAACAACCTCCAGGTTTTGAACATGAAAAATTTTCAAACCATGTTTTTAAACTTAAGAAAGCTTTATATGGTTTAAAACAAGCACCCCGTGCTTGGTATGATAGATTAAAAAGTTTTCTTTAAATTCTGATTTTAAGATGGGAAGAGCAGATGCAACTCTCTTTATTAAACATGTTGATAAAGATATCTTAATCATTCAGATTTATGTTGATGACATTTTATTTAGATCTACTAACGATAATATTTGTCAAGAATTTTCTAAGACCATGCAGAGTGAATTTGAGATGAGCCACATGGGCGAACTTACTTACTTTCTCGGTCTGCAAATAAAGCAAATGAAGGATGGAATCTTCATTTCCCAGTGCAAGTATGCAAAGGAACTGCTAAAAAGATTTGGCATGGAAAATTCTGGTCATAAGAATACTCCCATGAGTACGACGACATTTTTAGACAAAGATGAAAATGGTAAGAATGTTGATCAGAAACTCTATCGAGGTATGATTGGTTCATTACTTTATATTACATCAAGTAGACCTGATATTATGTTCAGTGTATGCTTATGTGCTAGATATCAGTCAAATCCTAAGGAATCACATCTTAAAGCAGTGAAAAGAATTTTTAGATATTTAAATAACACACTCAATTATGGTTTATTTTATCCCAAATCAAGCACATTTGATTTACTATCATATAGTGATGCTGATTTTGCTGGATGTAAATCTGATCGGAAGAGTACTAGTGGTACTTGTCACTTTTTGGGACATTCACTAGTATCATGATTCAGTAAAAAGCAAAATTCTGTATCATTATCAACAACCGAGGCAGAATATATAGCTGCTAGTGTTGCATGTGCTCAAATTATATGGATGAAACAAACCCTACTTGATTATGGCATGACTATACAAACTCACCTATTATGTGTGATAATACTAGTGCTATTAATTTATCTAAAAATCCAGTTCATCATTCACGTACCAAACACATTGATATTAGACATCACTTTTTACGTGACCATGCTTTAAAAGGTGACATTTCTTTAAATTTTATATCAACTGATAATCAAGTTGCAGATATTTTCACAAAGCCTCTTAAAGTAGATACTTTTATGAAATTTAGAAGAGATTTGGGTATTTGCAATTTTTCTGATTTTTAAATATTTTTTTTCAGAATTTTTCTAAGGCATTTTTACATGATTAGTCGACTTATTAATTCTTATTAGTCGACTTATACAGGCCCTAGTCGACTTGACAGTAACCCAGTCGACTAATTTGCATTAACAGAGACATAGCTTTTTGATTTTTCAAAACTTAGTCGACTAACTTGATTTACTAGTCGACTAGTCAATGTATTAGTCGACTAATAACAAACCTCAAGTCGACTAATTCTGTCATATTCTGTGTTCTGTTTTTCGGATTTAAGTTTCGAACCCGACCCATTTTTCTTTATTTGTAGATCCAATATCTCTCTCTTTTAATCCTCACCCTTGATATCATTCTAGGTTTGATCTCAACCACTCATTCCAAACTTTCTCTTCACAAAACCCTAAATTTCCCCCAATTCTTTCTCCCAGCCGATGCCTCCAGTCGACTTCAGAAGGGTTTGAAGCGCCAGCAGCGACTGCAGCAATCAACAACTTTCTTCACTTCTCTTCCAATTTCTTGGTAATCTCTTTCAAATCCCTTCCATTTCCTTTCAGTTCTTGTGTTCTATTCCATCAATTTCAGTGCTCAACATGTCTAAGTCAAAGAAAACTAAGTTTACTCCATCTAGTTCATCTTCACAAGTTGATTTTAGGGCATTTCTAAAGAATCCTGCCCTAGAAGAGGATTACATTAGACTTTCCTCCTTATAAATACTCCCCGGTAGATTTGTTAAATATGAGGATTTTCATCACTATGACATTGTCTCATATTTGCAAAACTGTGGATTGTTTCCTATGTTTTCTACTGATTCAAGACAAGGATACTATCCATTCTTAATTTACTTGTTTTATACTAATTTAACCTATGAAGATAATGAGGACGATGTCCATATTTACTCATTGGTTAAAGGTATTAACATTAAATTATCCCCAAAATCAATCGGCCGTATCTTGTCTATTCCTTATCACGGTCTCTTGCTTGATGATATTACCATGGATGATGAGGAAGTCTTAAGTAATATCTTTCTATCTGGACAAGGATTACCTATGACCAACAACAAGTTAAAACCAATTCCCCGTCTCATAGGTCGTATCCTTGCATACAATATTTGTCCCAAAACTTGAAGCTACAATTACTATTCACGAGAGTTAGCCACTTGCGTCTATGCAATTATGGCTGGCCTCGATGTTAATTGGGCAAAAATTGTATTTGATACCATGGTTAAGTCACATACTTCATTCCTTCCTTATGGAGCTTTTTTGACACATGTATTTCGGAAATTTCGTGTTGATCTTGATTCCGAAACTAGTGTCATTAAGGTATTCGAATTGTTTGATCGTACTGCTATTCACCGTATGAAACTTACTGATATTCCTCCTCCTCCTCCACAACAACCATCTTCACCTCCACAAAGTTTCACACAACCTCCATCTTCCTCTACCCAACCTCCTTTCACTGAACCACCTCCAAACCAACCACCTTCTTCTTACACTGATGCATTCTACAATTCCCTGTCTGTTGAGATTGCCTCTCTTCATGCTCAACAACAAGTTCTTCAAGACACTTCAACTCAAGTTCTTCACAATCAGTCTTTATTGATGACTCGGTTTGAGAATATGCAACTTCAGATAGATTCATTTGCATCAACTCAAACAGAGATTCTAAACCTCCTGAAGCAAAATTGACATATGATGTTATGGATATTGACATATGGCAATGCAGGGGAAACTTAACACTTTCTGCAGGGGCAAACAAGAAGACTTGATATATATATATATATCATAACCTATTTACTGCAGGGGGAGTTTTGCTGCAGGGAGAGTTATCACAAAACATGGGTTGTCATCATCAAAAAGGGGGAGAATGTTGAAGCCTATGATAGAGATTTTGATGATGGATAAGCAATTATGATGATTCTACCTCTGTTACAATTTGTGGTATTTTTTGTGTAAATTTAGAAATATGTGAAAAGCCTTGAACACACAGAAAATTCCTATATTAGTCGACTTGACCCTCTAGTATAGTCGACTACCCCTTCTATAGTCGACTTGCCAAAAATCCCTAGTCGACTAGATCCTGCTAAAACAATTGACCAAGTCTCTGTTTGTTGTCTGTCAGGAAAGTTAGTCGACTTGACCCCATTGTATAGTCGACTAACAGATACCCTAGTCGACTATAGATTTTCCCAAGTCGACTAATAACCCATACAAAAATTCCCTTGCTCTCTGTTTCTGTCTGACATGAAACTTAGTCGACTTATCAAACTTGTATAGTCGACTAACACCCTATATAGTCGACTAACATTGCCTATATAGTCGACTATATTCAGTTTTCCAGAAACCAAATATCTGTATCAGTCTTTTGATAGTCGACTTATCCGTTATTGTAGTCGACTAGTCTTTGAAAATTTTGTTCTTCTAGTCGACTAATCTTCTGTTCAAGTCGACTAATGGCAGTTGGTAACTACTGTGTAGTTGGTGATTTCTGGTGCGTTTTTCAACGTTTCAAAATTTAAATTTGGCCTGATAACTACCCTAACTTACTATGGATTTCACCTATAAATAGGGGTATTGTCCTAGGGTCATATCACTAATTCAAATCCAAAGTTTTCAGCCTTAAACTCTGTCCAAAAAATTCTGTTTTCTGAAAACTTGTTCTCTTTCAGTTTTCTTCACCAAATTCCAAAGTCCATTGTGAAGATTTCTGAAATCCCTCCTATAAGAAACCTTGTCCACAAGCACATTCAATTTCAAGGCTTATAGGATCATTGTAATCATTCAAAGAAGATCATTGTACAAGGGCGTCTTCTTGGTGTAGAAGAAAGTTGTACAAGGTGTTTGTTCTCTTGGTGGAAGAGGAGTTGTGCACATTTGGTAAAGGGCGTTTGTCAAGTGGTGTACAAGGTATTGGTTGTGGGTGTACACAAATCAGGAAAGGAAAATCTCAAGCGGTTTGCTTGGGGACTGGATGTAGGTCACAAGGACCGAACCAGGATAACTCTCTTGTCTTTGCGTTTGAATTTTCTGAGTTTATCTTGTGTTTATTTTATTTCCTGCAAGTAATTTGATTTACAGTTTTTAAATACTATTCACCCCCCCTCTAGTGTTGTGTTGCTTTGATTATAGATCCTACAGCCGTTAGGCTGATTTTTCAGCCTGACAGGCTGGCGGTCGACCGCTCACCGCCAACGGTCATAAATATGACCGTTGGAGCAGCCCGGTCGACCGCACGGTCGACCGCAGATTTACAGAGAGCAAAGCTCTCTGTCCCACGTGCACAAGGTTGTGCACGTCGGTCGACCGACCGGTCGACCGGCTCTGGAACACGGTCGACCGTCCCGGTCGACCGCTAGCGCCTGGCAGCCAAGTTTTCTGGGTCAGAAAAACAGTTTAAAAATATTTTAAAAATACTTAAAAATCTTCTAAAAATCCCCAAAAATAGTTTTAACATTTTGCATTGATATATAAACATGTGATAAAAATTTCAACTCAAATATCAAGCAATTTGAACTATTTTTGTGTTATCATTTTTACCAAAAATCAAAAACTGTATTTTATCAAACTTGGATTTTTCTCAATAGAAAATCTGATTTTTCTTAAAACTCATGAATAGACATATCAAAATAAGTTTGTTTAAGATATGAAGCATGTATGTATATTGAACACATCTAATATACATAAAAACCATTTAAACTTGTTTTGATCTAAACTATTCATGAAAACCAAAATCCATAAAACGTGTGTGTTGTGCCTTGAGCATATCAACTATTCTTATCTTTACAAATGGATCTAAAACACACTAAACTAGGATACCTAAGTCTTCTTGACGATCTTCCATCTTCAAGCCGACTTGGTCCAAAACTCCGTGATCCACGAGCTAGACTCCAACGAGTGCTATGTATCATCTTGATGCTCGGGCTCTGGAATCACCATGTGAAAGCTTCCAAACTCCTTTGTTAAAGCTAATCACCAACTAATATCTTGATTAATGATCTGAAACTAAAATCACAAGATTATTAGTAAACATAACTACATGAGTTAATCATCATCAAAACTAGAGTGGAAGGCCTCTGGGCCAATAATCTCCCCTTTTTGATGATGACAAAACTCATGGAGTTATATATGCATGGATTAAAGTTAAGCTTCAAAGAAACTCCCCCTTAACTCATGCATAGCAATAAACAATAAATATGCAATGAAAGCTCATAAACATGTATGCAAATGTATGAAGATAAACATGCATAAACAAGCATGAAACACATCAAATTCTTTTTCTCCTATTTGCAAAACAAAACATATATGCATAAACATAAATCCTTAAAACATGCATATATATACCAAATACTTCTCTCCCTTTTTGTCAATCATCAACAAAGGGTCAAAGTAAAAATAAAACAATAAATTTTTCTCCCCCATTTTGTTCAAAACAAAGAATCAATAAAGGGGTTAAAAACAATAAATGCAATGTTCTCCCCCTTTTTTGTCTAAAAACAAAAATGATGTAAATAAGGGGTGACAATCAATTAAGATACCAAAAAGAATATGTCAAAGTAGTGCATTTTGATACTAATTGAAAGGAAACATAAAAACATTGATACCAATTTTAAGAAGCAAAAGCATCTTGATACCAATTAAAACAAATAAGCATCTTAATACCAATTTTGAGAAAACAAATACAATCTTGATACCAATTAAAAGTATTATTCTTTTTAAACATATGATACCAAATTAAAACTATTATTTTCTATCATAAAGCAAAGGAGTGGAATACAAAACCAATGGTAAACCAAATACCAATTGAAAGATAAAATACGAGTTTTCTCCCCCTTTATGAAATACCAATTAAAACAATGTCTAAGCTTGTATTAGAATATCAATTGAAAACTAATCAATTGAAACATGATGATCATTAAAACTCAAGCTTAGCATAAACAAAATATATGTATGAAAAATTAGATACCAATCGAAATTGATACAATTTGAAATGAAAGCATACATACATACAAATATACGAGTATACAAAAATGTCAATATTGATACCAATTGAAATAATCCAATGATACCAATTGAAACAACAATAATATCAAGTATATACCTCATATCCTATCCTCCCAATCATGTTCAAGTTTAAAATGATTTTCACTATAAAGCATACATGAGCATGATCTCCCATCCAACCACCCTTTGAAAGGTCGGGGTTTTCAAAAATAGGTTTGAAAATAGAGTATATTTGAAAACTCTACCATAAC
Organism: Agave tequilana; assembly: GCA_038442645.1. Classification (NCBI taxonomy): domain Eukaryota; kingdom Viridiplantae; phylum Streptophyta; class Magnoliopsida; order Asparagales; family Asparagaceae; genus Agave; species Agave tequilana. The sequence continues at coordinate 7,586 of JAVJIF010007090.1, read as the reverse complement.
GAAGAATACCGTAACTAGTTAAATGGAAAAACTTGTAAACTAGTACGAAATCCTTCAAGTAAGGAATAACACAAATTATTTTTCATGAAACTATGTAAATCACATGATCACTAAAACACTCAAAATCCATAAAGCTCATATCATACTCATGAAACACAATCATGAGAAACATTTAAATAAGGTGAGTGAACAAGTGTTATGTGAAACATATCAACATGAAAATAGACATTCAAGCTCAAAATTCCTTTAAACATGAAAACATGAAAATCATCAAAACTATTTAATCTTCAAGGCATATGTATGTCTTATACAAACTAAAGTATACATACATATCCAAACATAACGAGTCCACAAATGTATATGCATGAAAGGCACGTGGCTCAAAGGATGTATATGTATAACAATAATTTGGATAAAATGGACATATACATGAAGTTAAACAAGAAATCATAAAACAAATTAAAAATGGGAATACAAGTTTAAAATGCATGGATCATCAAAACTAGACTATACTAGCACATTAATGGGTTCAAATAAGCATTCAAGCTCAAACATATATAGATTTATTTGTGGCTCACTATATGTACAAGTATATACAAAGTTTTAATGAAAACTAACATCTAAACATGTAATCAACGCATGAAGCATAAAAACAAGATATGAATAAATATGAAAAACATAAACATGATTATTATGTAAATTCACATGTTTTAGAGCTAAGATAAACATGATAGCTAAACAATGGTGAGAACACAAAAATAATAGTCCATATTAAACATGGGTGTCTCAAAAGGCTATACATGGATGTCAAGGGTCTAATAATCATGACATTAACATAATAATCTATAAACATCAAAGCATGCTATAAAAAATGAACATGAAAGGCATGCAAAAATAAATAAGGAGTAAGAGATCGTTACCAAAACCTATGAGGCAACTCTCCATGACTCCAAAACAAGGTGGTCCTCCCACCAAACGTCCCTTGAAAGTGATGCATCCAAATGATTTCCATGAAGCTCGGAACGCATCCACTCCAAGGTACCGCTACTCTCACGTCATGTGAGAGCCCACACCTACATCATAAACAAGAGGGGTGGTCTCTGGTACCCATATCTTTTTGGGTCCATGGGGTCCCTTCTCTAACCCAAACAAATTTATTTGCTAAATTTTCATCATATATACGATCAAAGCAAAATCTAGCAAGGTGGCCCTTACGTCCACAATGTGTACAAGTGTACACATGAGCATACAAGTGATGATGGTGTCCGTGAGGAGCATGTGTATGCCGTGGAGGGTGTGCATGCATAATAGATGGAACTAATTTCTTTCGAACAAGGGATTCCAAGCGTGTATGACTAGAAACACAATGGCTCAAAGTGGAGCCCAAACAATCCATATTCTTCTTTAAAACATTTATATCATTTTTAATCAAAGAAGAAGTGGAGCATACAAGGGGTGATCCAGGTGAAACTACCATAGCATGGCAAACATGTGCATCAATCTTATTTTGCAAAACTTCATTTTCTTTAAACAATTTTCTAAATCTTTTGAAATAGAACAATTTTCATTTTCAACGAATTATTCTCTTTTACAATAAAATCAAGTTTTAAAGACAAGTTTTCATTTTTCTTTAAAACATCAATACAATCATTTTTATTTTCCAAAAAAATTATTTTCTTTTAGGGCAAGATCAAGTTGAGATTTAATGAATCCCCTTCATTTGAAATCTCCACCTTTTCTTGCAAAACAATATCAAGTCTAGAAAGCAAATTTTTATTTTCATTATTAATGCCTAGACTTTTCTTTTTCAAAATGTTATATTTTTCTATTAATTTTTCACAAACAATAGATAGTTCTTCTTTCAAAGCATTAGCATCCACATATTCATCACATGAAGAACTAGCATCAAAACTATCTAGTTGAGATTCCGATTGTACCTCAAGGGAGTCATTCCCTTGGGCCATGAAGCATTGTGAGTCGGATTCTCCACTAGACTCCTCCGGTTGGAATGGCAATTGAAGCTTGGAGGTGGATGTGGTTGTCAACTTGTTCCACACTGCAAAGGCGGAATCAAGGTTAGAAACAAGCATAAGATAATCTTTATTAAGCGTGCTTCTAATAGCCTCAAGGGCTTGTGCATTGGCCCCTATATGATTGTTATTATCAAGATAGCATTTCTTGGTAGCGGTAAGGAAAACATGCAAACCTAGGGTCTTCAAATACATGGACATCCTATATTTCCATGTGTCAATGTTGGAGACATCGAACATGGGAGGTGAAAAGCAATCTATAGGTCCAAACTAAATGTGTGCAAACAAAAATATGTGCAAATGCAAATGGTAGATTAGCAAACAGGATCTCACTCCTAGGTTGTTAAACCTAAGTATCAGGAGCGTAGGCTCTGATACCAATTGAAATCACCTAGAGGGGGGTGAATAGGTGATAGTGCTAATCTAGAAACTAAATGCGGAAGCTAAAACTAATTTGCAACACACTTAATACAACCAACGAGTGTAGCCGAATTTCCCGTGAAGGGCTCTGGACTAACTCCTCTTGATTCCCCTAAATAAGGGTTGAGGTGCTATATGAAGCTCTCGTGGTTAAGTATAAGTGAGGCACACAACACAAGCCAAGCATATAAAGATGATATAAGCAATATGAATGATGCAAGGCACAACACAAGCAAATAATATATGATGTTATGAATGATGCACAACACAAATAAAGAGAGAGGGTTAAGAGACAATGGATCAAACGCAAACACAAAGATATGTTTCGAGGTTCGAGCCCCTAGCTCTACGTCCCCGCCTTCACCGAGAAGGATTTCTAATCCACTAACTTGTCCACCGAGGACTCCCACCGAGGGAACCTCCACCGAGGAGGATTTGTACAACCGGGAGTACCGAACTTCTCTCTCAAACACCACCTCACAACCGAGGGGTAGGCCCGTAGCCAAACAACACAATCCACCTCTACCGAAGAGGGATACAAACCAAACTCCACCTCTCACTAGAGAGAGCAAACCACAATCTCAACCTCTACCAAAGAGGGAGCAAACACCACTCCAATCAATCTCTACCAAAGAGGGATACAACAAATCAAGGAGGGTTACAACTTGGTGGTTTCTTTCAACCACAAACAATCTCTTTTCCACAAAACAAAAGATCCTATAGAATAGGATAGAATGATAGCTCAAGTGTGGAAAACAAAGTGTTTTGATCAAAGAAAATCTCTTGGGAAAAATACCAAATGAATATAGAATTTTAGATCAAGAAACTAATTCCCCAAAACCTATTCTCTTTGAAATAAACAAAACACTTTTAAAACAATTAAGATAGATCTTTTGAAACTCTAAACACTTTTGAAAACTTGTTTTAAACACCAAGAAAGGAGAGAAATTTTAGCTCTTAAAATCTTAGTTAAATCCCCAAGAAATGGGGTATAAATAGGCTCCCCAAGAAACTAGCCGTTAGGCTGATTTTTCAGCCTGACAGGCTGGCGGTCGACCGCCCACCGCCAACGGTCATAAATATGACCGTTGGAGCAGCCCGGTCGACCGCCCGGTCGACCGCAGATTTACAGAGAGCAAAGCTCTCTGTCCGGTCGACTGCCCGGTCGACCGGCCCAGTTGTCTGGCCAAACGTGCACAAGGCTGTGCACGTCGGTCGACCGACCAGTCGACCGGCTCTGGAACACGGTCGACCGTCCCGGTCGACTGCTAGCGCCTGGCAGCCAAGTTTCTGGGTCAGAAAAACAGTTTAAAAACATTCTTAAAAATACTTAAAAATCTTCTAAAAATCCCCAAAAATAGTTTTAACATTTTGCATTGATATATAAACATGTGATAAAAAATTTCAACTCAAATATCAAGCAATTTGAACTATTTTTGTGTCTTATCATTTTTACCAAAACCAAAAACTTTATTTTATCAAACTTGGATTTTTCTCAATAGGAAATCTGATTTTTCTTAAAACTCATGAATAGACATATCAAAATAAGTTTGTTTAAGATATGAAGCATGTATGTATATTGAACACATCTAATATACATAAAACCATTTAAACTTGTTTTCATCTAAACTATTCACGAAAACCAAAATCCATAAAACGTGTGTGTTGTGCACTTGAGCATATCAACTATTCTTATCTTTACAAATGGATCTAATACACACTAAACTAGGATACCTAAGTCTTCTTGACGATCTCCATCTTCAAGCTGACTTGGTCCAAAACTCCGTGTTCCACGAGCTAGACTCCAACGAGTGCTATGTATCATCTTGATGCTCGGGCTCTGGAATCACCATGTGAAAGCTTCCTGTAACGCCCCGGTCCGGAGGGTACGGGGACGTCACTGCGACGTACATACGCAGGTCAGAAATACCCTACGTATATACGCTAAGCATCAGTACAAACAAGAATCAGAGTACGACGAAGCGTAGCGTCCTTTCATATGCCAACATAAGAAGTACAAGGTACAAGGTTATCACAGAATGTGACATATATTTACATATCGCATGCATCATATATCACAACCAAACTCAAAAGTACGATTTACAAGATAATTACAAGGATGCTCACGAGCTGAAGAAAGGTCCCGCGAGCCAAAAGGAAAGTCTGGGATGACAGCAACCGAGACTAATCAGCCTGCTCGGAAAGGAAAGCCTGGTCCTCCACAGAAGGCTCCACCTCGATCCAAGGTTCGGAACCTGAACATACAAATTCAAGGGAGTCAGGACCTCCCAACAAGTAGAGCAGGTAACAGCCGAGTGGCAACAGAAACATGAACATGAGGGTTGGTACAATATCAAGAATAATCATCCAGCAAGTAAAAGGAGCATAGCATGTTATAAACGTAAGGGCATTGTATAAGCTTAGGCTACAGCTCCATGAGACCAGTACTTCGAGGGGATAATCCAAACAAGGAAACCCTCATCTATATACCTTCATCTCATGTCACCGTAATCCAAGCGCATACAACAACCACAGTTAACGTCTTATTATTATTATTATTATATTATTACTCGTCTTACCCTGATATCTAGCTATGTGAACTAGCGTCCCAGCACACATAGATCCATATCCGAGTAAAGCAAGGTTGTATTGGAAACCAGCGGGGGTATCAACGAACTATGTTTACAGTGGGCCGTACATACCCGGGACCACGGCCCAGGGTGTTCCGTTGCTTGGTGACGGAACCTGCCGCAAGGCGATTCAGGAGGGTCTTATGTATGCCCTTATCATGATGGTACCAGGAATGAGGGAGCCAGCTCTCCCTCGGTCCCCTGGGGGCCCACAGGTCAGACCGGAAATTTAGTTGCACAACATACCTAATACCACTGTAAACACGAACACATATTGATAGCCGCATATTTCCCCCGACCCGATGTAAGTTGTCTCATTATGATTTATTAGATGATTTATCAGATTCCGGGAATGAGCAAGAACAAGTCAGGAATGTCATGAATGCAGGTATATCAGGAGTACTGGTTCGTACTATAATGTATCACATGTGTATCAGGAGTATAGTTGTACTGTCAAGCTGTCAGGTCATCATTCCCGTTATCGTGATAATTATGAAAGTCATGTGTATCATGCCTTATGTTGATAGATAGCATGATAAGAGGTGATATTCATCAAGTAACAAGCCTCGCAAATAGCAACATAATATACATGATCCAAAGATAATGTTCATAATCAAAGAAGTAATAACCATAATAAATAGTCAAGGTTAGTCGACTAGGAAAGACAAGTAGTCGACTCATGAAAGAGTTAGTCGACTATAGAAAGGGAACAAGTCGACTAAGAAAGCTGCGTTTTTCAGAGGAAAGTTAGTCGACTAAGGCGTTTGGGTTAGTCGACTGGTCAAGTCTGCGTCTCGAAGAGCCGCGTTTCAAGAAGCTGCGTTAGTCGACTAGGAACAGTAGGTAGTCGACTAGGGAAATCTGCGGTTTCAGAAGGGAAGTTAGTCGACTAGGGGAAAACACCAAGTCGACTAATAAAGTGCGTTTCAAAGAGCTGCGTTTGCAGGGAAAGGCTAGTCGACTGGACGCAAGGGAGTAGTCGACTAACTATGCCGCGTTTCAGAATCAAGGGTGCGTTTCCAAAGGATTAGTCGACTGAAATTGGTCAAGTCGACTAATGAAGTTCAAAACTGAGCAGATCCTATTATTTGAGAGCTGCGTTTCAAAGGGTTAGTCGACTTGCGTTTGGGCCAAGTCGACTAATAGAGGTTCAGAACAGAGAACAGGTCCAAATATTCGAGGGCTGTGTTTGTTACAAACATGAAATAATATCAAGTCATGGCGAGTAGAATTACTCGCCTAAGGTGCGTCCGACGCAGAGAAACGTGGTCCCAATCCAACAGGAGGGTGCCGGTTCTCACAAGTTGATGGAAAGGGTTGTGGTTGCTTAGGAGAAGATGGAGGTGCAAGTCTAGTTCATCAAGCCAAAACGGGATCTTGCAAACGTTGTTTGGGGGACGAAACTATAGTCCGTTAGAAAGAGGTTGTCGAGGAGGTGAAGGTGGTACGCTTGGTGGAGGCTAAGGTGGTGCTGGTGGTGTGGAAATGGTGGTGAAGCTTTTGGTGAAAGTGGGTTCTTTGAGGTTCTCTTGGTGAAAGAGGTTGAAGAAGATGGTGTTTGTTGTTAAAAATGGAGGAGGAGATGGAGTAGAATGAAGTAGAGGGATTTGTGGTGAGAGAAAATGGCTTTGGTGGGTGGTGGTGATGGCCGGCCAAAGAGCTTGGGGGGTTGTGGTGGCTGTTGGAGCTTGCTGGAACAAAAGAGATGAAGGAAACAATGAGAGAGAAGATGGGAGTGCATTTTATAGAAGGGGGAAAACAATATAATAATTGCCATCCTCACTTCCCTCCAAAGAATGCTGCGTCTCAAGGCTGCGTCTAGGCAAAAAGAAGCCAAACGCGGGATTCAATGTTGCGTTCAGAAGAAAACGCAAAAGGCTGCGTTTCAGAGAAAAGGACAAGGGCATGGTTGATTGGACTTGAGTTGCTTTAGCCCATAAGCATTAAATTCAGCAAGGGAAGGGTCTCCGCATTTAATGATGGATCCAGTTGGCCAAAACTCGCGTTTGAGGAAGGAGAGAGAAAAATGGGAAAAAAAGAGAGAAGTGAAATAGTAAAATGATTTCCCGATATCTGGGAAAATACCGAGAAGTCTGGAAAGGTCCAAAAATTGAAGTGTCTCGGAAAGCTTCCCAAAAATTCACAAAAATCATAAATATTATAAAACGATTTATGGTGAAATCGGTTTTCAGAAATTCAATCTCATTTTTAAAATAAAATCCTAGAGTCCACTATGAACGGTGTCTACACCGGGTAAGCTAGATTTTTGATAAAATCTGAAAATTCCAGAAAATGCCCGAAGGAAGAAAATATAATTTAAGAAGGAATATGAAAGCGGAATCCATAAATTTGATTCCAATTACAAATTAAAATTCCTGGAATCAACCAGTGATGCTGGCCGACACCGGTTTTGAAGATTTACAACTTAATCCCGAAAAATTCTAGAAAATCATGAAAAATCTAATATATTAAGAAATAATATTTGAAACTAAAATTAGTCAAATCT
>JAVJIF010007089.1:0-181219 GCA_038442645.1 Agave tequilana | reverse complement strand
CTAGTGATGGCCAATGATACATGTGAGGCAACTATCACTAAGAGGTTAGCGTGTTGGTGGAGTTATTACTAGTTAGTAGCCGTGAGTTTTCTTTCTCTTTCACTTTGTTTTAGACATACAAACAAAACCACAAAAACTATTCTTTTCTATTTTTCCCACTTCTTCGTATTTCACCGTGTTTCTCTTTCATTCATTCTTTTCTTTTCTTTCATTCTTTAAAACTTTGAAGAACTTTTTAACAAGCACGTGAATTAACCGATAAAGCTTCTATCGCCTCCCGTCCTTGTGGATTCGACTCGTTTTAGCCTCTATGCTATAACGGAAGTATCGAGGAAGCCAAGGCGCACACACACACAAAATCTTCATTTTTAAACATACACTTTTTGTGCGTGGTTTTATCCCGATCAGCTATGGCCTCAGTGGTAGTGCCGCCGCTACCCACTGGCCTACAACCACGCTAGCCAGCTCTTTCCCCTCTTGATCTCTCTCCTCTCCTCCTAGATCTCTCTCCTCCCCTTCTCTCTCTTTCTTTTCTCTCTCCTCCCCTAATGTCTCTATCTATCATGGACTGTCGGGGCCTGAACCACCGCTGGCCACCGCTGGCCAGTCAGGACTGGCAAGCCCCTTTCTTCTCTCTCCGCTTTCTATCTCTCAGTCTCCTTCCTCTCCTCTCCTATAACTCTCTTCTTTCTCTCTCTAGATCTCTCTCTATTTTCTCTCTCTAGATATCTCTCTCTCAAATAGTGATGGTGGGTGGTGCTCGTGCATGTGTATTTGGAGTTTCGAGATTTTATGGCGTTTATGGAGGATATTTAGGCGACTGTTCTTGCCTCATATATTGTGTTTACTGAGGATATTTAGGCGACTGTCTCTCTTCATTTATTGTGTTTCCCTACTTCGACAGGTGATTTGTATTATGTGAGATATGTAATTATATTGGTGTATTGGTGTAATTGTAACTGTATCATGGAAATGTAGATTTGTACTGGTTATCTGTATTATATCGATGTGGGTGTGTGCATGTATACTGTGGACACGTGTATTTGTATCGGTGTGACAAATGCCTGTAGTAGTATAGTTTTACACTTGTACATGTACATTGCCTATGACGTGTTTTTCTACTACGTTATTATCATGCATGGCCTACCCTTCATGGTCGTTAGCCTTCGGGCTCTACACTCAGCCTACGGGCTTCACTCCATAGATAATCTAGTTATCACCATGTTTATATGTGTTCTTTTGTCTACTAACATTATTTTATGCATGTACCTACTTGGCCCTCTAGCCCTATTAGCCTTTGGGCTTCTGCCTACTTCCCAGGCTGGCTACTCAAAGGTTATATCCCTTGCACCCTCTGGGTTTCATCGTAGATACTGGGAGTGCGCTTTGACCTTATGGTCTCTCTTCAACCCTTTGGACGCATATATCGTCAGGTCTCTCAGCCTCGCCTGGTAGGCAAGCCTAGTGCTCAGCGCTTTAATGCTAACTCCATTCACGTGTAGTTACGTCGTGAGTGCAGCTTCATCACAGGTAATGCAAAGCGGTTTACCCACCCCCACACGCGTGTGTTTGCTTTGTCGCGAGCATTAACTATGCAGAGCATGATAGGCTTTAGTGTTGTGCGCTAGTTTCGCTCCAACCTTATTTAAGCTTCTATGGGATGTTCGCTTGTTTGCTCGCTGACTTTATTTCTGTCTTACTCAGCATCCGGGCTTCACTACTCTATTGATAGCTTAGTTGTTATCTATTATTGTGTTTACATGCGTGTGTTTAGTACTAACATCTCTGCAGGTTACTACTCTGCCTTCTGTCCTATTAGATCTTTAGGCACTTGCCCACTTCCTCGAAAGAGGGAGTGCATTCAGACCATTAGGTCTCTTTGCTACGTCTGGCAGGCGGACCTAGCGCTCAGCGCCTTATCATTAACTCCATCCAAGTGTAGTTATACCTTGAGCGTGGCTTTGTCATGAGTGATGCAGAGCAATTTACCCGCCACCACATGCATACGTTAGCTTCGTCGCGAGCAGTAATCACACTGTACGTGATGGCATCAAGTGTTGTGCATTAGCTTCGCTCCAGCTTTGCGTAGCTCTGCTTGGATGTTCGCTTACTTGCTTGATAATTTACTATTATTCTTTTCTTGATGGTTGTGAAGAGTTTAAAACCATAACTTATACTATTTTTCAAACTGTATCATTTTTCTATATTCGTACCGATCTCTTGTATCGGTACTGTTTTTCTATATTCATACCGATCCTCTGTATCAAGTCTTGATTGTACTCTAAAATTACATTTTTATCATCACTTTTACACAAATATCCTATATCATCCCTTTATTAATTAATGCTACTAACCCTCTTTTTGCTTATGGTGTGTACAAATTCAATAAAAAAAGGAGAAAATGAGTAAAAGAAGCTTCTATCTTATCGAAAGATAGATTTTAATAAATTGAATCCAAAGGAGGAAAAGATTAATCTTTATCTCCTAAATTCAAGTTCAAATTTAGAAGATAAAGTCCTAGGAGATGAATGGGATATAGCTAATTCTACAAGGAATAAGAAGGATAATTCAAATTAAATGGAGTTCAAAATCAATTCAGACTCAGATTCAGACTCTACACCTTTTAGTATTTAGATTATAACTTTCTCTGTAGATTTTCAAATGATGATTCAAGATGCTACAGAAAGAAAACTTGAAAGACTAAATTCGTATGTTTACCACTCTATCCAATTCAGCCGTCTGATGAGTCATATTCAGTGATCAACAAGCTAACTTGCTGCAGGATTGAATTTTCATATTGAATTAGGAAACCTTCTAATTTGTATCCTAGTATGATTAGTTTTGAGGTCTATTTAAAGAGATGAAGTCTCTCATAATCTCTCATCTCACATCAGAGACTAAAATTAAGATTTTTCTTTAGATTTATTTTCTTTCCAAATTTTTATTTTTTTACGAGGAGGAAGACAACTCTTGTAATTGATCGGGACAATCAATAAACAAGTTCTATCTTTCTCATATCTTTTGTTTGTTTTTGATTTTTTTTCTTCATTTTCTTTATTTCTTTCTTTTTTTTTCTTCCCATATTTACCATGAGTAGCTAGGTTTTTTCTCATAGCTTCCTAATATATCACCATCATCACATCTAATGTTTAGTAGCTAACTGAATTAGATCATATGCATGCCTACTCTAATCTTTATTCTTGAAGACTCATTAGGATAAGCAACTAGCTTAAACACTTTTTTTATTGTTCTTCTTAATCCATACTTGATAAATTTCTTGATATTTTAATGTTCAACTTTAATAAGTGTTAGGGTTAAAGATTTGCTTGTATTTTCTAATGAGCTTTCTTACTTTATACTTGACCGACAATCATGACATTGTAATGTTACATCTTGGTTAGTGCTATTTCAACTCGTATCTTAGTTTCTGTCCCATATATTACTTGATTTTGTGACAGAATATCATGTTTAGGATTTGAAGTGAAGTAATTATCTATCTAGTGTTAGCATGTATGGTGGTTGATTATTAATAAGCTGTGAACCTTTCTTTTAGTTTAATTCTTTATCCACATACAATTCTGCCTTTCTTTTCTAAGTTTTTTAAATAGATAAGATAATAAAAAGACAATATTATTAAAAAGGTTCCATCGCATCTCTCCCTGAGGTTCGACCCGTTTACCTCTTGCTATAAGGGTTAAATTGCAAAGATTCAGAGTTAAAACTAATCACATACACTTTTCATATTCTCTGTATTCTTTTTTGCAATCAAACTTTAGCGCCGTTGCTGGGGAGGGAACGATATACATTATTTTCTAACTAAATTCTTCTCTGTTTGTGTGAATCATAAAAAAAAAAAATATTTCCTTCACCTATCTAAATTCATTTGTTACAATTCATTTAATAGGTCAAGACAATCTTTCCATCCATCAACCTCTTTTCTAAATTATGATGACTATCCTACCCAACTCTATCACCTTTACATCCTATCCCATAATTGGGTGCAATTATCAAGAACCTAAAATTGACCAAAGTTTTGAAAATCTTTTTGAAGATGAACTTAACTGTTTGGACGATTCGATTAGGAATTCCTGGTTAGACACATCCCTCCAAAAGATATAGTTAATTTAAGTTTTGAGCAGATGTATGAGGATGAGCTCATGTTTCTAGGTATTCCTGTTACACCAATAATATTGTGTGATAACGAGGATGAATTTGTAAAGAGTGGTGGAGAGACAAAAGGAGGAAGAGAAAAATGATGAACAAGTTAGAGAGAATGAAAGCTAAAATGATAAAAAGATTGACCTCTCCAATTTTATCACTAAAGAGGACACATTGGAATGATGAAAAATGAGATAGAGGGAACAAACCTAGATAGATCTATAGGTGTACCTCTTTTACATTTTATTTCATGCATTAAGAACAATGCATGAGATAGGTGCGGGGAGGTTTTACTAACATATTAACATAGGTAGGTTTACTAACAATTTTTTTTCTTTTAAAGAATTTTTTGAAAAAGAAATAATATTTTGATTTATTTTTAAAAGAAGTTAAGTTAATTTTAAGGAATAGGAAATCATAATTAGGATTTCTTAACACTTGGTCAAAAATAAGATTATTTGTTTGATTTTAAGTTTAGGAGGAAAGATTGAAAAAGTAATTTAGTCTTGATATTTTTACCTTAATGAAATATGAATGCTTTATATACTTACACACTTGGAACTCAAAACAAAGACTCTTGTGTCTTAAAAATATATATATAAAATAAACAATCTAATTATTGATTAGCTAGGAGTTTTGACCTAAGATAGCCTTGGTACTTACGCGAAAGGTAATTTGATAAGTATGAAAAAAATAATTAAAATAATATTCATATCAATATGTATTAACACATCTAATTATCAATTAGTTAAGTATTAGGGCCTCAAGAAGTCTTGATACATACATAAAAGAAAATTAGATGAGTTACATATATGAAAAAAAGTAAAAAAAGAAGTGCTTAAAGGGCAACGAAGTGGTAATACTTCGAACATCTTACTAAAAAAAGAAAGTAACAAATATATAAGGCATGATAGTTGAAGATAAAGAATCCCAAGTAATAATAAAACTCACGGTCACAAGATGCATATGACTTAGGGTAAAATAATAGACTAAGTGAGAAATTCAGTTTTAATTCTAACCTAAATTGATGATAAATTTTTTGCATCGAGACTAAGTATCAGAATGAATAATTTGATAATTCTAAGACTTATATTTACTTGATTTCCTCAAACTGATTTCAAATATTCTTCTCTTTCAAAAATGCTAATATTTTATTTTTTTCTTTATAAATTTTGTGGGTGTAATTCACTGAAAATCTTCACGAGACAACATTCGTGCTCTTGGGGTAACCTAGAGTTTAACGGCTTATTGCACGTGCTAAGTGCAACTGTGTTTCGTACGAAAGTGAGTAAGTTAGATTAGTTTAGTTTAGATTTTTCTTTTTAGTTTTGCTCGAGGACGATTAAAAGATAGGTGTGGGTTGTGATTATACTCTAATATTGTACTTTTATCATCACTTTTACACATATATCCTTAATTATTCCTTTATTAATTAATACTATTAATCTTTTTTTGCTTATGGTGTGTAGAAATTCAGTAAAAAAGGAGATAATGAATAGAAGAAGTTTCTATCCTATATAAAGTTAGATTTTAAATTAAATTGAATCCAAAGGAGAAAAGAATTAATCTTCATCTCCTAAATTCAAGTTTAAATTCAGAAGATTAGTCCTAGAAGATAAATGAGATAAAGCTAATTCCACAAAGAAAAAGGAGGATAAATCAAATTAATGGAGTACAAAATCAATTCAGACTCGAATTCAGATACACTTTTTAGTATTCGGATTATAACTTTCTCTACAGATTTTCAAATTTGATTATTCAATATGTTATAGAAAGAAAACTTGAAGTACTACAATTCTTATGTTTACCACTCTGTCCAATTTATCTGTCTGATGAGTCATATTGTGATCAACACACACTTACTATAGGTTTAAATTTTCGTATTGAATCAAGAAACCTTCTAATTTTATCCTAGTATGATTAGCTTTGAGGTCTGTTTAAAGAGCTAAAGTCTTTCATAATCTCTTATCTTATATTAGAGATCAAAATTAGGATTTTTCTTTAGATCTTTTTTTTTGAATTTTTATTTTTGTACGAGGAGGAAGACAACTCTTGTAATTGATTGTGACAATCAATAAACAGGTTCTATCTTTCTCTTATCTTTTGTTTTGTTTTTAATTTTGTTTTTTCTTTATTTCTTTCTTTCTTTTGCTTCCCATTTTTACCATGAGTAGCTTTGTCTTTTCTCATGGCTTGCTAATATATCGCCATCATCATTTCTAATGTCTATTAGATAATCGAATTAGATCATATGCATACCTACTCCACTCTTTATGCTTGAAGACTCATTAGAATAAGCAACTAGCTTAAACACTTTTTTATTGTTTTTCTTAATCCATACTTGATAAATTCTTGATATTTTAATGTTTAATTTTAATAAGTGTTAGGGTTAAAGATTTACTTGTACTTTCTAATGATTTTTCTTATTTTATACTTGACCGACAATCTTGATATTGTAATGTTACATCATGGTTAGTGCTATTTCAACCCGTATCCTAGTTTCTGTCCCATGTATCTTACTTGATTTTGTGGTAAATATCATGTTTAGGATTTAAGTGAAGTAATTATCTATCTAGTATTAGCATGTATGGTGGTTGATTATTAGTAAGCTGTGAACCTTTCTTTTAGTTTAATTCTTTATCCACATACAATTCATCCTTTTTTTCTATTTTTTAAATAGAAAAGATAATAAGAAGACAATATTTTGGAAAACTTCTATCGCATCTCTCCCTGAGATTCAACCCATTTAGCTCTTGCTACGGCGAGCTTCAGTTAAATTGTTCAAGTAATTAATTACATACCCTTTTCATATTGTCTGTATTCTTTTCTTCAATCAGCTTTGTTTTCCTATATTGTGATACACGATAGTTGATATCTACTGTGCTAATCACTTGACATACTATCACATGCTATGTTATCACCTGGCACCTATCTTGTTATTACTTGAAACCTGTCACCTACTTGTTATCACCTGACACCTGCATGCTATCACTTGACATCTGATATGTTATTACTTGTCACGTGCCCTGCTTAATACTTGATTTGTGGTTATTATATTAACAGGAATTCTATAAATGCTATCTTGTATTTTATATAGTGATCATGTATCTCCAGTACTTATGTACTCCTGTTACTCTGGTAACTGCTCCACCTGTCGTGCTCCTGCTATTCCGTAATTGATAATTACATAATAAACTATAAAAAAGATAACTTACATCGGGAAGGAGAAACTAATGACTTCAAGTGGTGAATTGTTTACAATGGTATTAGTTATGTTGTGCAACTAAAACTTTCGGTTCTACTTGAGGGCCTCCAGGTGTTTCGAGGAAAGCACTAGCTCCCTACCTCCTGTTATATTTTTGAATGAGCATACAATAAGACCCACCTCCTATAGGCCTTGCGGCTATTTCTGTACACCAACAATGGAACACCCTGGACCGTGGTCCCGGGCATGCACGGTACCCACTGTAAATGTAACTCATTAGTTTCATCATCAGTTCCAATAACAACCTCGACTTACATATATATGGATGTATGTGGGATGGAACTTACATATGTACACATACTTACATATATGGATCGGACGAGTAATAATAATAAGATGCTAATTAAAAATTTGTTGTATTGTTTTGCAATTCGGGTCGTATACACTTGGATTACGGTAACATAGGGCGTAATGTATATAGATGAGAGTTTTCTTGTTTGAATTATTCCTTTGATGTATCAGTCTTATGAAGCCATAAACTGAGCTTGTACGACTGGTTTTGTTCGTATTCGGTTTTATTCAGTTTTATTGGTTTTTATTGATTTCCTGCTGTTTTTTTAGTTTAGATGCCAACTCGAATTATATGAACTCAGGATACGATGACATGAGGTATAGGGAATATATATGATGGTTTTCTTGTTTAGATTATTCTTTCAACGTACTAATCTCACAGATTGATAATTTGGACTTGTACAACTGGTTTTGCCACATTTACTTTACTTGATGCCTCATTCTAGCTCATGTGTGTCTGTGCTCAAGACAAAGGTTCAATACATGCTTTCAATTTAGATTTATCAGTACACGTGTGCTTTTCTATGCACGCCACTTGGCACTCATCTTACCACATGTAGGGGAATTTTTGACTCCCTGGACCTGCATGTTCAGATATTAGAGTTTGGGCCTTGGTGTACTTACTGATGATTAGAGTTGCACAGCGGTAGCATCGTGGATCAGTAGTAGACCAGTCCGAGGCCCTATTCTTCTAGGCCCCTTGTTCATCTCTCAAGTTTTTCTTTTGTAACTCGTGAGCACCTTTTGTACTATTCATAATTGTATATCTCTTGTATTCTCGCATTTGCGCCTATCGGTGATGTAACATTCTTGTAATATTGTATCACATCCTGTGATAACTTTATAATTATACTCATATGTTGGAATGTATAATGCACAACATACTTTCATACTCTGATTCTTACTTGTACTGATGCGTAGCATATATATATGAGGGTATTTTCGATCTATGTATATATGTCACAATAACGTCTTCGTACCCGCGGGATCGAGGCGTTATAATTCTTTATCTGTTCTTAGGATACCTACAATAAATCTTGAAGAGGCGGAGGTCGAGGACTGATGGAGCAGTGATGGTGGCGGCTGATAGCTTGGGGAAGTCAAGGTCGGGGCTGAAGGTGCACGCACGCCTGGCCAGGCTCAGTGACTGTTTCGGGGCGAGAGTCTCTTCTTGAATTATTTTAATTTTCATCTCATGATCATTTCTAAACAATATCTTGAATATTTGAAAAACATCCCATCCATCTTAAGTTTTATTTATGAATATTATTAATTGGTAGAAAATCGGTAATTTGGTTTTATGAAGAGGTGCATATGATCTGTCAAAATCCTATAACCTTAAAATTTTTGGTTAGTTTGTCTACGAAATTAGGATGAAATATATCATGTTATATATCTTTTGAAAGATAATCGAGTCTACTTTCCAACAGTTTTTACCGTGTCCCAATTGGATGTCTATGCAAGAAATAATCACAGAATTACAATAGACTGGTTGGGAGTACTGAGTTGCTGAATTTTGCATCCTTGAGGAGTTTATGTTAAATTTAACTATCTAGATGAAAAAAATATAGTTATAATATATCCATAAAAAGAAGAAGAAGTCTAGTTTCCAACAAAATTTCCTATGTCCCATTTGGATGTCAAAATCAAGAGTTATAATGAAAAAATCATGAACTGTTCGAAAGGACAGAGCTGCAGAAATTCCATTTAACAAAGAAGTTCCTGCCTATTTAACATTTTTACACAAAATAAATTATAGCATATAATATATATTTAGAAAGATAAAAAAGTCTATTTTCTAATGGTTCTTGCTTCTTCCCAATTGGACGTGTGTAATAGGAGTTATTTTTAAAATACTATAGGTAGGTTGAGTTATGAATTCTGCAGGAGTTTGATTAGTATAATCTATGATCTAGAAATCATAAAATAAATTACAATCTTTGAGTTTGTAATATTATTATAATTCAATATCTATTCGAAGAATAACCACGTGTAGTTTAAGAACATGTGATCATTAACAAAGAGAGAAGATATGCCTTATGAACCAAGAACTTATATGCCAACGTGCTCTAGTAGTAAAACAAAGAATGTAATACTATTGTAGATTGTGATCAATAATTAAGAAAGTACTAAGAGGATGTGAATTAATCATGGTTCAAGAAGGCCAACGCCAAGTCTAATTCATCAAACACTCAAGATCAAAATACTTTATAATAATTCGAATCATGTATCTACAAGTTAAATTAACTAGTTTTACTTGTAATTGTGGTAGCTAGTTAATTAAGGATTCTATCATTAGGCAGATAATCATAAATAATGAGTAAGTGTTTCTGAAATATTATGACAACTGATATGTGTCTGTGTGTACACACACACACATATGTATGTGTGTGGTGTGTGTGTGTGTGTGTCTGAAAATTTCACGGCTGAAGGTCGACTTGTGTTGACTCTTTAATTATGAATAGACTTTAGTCTAATGCAAACCCTTGATAAGATTCTAACTCACCAGGTTGAGAATGTGTCATGTGAATCTAGTAATCTTACCAAAGAACTATGAATATTTAATGCTATCATATCCGCTATCATAATCAACTAGGCTGGATTATAAAGATGGCTTCTATTATCACTTCTGTAGAACAACTTATAAGCAAATTCATGAAATTAAAGTCCTACTTATCAGTGTTCATCATGCTATGTTCTTTAAAGTGGAGATAAGAAACTTGAGAAATTAAAAAATGGATGAGGAACCTCACTTGAAGTCAGATTAAGTGTTAATTAGTGGTTTAACCTGTGAACGAAAACTTAAGTAATTAATGATGTGTTAATCGTCCGGGAATCCACCCCCGATGCGAAGCCAAACTGCAACAAGATAATCATAATAGCAGTATTGAACCGGTATCATGTTAAAACCACTCAGCATACCTGAGACTTCCGGGAATCTTTGTAGTTGATTAATCAATACATCTGGTGAACTAAACAATCAATAAGATCAAAGATTTATCTTGGAATTGAAAGTACACCTAGAGGGTGGTAAATAGGTGTAAGGCTAATCTAATGTATAATAATGCGGAATTAAAAACTTAATGCAACACACTTAGTGTAACCAACGAGTGTAGCCGAATTCCCGGTGAAGGGCTCTGGACTAACTCCTCTTGATTCCTCTAAATAAGAGTTAAGGTGCTATGTAAAGCTCTCTTGGTTAAATACAAGTATGGCACACATAAACAAACACAAGCATGTATATGATATGACAATATGAATCAATGCATAATGTAAGAGAGAGAGAGTTAGAGAAAGTGGATCAAACGCAAACACCAAGATATGTTTCGAGGTTCGAGCACACAGCTCTACGTCCCCGCCTTCACACAGAAGGATTTCCACTAACTCGTCCACACAGGACTTCCTACACAGGGAACCTCCACTGAGGATTTGGGGCAAATACAATCGGGAGTACACAACTCCTCTCTCAACTAATACAACCTCTACACTTAGAGGCAAGGCACAAAACAAATCACCTCTACACTTAAAGGGATAGGCACAAAGCCACACAAACAACAATCACCTCACACTTGAGGGATTCTAACACAATCTCCACCTCTCACTAGAGGGAGCCAAATACCACTTTCACTATCACCTCACACGTGAGGGATAACAACTCAATCACCTCTCACTAGAGGGATATCACAATCAATGGAAGGTTTACAACTTGGTGGTCCAACAACCACAAACCAATTTTCTCACTAAAACAAAGATCCTATAGATAGGATAGAATGATAAGCTCAAGTGTGAGAAATAAAGAGTTTGGAAATCAAAAACTCAAAGAAAAACTCTTGAAAAAACTTCTAGAATGAATATAAAGTGAAGATCAAAAACAATCCCAAAGACTTCTCCTTTTCTTTATTTTTCAACCCTTTAAACAAATAAGGTTCAAATCTTTAGGCTTAAAAACTCTTTTGAAAACTAGTGTTAAAACACTTATAAATGGGAGAAATTTTGCTCTTTAAATTCTTATTGAAAACTAACTTCAAATGGGGTATTTATACCCTCATTTCAAATCTGCCCGTTGGCAGCTGAAAAGAGCCAGAATGCCCTTCCAGTCGACCGGCCAGCGGTCAAATTTTTGACCGTTGAGCCTAGCGGTCAACCGCCCGGTCGATCGTGCCCAAAACCAGAGAGCAACGGCTCTCTGGCCGGTCGACCGGCCGGTTGACCGAGCTGGATACAGAGAGCAGAGCTCTCTGTCTGATCGACCGCCCGGTCGACCGGAGGCATTTCTAGAGAGCTGAGCTCTCTGGCGGTCGACCGGCCTCCCCAGCAAGGCTGCGTGCACGTTCTGTGCATGCCGATCGACCGGCCCAGTCGACCGCTTACTGCTACGGTCGACCGGCCTGGTCGACTGGCAGCCTGCCAGCCAGATAGTTTTGGGACTAAAAATCTTATGTTTTTATCTTTTACAAAATCCCATAAAATCACATAAATTCTACAAAAATCAGTTCATGTTATATCTTTGAAATACAAACATATTTGAGTAAAAATCAAATCATATTACAAACATTTTGGACCATTTTTGTGACTTGAAAATTTGTCTTAGACCAAAAACTGTATTTTCAAAACTTGAAATTTTAAAATGGAAATCCGATTTTTCCAAACACATGTAAATACAAAACATGATATTTAAATAACTTTAAAGCATATAGTATATGGATAGAATCCAATATACACGAAAGGTATTATATCTATATTTTTGACATTAAATCTAAAAATAGGTTTTGTCTAAATACAAAACTCCAAACTCATGAAGTAGACTATCAAAATAAGTTTTTCTAAATAGATGAAGCATATATGTATATAGATCAAATCTAATATACATTAAATCATGTAAATTTGTTTTGATTCTATCTATTCATGAAAACTAAGATCGGTTAAACCGAAAGCCAAAACATGAAACTTGAAACGTGTGTGTGTTGTGAACTTGAGCATATCACACTATCTAACTTTACAATAGATCTAAACTAAATCTTACTAAACAAACCGAAGCCTTCTTCTAGAATGCCATTAACGCGATTCCCCGAGCTTGACTCCAACCGAGTGCTAGATATGAACTTGATGCTCGAGCTCTTGAATCACCATGTGAAAACTCCAAAACACCTTTGTTGAAGCTAATCACCTACTAATATCTTTGTTAAATATCTGAAACTAAATATCACAAGATTATTTGTAAACTATAACTACATGAGTTAATCATCATCAAAACTAGAGTGGAAGGCCTCTGTGCCAACAATCTCCCCCTTTTTGATGATGACAAAACTCATGGAGTTATATATGCAAGGATTAAAGTTAAGCTTCAAAGAAGCTCCCCCTTAACTCATGCATAGCAATAAACTATAAAGATATGCAGTGAATGCTATAAACATAAACATGCTTTTGATATCAAATTTTAAAATAAACATGTTCTTAATACCAATTGAAAATATAAATTTAAAATAAACATGTTCTGAAATAATAGCTCTTGATACCAATAAAAGTTTCAATAAAAGCTCTTGATACCAACAATAAAAAAATTTCAATAAAAGCTTTTGATACCAACAAAATAAAACTACAAAATATGTTCTTGATATTAATATCCATGCTCTTGATAACAATATCAACAAAACATAAAACAAAGTATTTTAATATAAACTTAAATAAACATGCATATATACTAAAATACTTCTCCCCCTTTTTGTCAATCATCAACAAAGGGGTTGAAGTAAACAATAAAACAATATTCTCCCCTTTTTGTCCAAAAAAAATCAACAAAGTGTGAAATCAAATCAAACATTATGATACCAATTGAAAAAAAATATATCAATTTAGTGCAAAGGTATGCATAGAAACATCATGATACCAAATGATGATACCAATTGAAAAATACTAAACTCATTAATCAATAGAGATACCAAATAGAGAATAATATCAATTTAATATATTTGATACAATATTGAAAATGAAACATATACCAATTGAGAATAATTTTCATTAGGAGCGTATGATACCAAATTAAAAAATCAATATCATTTTTCAATCATTTTTCAACATAAAGTGTTGGAGTAAAATACCAAAGGTAAACAAAACAAATTGAAAGGTAAATATGAATTTTCTTCCCCTTTATGAAATACCAAACAAAATGATGCATAAGCTTGTATAAGATACCAATTGAAAAATAATCAATTGAAATATATTGTCATTTAAGAAATCAAGCTTAGCATAACTAAAATTTGTGCTCAAAGATATAGAGATATGGTAGGCACAAATAAAATAAATATATATGTATGAAAAATTGAATACCAATCGAAATTGATACTATTTGAAGTTTAAGCATACATATATAAGAACATATATGAGTATACAAAAAGAATGTCAATAGTGATACAATTGGGAAGATACAATGATACCAATTGAAACTATAATGAGAATTAAGTGTATAACTCATACTTCCTACCGCCTATTTCATGCACATGTTTTAAATAGATTTTCAATAATGAGTATACAAGGCATGGTCGCCCAACCAACCGCCCTTAGATGGGTAGGGTTTTTCAAAAATAGGTTTGAAAATAGTATAACACGTTTGAAAACTCTACCATATGAAGAATACCGCAACTAGTTTAATGATAAACTAATAAACTAGTACGAAATCCTTCAAGTAAGGAATAAAACAAAATTATATTCCATAAAACATGAAAATCACTAAACCAATGTCACTCAAAATCTATATAGCACATATAATACTCATGAAAACAAAATCATGAGAAAACATCAAGTAATATGAGTGTACAAGTTTTATGAAAAATACAGTCATGAAAATAGGCAATTTGGCTCAATAAGAAATTCCTTAAAAACATGAAATCATCAAAACTAGAAATCCTTCAAGGTATATGTATGTCTTGTACAAACTAGAGTATACATATATATCCAAACATGAATGAGTCCACAAAAGTATATGCATGAAGGCAAGTGGCTCAAGGATGTATATGTATAACTATTAGTTTGGACAAAATAGACATATACAAGAAGTTTAAACATAAACATGAAAAATATGTCAAAAATATGGAATACAAGTCAAAATGTATGAATCATCAAAATTAGGCTGTACTAGTATATCCAATGGGTACAAATGAGCATTCAAGCACAAACATATAAAAATCTATTTGTGGCTCACTAGTTGTACAAGTATATACTCAAGTTTTAATGAAAACTAATATCTAAACATGTAATCAAAACATGAAGCATAGAAATAAAAAAAAACTTATACGATCATTATGTAAATGCACATGCATTAGATCTATGATATACACACTAGCTAAATAAAATTGAGAACACTAATATAAATCCATATAAATATGGGTGTCTCAAATACTAATCATGTATGTCATAAGACTAATAAACATGACATATGGCATAATGAGCATTAAACATAACATGCTAAAAATTCACAATATGAAAAGCATGTAAACATAAATGGGAGTTAGAGATCGTCACCAAAACCAATAAGACACATCTCTATATCTCCAAACCATGGTGGTCCTCCCAACAAACTCCCCTTGAAAGTGATGCATCCAAATTGTCCTCTTTAAGCTCAGAACGCATCCACCTCAAGGCACCATCACTCTTACGTCAAGTGAGAGCCCGCACCTACATCAAACAAAATAGGAGTGGTCTTTGGTACCCATACTCTTTTGGGTCCATGGGGGTTAGCTCCTTTCCTAACCCAAACAAACTTATTTGCTAAATTAGAATCATGTATCCTATCATAACAAAATTTAGCAAGGTGACCCTTACGTTCACAAAGTGTACAAGTGTACACAT
Organism: Agave tequilana; assembly: GCA_038442645.1. Lineage (NCBI taxonomy): Eukaryota > Viridiplantae > Streptophyta > Magnoliopsida > Asparagales > Asparagaceae > Agave > Agave tequilana. The sequence goes on along the minus strand of JAVJIF010007089.1, from coordinate 165,660 downwards.
GAGCATACAAAGTGTTATGGGTGTGAACGTGAAGAGCATGTGCATGCCGTGGTTTGTGTGCATGCATAGGAGGAACTTGTTTCTTTCGAAACATAGATTCCAACCGTGTATGGTTCATGGCATAATGGCTCAAAGTGGAGCCCAAACAATCAACACTCTTCTTAAGCATACAAATATCATTTTCAATCATGGAAGAAGAGGTGCATGCAATAGGTGAGCTAGAATGTGATGCTACACTAGCATGGCAAACATGAGAGTCTACATCACTTTTCAAAGTTTTATTTCATTTAAGCAATCTTCTAATTCTTTAGAAATCAAATCAATTTTGCTTTTCAAAGAATTTTCTTTTAAATCAAAAACAATTTTTGAAAATAGAACTTCATTATTCTTTAAAACATTTTCACCATCATTTTTATTTTTCAAAATCTTGTTTTCATTTAGGGCAAGATCAAGCTTAGATTTCAATGAATCCCTTTCATTAGAAATCTCATCTCTTTCTTGCAAAACAATATCAAATTTTGAAGACAAGTCCTTATTTTCTTTAGTTAACTGACAAGTTTTCTTTTTCAAACTTTATATTTTTCTAAGAGGTTTTAACAAATAATAGATAACTCTTCATTTAATGCATCGGCATCCATACTATCAAGATCATCAAAAGAAGAGCTAGTACTATCTAGTTGAGTATCTGAATGTACCTCAAGGGAGTCATTCCCTTGGACCATGTAGCAACGTTGTTCGGATTCATCCTCACTAGATTCCTTCTCCATTATATTGGGCATTTGAAGCTCGGAGGAGGTCAACGTGTTCCACACTGCAAAGACAGAATCACAATGAGAAACTAAACACAATATTCTTTGTTAAGTGTGCTTCTAAGTGCCTCAAGGGCTTGTGCATTGGCTTCTATATGCTTGTTATTACCAAGATAGGATTTCTTAGTAGCGGCAAGGAAAACATGCAAACTTAGGATTTTTAGGTACATGGACATCCTAGCCTTCCAAATAACAATGTTGGAAGTATCAAACATAGGTAGGGTCATGAAGTCCATAAGTGTGTGTAAATAATATGTGTGCAAATGCAACTATAGATTAGAAAAACCAAGATCACACTCCTAGGTGGTTAAACCTAATATCAGGAGCGTAGGCTCTGATACCAATCGAAAGTACACCTAGAGAGGGAATAGGTGTAAAGCTAATCTAATGTACAATAATGCGGAATTAAAAACTTAATGAAACACACTTAGTGTAACCAACGAGTGTAGCCGAATTCCCGGTGAAGGGCTCTGGACTAACTCATCTTGATTTCTCTAAATAAGAGTTGAGGTGCTATGTAAAGCTCTTTTGGTTAAACACAAGTATGGCACACATAAATAACACAAGCGTGTATATGATATGACAATATGAATCAATGCACAATGTAAGAGAGAGTTAAAGAAAGTGGATCAAACATAAACACCAAGATATGTTTCGAGGTTCGAGCACACAGCTCTACGTCCCCGCCTTCACACAGAAGGATTTCCACTAACTCGTCCACACAGGACTTCCCACACAGGGAACCTCCACTGAGGGTTTGGGACAAATACAATCGGGAGTACACAACTCCTCTCTCAACCAATACAACCTCTACACTTAGGGGCAAGGCACAAAACAAATCACCTCTACACTTAGAGGGATAGGCACAAAGGCACACAAACAGCAATCACCTCACACTTGAGGGATTCCAATACAATCTCCACCTCTCACTAGAGGAAGCCAAATAACACTTCCACTATCACCTCACACTTGAGGGATAACAACTCAATCACCTCTCACTAGAGGGATATCACAATCAATGGAAGGTTTACTACTTGGTGGTCTAACAATCACAAACCAATTTTCCCACTAAAACAAAGATCCTATAGATAGGATAGAATGATAATCTCAAGTGTGAGAAATAAAGAGTTTGGAAATCAAAAATCAAAGAAAAACTCTTGAAAAAACTTTTAGAATGAATATAAAGTGAAGATCAAAACAATCCCAAAGACTTCTCCTTTTATTGATTTTTCAACCCTTTAAAACAAATAAAGATCAAATCTTTAGGCTTAAAAACTCTTTTGAAAATTAGTGTTAAAACACTTGTAAATGTTGGCCCAAAGGCCTTCCACTCTAGTTTTGATGATGATTAACTCATGTAGTTATGTTTACTAATAATCTTGTGTTGTTTAAGTTTCAGATCATTACCCAGATATTAGTTGGTGATTAGCTTCAACAAGGTGTTTAGAAGCTTTTCATGATGATTCCAGGGCCAAAGCGTCAAGATCACACATTGCCTAGCCCATGGATGGAGTTTTGGAGCAAATCTACTTGAAGATGAAGATCGTCAAGAAGACTTAGGTATCCATAGTTTAGATAGTGTGTTTTAGATCCATATTTGTAAAGTTTAGTATAGTTGATATGCTCAAGTGCAACACAACACACAAAAGATTTATGTTTTGGATTTTGGTTTTCATGAATAGTAGATCAAAATAAGCTTAAATAGTTTTTATGTATATTAGATATGTTCTAGATATACATACATGGTTATAACTTCCTATACAAGCTTATTTTGATGTCCCTATTCATGTGTTGAAAAATCAAGTTTGATAAAATACAAGTGTTGGTTTTGATAAAATTGGCAAGACACAAAAATGAATTGATATGATTGATATATGTCTTGAAATTTTTATCACAAGTTTGTGTTTCAACACAAAATGTTAAAACAAGTTTTATGGGATTTTCAGAAAAGATAAGAGATTTTTATAAAATAATTTTTCCAGTTTTTCTGACCCAGTTTTTGTTCCAAGCTTCAACCAAGTCGACTAGTAGCCTGACTAGTCGACTAAGGCTGAGGTCGGTCGACCGGCCAGTCGACCGGGCCGGTCGACCGACGTGCACAATTCTGTGCACGTTTTGAGGCACTGGGACGGTCGACCGCGCCGGTCGACCGGAGCACTTACAGTGCTCTCTGTTTGTTTCGGTCGACCGGGCCGGTCGACCGCAGTTGCCCAACGGTCATATTTTCGACCGTTGGCGGTCGACCGGGCCGGTCGACCATTGCCTGTCAGAGCTGCCAGCTCAGCTCTAACGGCTAGTTTTGTATTGGGGCTATATATACCCCATCTCTTCATAGTTTTTGTACAAGTTTTTAAGGGCAAAAATTCCAGACCTTCTCTATTGTTTAAAAAGTTTTTAAAGAGTTTTGAGCCAAAAAGAATTCATCTTATTTATTTTTAGGTTTTTGGAAAAATCAAAGAAAAGAGGATTTTGGAGATTTGTCTTGATTTTCATTCTATATCTTTTGCAAGAATTTTTCCCAAGTGTTTTTCTTTGTTGCTTGTTTTCCAAACACCTAGTTTTCCACACTTGAGCTATCTTCTATCGTAATCTATTAGGATCATTTGTTTTGTGGAAAAAGAAAAAGAAAGAGGTTTGTGGTTGAGATATACCACTTGTTGTAAACCCTTGATTTCTTGGTTGCTCCCTCTTTGGTAGAGGTTGAGGTTGTGATTTGGGTTGTTGGTTTGCTCCCTCTATTGTGAGGTGGAGATTGGTGTTTACTCCCTCTTGGTGAGGTGGAGTTGGTTGTTGGTTTGTATCCCTCAAGTGTGAGGTGGATTGGTTGTTGTATTGGCTACGGCCTACCCTCGGTTGTGAGGTGGTTGTTTGAGAGAGGAGTTCGGTACTCCATTGTTGTAAAAATCCTTCTCGGTGAAGGTTCCCTCGGTGGGAGTCCTCGGTGGACGGTATAGTGGATTGAAAATCCTACACGGTGGTGTAGGCGGGGATGTAGAGCAAGGGTGCTCGAACCTCGAAACATATCTTTGTGTTTGCGTTTGATCCACTTGTCTCTAAACTCTCTCTCTTTACATTTGTGCAAAGCATTATTCTCATTGCCATATCATACATATCATATATTGCTTGTGTTGCCTTGCATTGTTTCATATTGCTATATTACTTATATGCTTGGTTGTTTGTGTGTGCCTCACTTGTACCTAATCAACAAGAGCTTCACATAGCACCTCAACCCATTCAAGGGGAATCAAGAGGAGTTAGTCCAAAGCCCTTCACGGGGAATTCGGCTACACTTGTTGATTATACTAAGTGTGTTGCAAAATTTGCATTAGCTTCCGCATTTAGCGCACTTAGTTTTGCATTTAGTTTTAGATTAGCACAAACACCTATTCACCCCACCTCTAGGTGTTCCCCTTTTCAGTAAATGGGAGAAATTTTGTTCTTGAAATTCTTATTGAAACCAACTTCAAATGGGGTATTTATACCCTCATTTTAAATCTGCCCGTTGGCAGCTGAACAGGGCCAGAATGCCCTTCCGGTCGACCGGCCGGTCGACCGGCTAATGGTTAAACTTTTGACCGTTGAGCCCAGCGGTCGACCGCCCGGTCGACTGTGCCCAAAATCAGAGAGCAACGGCTCTCTGGCCGGTCAACCGCCCGATCGATCGAGCTGGATATAGAGAGCAGAGCTCTCTGTCCGGTCGACCGCCCGGTCGACCGAAGGCATTTCAAGAGAGCAGAGCTCTCTGGCGGTCGATCGACCCGATCGACCGGCCTCCCCAGCAAGGCTGCGTGCACGTTCTGTGCACGTCGGTGAACCGGCCCGGTCGACCGGCAACCTGCCAGCCAGATAGATTTGGGACTGAAAATCTTAGGTTTTTATCTTTTATAAAATCCTATAAAACCACATAAATTTCACAAAAATCAGTTCATGTTATATCTTTGAAATACAAACATGTTTGAGTAAAAATCAAATCATGTTACAAACATTTTGAAGCATTTTTGTGACTTGGAAAATTTGTCTTAAACTAAAAACTGTATTTTTCAAAACTTGAATTTTTGAAATGGAAATCCGATTTTTCCAAAACACATGTAAATACAAAATCATGATATTTAAACAACTTTGAAGCATATGGTATATGGATAGAATCCAATATACATGAAAGGTATTATATCTATATTTTTGACATTAAATCCAAAAATAGGTTTTGTCTAAATACAAAACTCCAAACTCATGAAGTAGACTATCAAAATAAGTTTTTCTAAATAGATGAAGCATATATGTATATAGATCAAATCTAATAACATTAAACCATGTAAACTTGTTTTGATTCTATCTATTCATGAAAATCAAGATCAGTTAAACCGAAAACCAAAACATGAAACTTGAAACGTGTGTGTGTTGTGAACTTGAGCATATCACACTATCTAACCTTTACAATGGATCTAAACTAAATCTTAACTAAACAACCGAAGCCTTCTTGTAGAACGCCGTCTCCAAGTTGACTCGATCCAAACGCGATTCCCCGAGCTTGACTCCAACCGAGTGCTAGATATGAACTTGACGCTCGAGCTCTTGAATCACCATGTGAAAACTCCAAAACACTTTGATGAAGCTAATCACCTCTAATATCTTGGTTAAATATCTGAAACTAAATATCACAAGATTATTAGTAAACTATAACTATATGAGTTAATCATCATCAAAACTAGAGTGAAAGGCCACTGGGCCAACAGGAATCACGTATGAGAACTAGGTCATAATAACTACGGCATCAACAATCCAATATTAGGCTATATATATGTTATATCGATGCTATAAATTGTAATAGAAAAGAGTATCGTGAGTAACGTACCTCCGATGGATTGAACTTATGTGTGATGAGAGACAAACTTAATTAAGTGATGACTAGTAACATAAATGAGAAATTGTGAACTTTAATAAAAAGGTGTTATAAGTATGAAATGGTACTTACATTAACCCAAATCAAATGATGGTGATTATGATACCGATAATATTTGTAACTCCCAGCCCTAGATGTACGTGTCATAGTATTAGTACTTGATACGGCATACAAATTTGATTTGACCTTTCTGGTAGTCAAATTGAACTAGTTTTAGCTTCAGATATTATTTTTCAATATTTTAGATTTTTTAGAATTTTTTGAAAATTTTCTAGATTATTTTGGAAAATCTCCGAATTTGGAGGTGATCGATACCGATAATTGGTTCTAGAATTTTTAATTCACAAATAGAGTTGAGTTTTTAGAATTTGCTTCCATATTGTTATTCAAAACCATATTTTATACTTTATCATATTTTTGGAGATTTTTTTGGATAAAAAATTCGGCCAAACCAGTGTCGCCTGGTATTGTAGATCGATTTTAAGATTTTTAATTTACAAACCAAACTAAATTTTTAGAATCTGATTTCAGATTGTTCTTCAGTGTCATATCTGCTATTTTTTCAAATTTTTGGGAATCATTCGGGATTAGTTAAATTTTGACCCAATTAAAATATTAATTAATAAACTAATTTATTCTTTCTCTCTTTCTTTTCCCCTGATTCTTCTCTTCCTTTCCCCTAAACCATCGTCAAACCTACACCGCCTCTTCTCCCTCTTACTTATAATCTCTCTCTCTCTCTCTCGCCCCCCCACTCTGTCTTTCTCTCCCTCTCAACTATCTTATACTCTCTCTAACTCTTTCCCTCTCTCTTCACTCTTTTTCTCATCCTCTCTCTATCCCCAGGGGGCTAGACTGCCATTGGCAGGCAACCTATGCCGCCGACAAGCTGTCGCGCCACTCCCAGTGGCTGCTAGGCCACCACCCTATCGGCCTCATCTCTCTTTTTCTTTCCCTCTCTCTTCTTCACCTCACCTTCTCTATTTCCTTTTAACTCCCTCTTTCACTTTTTACCTCTCTACTCCCTCCTCTATGCAACCGTCGCCACAAGACCTTACTGCCAGCCTTGCCAGAGCGCCACTAGCCCTAGCACTGTCCCTCTCCTCTCATTCTTCTTTTCTTTCTTTCTTTCTTTCTTTCTTTCTTTCTTCTCTTCTTCTTTTTCATCTTCTCCTCCCTCTTCTCTTTCTTCCTCACCATCCCTTTCCTCTCTACCTGCTGTCATCGGTGGCCAGAACTGCAGCTTGGCAGAGCCAGCACCATCGTACGCTAGCAGCCACAGCCGTTGGCCGACGTCTTCCCTTTTCCCTGCTCCTCTCTCTTTCTCTCTCAAATGTTCTCTTTCTTTTTATTGGATCCAAATCTTATACCCAAAAACCCACACCAAAAAACCCATAAAGCCATTATCCTATAACCCAAATCACTTAAGTCTAATGGGTCTGGGTTATGGATCTGAACCTGACCCATTAGCAACCCAAACATGCTTCTAAACTTAAGAAAGTGTCCGGGCTACATTTGGAGCATCCGTAGTCCGATCTGGACGATTCTTGAACCTTTGCAATCGTAAAGAGAGGAACTACATCTCTTTAGTAGCTATGTGAGTGTTTTTATTTTAAAAATTATATTTTATCATGTCAAATGAAATTGGTTGCTTTATTAAATAAAACATGATTATCGGTAAATCACTGTAATATTATTTAATAAATTGTAATTATTGGTAAGTCAGTGTAATTAAAATATGCAAGATTACTTTTTAAAGCATGTTAAATAAATAATAGTTTATTATGATTCTTGATTTAATAAAAAATATGGATAATTTATCTATATATTGAGTAATTATGGGATTGTTGATAAATAATTCCTAATAATAATGATATGATAATTTTAATACGGTTGTGAAGAGTCTAAAAATAAATAATCATCTATAATTCCTGTGGGATATAAATCACGATAATAATATAAAAGTGATATAACATATACTGATAAATCTATAGGTATTGACACATGTTCATATTTACATCCATTATCCTGACACTGTCACTATTACTTGAATAAACATTACCTGAATACCCACTGATACACTGGACGCTGTTACTTCTTGATCAGCCATCACTGTTATATGCTTGTTTCTATGTTTTTGATATGGTGGTGGACATTATTAGTTCAGGTGTCATTGTTACACGGATACTTTAATATCCCCGACATTTTTATTTCATGTGTTTATATCACTGCTACACAGATACTATTATTCCACGTACTGGTATTATTGTTTCATGGACCCTCTAGTATACTGAACACTGGTCTGTCATAACGATACTTGGTTACACTAGATACTGTTATTTTATTCTTCTAATACTGTGACATGGATTTACTTGTACACATGTGTTAAATGTTCCCGTATTTTTTTTGCATGGATCACTGTTCATGTTACCTGGATTGCTGTTATTTGAATATTTCTGTACTCCTGATATATTGTATACTTGCTCATGTTACCGCGTTACTGAGAAAATTCTGTTAACTTGTTACATGTTATAAGCACTATTATTAAGCTACCCATCTGTATCCTAGTGAACCCGTTATAAGCACAGTCATACTGGCATCTGACGGAACATGTGCGGAACTAAGTGGTACACGGAGCGAAGTGTCACATCACGCCTATACGTTGTGGGGGCCACCTCTTGAATCTGTGGGGACCACATCTATAATCCTAACTCTGCCTTGTGTTGGGTGATGAGGACGTGTCCGGTGCTCTTGTTATTGATATTATTATTGACCAGACTCAATACTCTTGTTACTTAATATACATGTTATACGTATGGTCATGCTGGCATCCGGCACAAGATGTGTGGAACTAAGTGCCATACGGAATAAAGTGCCATACCATATACATGGTGGAGGCGACTTCTAGAATCCCATATCGTGGGGGGTTGGCATGATGGAGGCATCCTCATTGCACTAGTTACTCAGACCCAATATATGATACATTTAATAACTCAACAATGATGATGTCAGGAATGCTTGCTATTTTGGCACTCTCGTTCGAATAATGGTACCCGTAGGCCATGTCGGATGGGTTTAGCTAGAGTACGAGCTCCAGAATGAACTGTCAGTGGTATGGGGACACTGGAAAAGACTGACGAAAATATCAGGAGGTATTGATTGTTATTATTGTATAAATAATATGACTTTCTCGATACATGTATATTATTATTCATTGATACTTATTACACTTTCTGATATCTTATCCACTATCATGTCACATGTATATTGTGCACTTCATATGGAGACACACTATTCATGTACATTACATTTTGTATTCTATGTATTCTCTGTTTCATGTATTCATGTATAAATATTTTTATCACAATATCATCATGCTACTATTACTATTAGTTAAAAAATAAGTATACTATAATTAAGACTTAATACATGTTCATTAGACAACTTGATTTTGTTAATATATAATTAAATACTTATCTTATTACTTATATTGATCATACCATATAAATGTCATAATTCCTACTGATTATAAGAACATAATAATATAAGGTTGGTGTAAATAAGACTCTTCCCAATAATATTAATTAATAATAATGTTATATAATTGCATAATATTGTAGAACTAATACCGTTGTAACATGCTAGGCATTTATAATGTTATAGTATTAATATAACACTTATTTATATCTATGCATATATCTCTATTGTTAGTATAATTATATTGTACACTGGTATTTAAACGTGTATTATATAGTATCGTGATTGTGCTACTATTATATTATATATTACTGCTTTTTTCATTTTACCACTCACTAGGCTGCTTTCTGATGACCTTGAGTTTACATGCTTAGGCTGGAGATCTGAGATATCATAATATCTGATATTTCATGAGATACAAATAGGAGACACGACATCTATATCACTTATAGGTATCTTTATTATTCAGTCTTTATTTTCTTATATATCCCTGTTTACATATCTATCGTGTACACTGACCCCTTTTGCAGGTATTCTTGTACTTATTTATGCTGGAATTATTGTGTATATTGTGTTTATTTCCTGTTATTTTATGTGTTTGTATCACTGCTACACAGACACCGTTATTTCTTGTACCTATATTATTGTTCCAAGGACACTCTAGTATACTAGACACTATTCTGTCATAAAGATACTTGGTTACACCGGATATTATTATTTCATTCTTCTAATACTGTGTCATGGATTCACTTGTACACATGCGTTAAATTTTCCTGTATTCTTGTTGCGTGGATCACTGTTCATGTTACTTGGATTGCTATTATTTGAATATTTCTATACTCATGATGCATTGTATACTTATTTATGTTACCGCATTACTGAGAAAATTTTGTTAACTTGTTACATGTTATAGCATTGTTATTAAGCTAGCTCATCTATATCCTGATGAACCCATTATAAGCACAGTCACATTGGCGTCCGACAGAACATGTGCGGAACTAAGTGGCACACGGCGTAAAGTGCCACTCACACCTATATGTGGTGTGGGCCACCTCTTGAATTCGTAGGGGCGACCTCTAGAGTCCTCACTCCGCCTGGTATTGGGTGACGAGGATATCTCCGGTGCTCTTATTATTGATATTGTTATTAACCATACCCAGTACTCTTGTTACTTGATATACATTTTATATGCATGGTCATGCTAGCGTCCAGCATAAGGTGTGTGGAACTATGTGCCACACGGAACAAAGTGCCATAACACATACATAGTGGGGGACACCTCTTGAATCCTAGGGGCCACCTCTAGAATCCCACATCGCGGGGTGTTGGCATGACGGAGGCATCCTCATGCACTAGTAACTCATACCCAGTATGTAATACCCATATTTTGTAATACATGATTTAATAATGAAAATAATATTTCAACATGTATGTGTATTTTGTGTTAAGAAATTTATCATTATTTAATATGACTTATTATTTTCATTATTACTAATTATCATTAGCATTCATAATTATTATTATTATTATAGTTATTATTCTTTTTATTTTCCCTTTTAATTAAAGCCCAGGCCCAATAACCCATTTTACTTCCAAAATTAAAAAAAATGAAAACAATGTATTTAGTCTACTGGTGGGTTTCAAACTCAGGTGCCCACAATTAAATTAAGAGCCCTTAACCACCATACCACTCTTGCATTTGTCTATGTGAGGAACTAAAATTTTAATCCAAAGATCTCCCTATATCTCCTTCCCCACTAACATCACGTCCTCCACCTGCACTCACCTCTTGCTCACGTCTCCCACTCTCTTCTCTCACCTGCTTCCTCTCCACTCTCTATCATGTACTCCCCCTCCATCTCCACATACTCCTATCTCTCTCTATATATATATCCCCTTATAAACCTCACTCCTTTCTCACACAATCGAACTCACTACAACCCTTCTTTCTCCTCACTTGCTGCAGCATGCCCATGCTCCCATCCCTCTTGCAGTCTCCAGCCGCGAGTCTCAAAGTATCCTCTGTTGGCCCAGAGGCCTTCCACTCTAGTTTTAATGATGATTAACTCATGTAGTTATGTTTACTAATAATCTTGTGATTTTAGTTTCAGATCATTAACCAAGATTTTAGTTGGTGATTAGCTTCAACAAAGGAGTTTTGAAGCTTTCACATGGTGATTCCAGAGCCTGAGCAACAGGATCATACATTGGAGTCTAGCTCGTGGATCATCGCTTTGGATCGAGTCGACTTGAAGATGGAAAATCGTCAAGAAGACTTAGGTATCCATAGTTTAGTGCGTTTAGATCCATGTGTAAAGATAAGAATAGTTGATATGCTCAAGTGCACAATACACACACGTTTTATGTTTTGTATTTTTAACAAAACATATTTTTGAAAATAAAGACAAAAACAATGATATATATATGTTTCATGTATATTGGACCTATGTCCATATGCAACATGCTTTATAATGTTTAAGTATCATGTTTTTTTATTTAAATAAGCTTTACGAAAAATCAGATTTCCTATTGAAAAATTCAAGTTTGACAAAATACAGGTTTTGGTTTTTGATAAAATTTGTAAGACACAAAAATAGTTCAAATTGCTTGATATTTGAGTTAAAATTTTTATCACATGTTTATATATCAATGCAAAATGTTAAAACTATTTTTGGGAATTTTTAGAAGTTTTATTGGAATTTTTAGAAATATTTTTAACATGATTTTTTGACCCAGAAATTGGCTGCCAGGCTTTGGCGGTCGACCGGGCCGGTCGACCGTAAGCCAGAGCCGGTCGACCGGTCGGTCGACCGACGTGCACAGGTCTGTGCACGTCTGGCCAGGCAATGGGCCGGTCGACCGGTCGGTCGACCGACGGTCGACCGGGATGCTCCAACGGTCGGAAAATCGACCGTTGGCGGTCGACCGCCAGCCGTGCTGGCTAAAAAATCAGCCAACGGCTAGTTTATTGGAGAGGTCTATATAAACCCCATTTCTTGGGGATTTTAACTAAGATTTTTAGAGAAAAAATTTCCCCATTCTCTGGTTTTAAAAATAAGTTTTCAAAAGTGTTTAAAGAGCAAAAAGATCAATCTTATTTGTTTTTAAGTGTTTTGTTATTTTCAAAGAAAATAGGTTTTGGGAATTGGTTTATTGTTGTTCATTTCTATATCAATTTGGTATTTTCCCAAGAGATTTTCTTTGATCAAAACACTTGTTTTTCCACACTTGAGCTATCATTCTATCCTATTCTATTAGGATCTTTGTTTTGTGGAAAGAAAAATTGTTTGAGGTTGTTGTAGCCTCTAAGTTGTTAACCCTCCTTGTATTTGTGTATCCCTCTTTGGTAGAGGTTGATTGGAGTGGTATTTGCTCCCTCTTGGTAGAGGTTGAGATTGTGGTTTGCTCCCTCTAGTGAGAGGTGGAGTTGGTGGTTGTAACCTTCTTCGGTAGAGGTGTTTGTTGGTTTTTGGCTACGGGCCTACCCCTCGGTTGTGAGGTGGTGTTTGAGAGAGGAGTTCGGTACTCCCTGTTGTACAAATCCTCCTCGGTAGAGGTTCCCTCGGTGGGAGTCCTCGGTGGACAAGAAAGTGGATTGAAAATCCTTCTCGGTGAAGGCGGGGACGTAGAGTGATTGAGATTTTCCTGCACACAAAATATAGAATATTAGATTTAGAAGTAAAGATGTGCAAGGTGCTCAATTCTAATCCGCTGTAGCAATGGCTATGCGGGTCGTGACCCTCAGGGAGGGACTAGCGATGGAAGCTTGTGAAGTAAGCTCTCTAAAGTTTTTTTTATTAGGAAGAAGATGGTAGATTAAGAAGATGGAAAATAGATTATATGCAAGGAATTAAAAAGATGTGTGAAAAAGATTGGGAATTTGGTGATCTAAACTAATAAAAGAAAAGAAAAATAAAAACTAAACACTAACATACTTACCTCTTCTGCCTGTTTACCTTTTGAACCGTTGCCACGACTTACCTTGTCTTTGAAGGCGTTCAAGCATGGCGTATAGGATCGTCCGCCTTCTCGATCTACACTACGAAAGCAAAAGACAAACTATTCTAGCAAGAAAAGGCTTGTTCATCACCATAGGCCATCAAGGGCACTTCAACGGCTAAGCAGTCTCGAAGCGATCAGATCTCATGGTTTGCAAGACATCAGAGAGAAACAATAAATAAAACAAGAATAGAAGAACAAAAATAAAACAAGAATAGAAAAATAAAAACAAACCTTGAGTTGATTCTATTAACAATGGAGGAAATGTTTGACTTACACCGATGTCACCTCAGTACAAGCATGATCTCCTTTCTCCATGAAAGCATCCTCTCCTCTCAGTTACATAAAAAATAAATATTACAAAAAAGAAAAATAAAAACCTAAACTACAACTAGCCTAAAATACCAAGATTTTGCTTTGTACTTCGCTGTACTCGAGCTTCTGAGATCTGCCCTTTCTCTGTTGCTATGCAGGGGTATTTATAGGAGAAAACCAGAGGATAAGAAGCGAATGAAGATAAGAGGAGCAAAATATCTCTGAATTTGAATTCTTCTTTTATCTCCAAACTTATTTTGACTTATCCATAGAAGTTCAATTCTGTCCTGCAACTTGTTATCATGTTGATCGCTGAATATGACTTATCTGCTGACTGAATTGAAAAGTTTGATCAACATAATAGTTGTAGGCCTTCAAATCTTCTTTCTGGAGCATCTTGAATCATCGGATTTTCATATCTGTAGCAAACATTATGATCTGAATACTAAAATGTGTACAGTCTGAATCCGAATTTTTTGAATTTTTATTTTTGCACTCTTCTCCTTTTATCTTTATCCTCATCCTGCAAGCATTTAGGGTTGAATAGAAGTCTATCCCTTCCCTCTTCTTTTAGTAATTGCAACTTTTACACTTTAGTAATTGCAACTTTTGCACTTGGGCTTGCACATGGGCTTTTTGGGGCTTCTGGGCTTCATTTAGGCTTTATTCTTTATTTAATTAATTACTCAAGGCCTGCACACATTAAATAATAAAACATTAGTAATAGTGCATAATTGTAGGAATAAATATGAAAATGTGATAGTAAATGTAGTGATAAATATGCATTTTTTACTACCCATTACACCCCCACACTTATCTTTTTGCTCGTCCTCGAGTAAAAATCTAGAAGAATAAGAAAAGAAAAACTAATCTATCCTAACTCACTTTCGTAGAAATCACGGTTGCACTTAGCACGTGCAACAAGCCGTTAAACCCCTAGGTTACCCTAGAGGACGAGTGTTGTCTCGTGAAGGTTTTCAGCGGATTACACCAACGAAATCCATAAAAAGGAAAATATTTGAAATACGTTTGAAGAGACTAAGTAATCTATACGTTTTTAGGATCCTCATTTTTATTCATTCTTAAACTTAGTCTTTATATAGTAAATTGTTTTCCTTTTTAGGTAAGGGTCAAAATTGAATGTTTGTATAGTCTTTTTCGTTACCCTAAGTCATATGCATCCTTGTGAATTTTTACTAGAAATTCCTTAACTTGGACTCTCATGCCTCTTTATTATTATTATTATATTTTTTTCTTTTTTTTAATATGTATAACTCATCTAATTTTTCTTTCGTGTGAGTATCAAGGCTTCTTGAGGCCCTCATACCTAACTAATTGACTATTAGATGTGTTAATACATATATAATATTTCTTAACTTTCTTAGGCTTTCTAATCCACCCATGTAGCGAACTTAAAGTCGGTGGCTCCCAAACTGGTTGGTTTTAGGGCACTGGGTGAGAAAACACCCCACGGACTCAAATTCGAGTGAATTAGGCCACAAAACTAAGGACACTTATTTATAAACTCACCTTTAGGCGTGAATACTTATACTTCTTGAGGCACATGTATCCAGCTTAATTAGTGATTTTTATTTTTTTATTTTTTATTTTTATATTTTTTTTATATGAGGCACAAGGGTCATTGTCTTAGAATCCTAGATTTGCATTAGGTATGCACATTTTAGTAAGGTAAAAATCAAGACTAATTACTTATTCAATTTCTCCTCCTATACCTAAAAATTCAACAATTTAACTATTTTGACCAAGTTTTTAGAAATCCTAATCATGATTTTTCTAATTCTTAAGACTAACTTAGATTTCTTTCAAAAGATAAGTCAAAATATTGTCCTTTTTTTTAATTTTTTTAGCAATTTTTTTTTATTAGCAAAATTTTTTGTTAGTTTCAACTATGTTAGTATGTTAGTAAAGCCTCCCCCCACACTTATCTCATGCATTGTCCTCAATGTATGAATGTATGCATATATGCATGAAAAAGAAGAAAGGGAAGGCAGATGTTACCTCAAGGTGGTGGTTCCGGTGGTGGTCTAATTGGGCCAAGCATTGCTACCCAATCAAGATAATGTGGTATTCGGAGGAACCCACCAGAAATTTCTCTTGTATAACCCACTAAAATGTATGTATGATCATTTTTTAACAATTCCACCCCTTCAAATTTCCAAATTTCATAATTATTTTCAGAGTCAATTGTGTCAACCGCCTTGTCCCAAAATGGAGTGTGAAAAGATGGAATGATTGATTTGGTCGTCATAAGTACGGGAACAAATACCGACTCAGGAAAGAAACTTAAATCAAGTAAGGGTTCAGGAGTCAAGCTTGGTTCAAGAAGTGGGTCCAAATCAAGAAGTTGAAACTCAAGTCCACAATCATTTTCCCACAATGGAATGTGACTCAATATTGGTGATTCAAGTTCAGGAATGATAGGTGTGGGAATCAAAACTGACTCTAAAAGATTACCTAAGTCGGGTAACAAAACAGGAGTCAATAATGATTCAGGAATTTGAACTTGATCACAGATTTGAGAATCTAGGTCACATATCTCATTGAGTTCAATATCATAAAAATGAGAACTTGCCAATTTATCCATGGGACTTTCAAAAGTATAAAATTGGTCAAGTTCAATATGATCATCAAAAATGGGTGATTCAATTTCATGATGAATTGGCACATGATTCAATGTAGACTCGCGAAAAGTAAAATCAGGTGAAGACACCAGAGTCATTATTGAATCAGGAAGTAGAATTGAATCACCAAGTGAGAGATCATGATCATATTCATGCTCAAGTTCTATTTCAGGAAAGGAATAACTTGCCAAACTATCATAAATTGGAGTTTCGGTAAGTTCAAATGATGGTACTGAATTAGAATCTTGTTGTCCAAAACAACGTAGCTCGTCGGCTCTAACAGAATGGTTAGCGATATCAGAAATGACCGAACGGTGAGAACGTAAAGATTGAACCATCATATCTATTTCATGATCACGAGCTAATCTAGCCTGAGTCATGGCTTCAAGCATCTTTTCATAGTCAATTGGTGCATCATTTGTGATTGGACTTGAAAAGAGAAAGTATTATTGGGACAATCATGATGAAGTTGTGAGTCGGTCAGATTCTGTGACTGTTTCTTGGACTCACGCATCATCATGTCATAGATTGATGGTGGTTGTTGCTTGGACTCATGCATACTCATCATTTCCAAGATAGATGGTTTTCTATTCTGAATGGGTGGATCTGAGTATGAATCTTGGAAATATTATGGACAAGGTGGATACGGACAAGTTGGTTGAAAATTGGACTCGAGGGAAGCGAAACCCCATGAACTTTGTGAAGAGTTGAAATTATTGTGGAAATTATGGTCATAAGATGGGGGGCATGGGTTATATGCATTCGGATAAGACCATTCCGGCACACTAGGTTGGTTAAAGTTAGGATGTGCTGGGTTGGTAATATCCGAAAAAGAGGTTGGTGTGTAATATGGATTAAAATTGGAAAAATTGTTGTTATATGCCATATTACACAAACACAAACAAAAAAAAAAAACAAATAAGCAAACAAAAAAGAAAATTAAAAAAAATTCTAATCTAAGTTAGGGTAGACCTATGACCTAGACGACTCCTAACTGGTTAGACTGTCCACGGGAGGTATAATGTAGACTTTGACCACAAGTTAATCAGCCAGGTCAGGGCAAGATTGGTGGGAGGTTTTCCGTCAAAGACGTTCCTTAATTAAATAACCACCAATCTTCGGGCTTTCGGCCCTTAATCCCCTTCCTAGACACTGATTTGGCAGGAGTCAAATTCCAACACTGTTCCCCCTTAGGATAATCTTCTAATTGAGTCCGAGATGTCCCTAGGGCAACCGTCTACTCAATTTTAGTTAGGCTTGGGTTAGTGAGTGAAGAGATTATTTGTGGGCCAAGGAAGGGTGATAAAATCCCCACCTTATCTTATTTATAGGACAAGCCCTTTAGTCAATTTAGTGCACGTGTAAAGTAGTAGACAAATATTCACTAAAAGTAGAAAATCAGCCAAGGGTGCATCCTAGTCTATATGCAATGCAAACGTACCTTGTCTCCAGCACTCTTCAACAAAAATTTAAAAAAATTAAATAAACACGTGCCTATATGCAAGAGTCTAATTTTTTTTTCAAAAAATAGGTTACTGTTAATTAATTAGCAGTATACAGGTTTATCACAGAGCAAATTTTAACAGAGCAGTAAACGAATCTTTCAATTTACAGCAACCTGCAGAAACCTTAGTGAGTAGTTCACTACTAAGGCCACGGAAACGCGGCTATTGCCGTGTTTGCGCGGCACTATAGTAGGCTTTGCTGCTCTGCCTTCGAGGGCAGAGGCACAGAGTTGCTATATGTCCTTGCTGCTGTTAGTTTTCCTGTTCTCCGAACCTGCAAACAGAAAGAATAAAAGAATTAGTTATTTTTTTTTTAGAGAATAAGTTACCGTCCCTCCCCGGCAACGGCGCCAAAATTTTGATTGAGATTTTCCTGCACACAAAATATAGAATATTAGATTTAGAAGTAAAGATGTGCAAGGTGCTCAATTCTAATCTGTTGTAGCAATGGCTATGCGGGTCGTGATCCTCAGGGAGGGACTAGCGATGGAAGCTTGTGAAGTAAGCTCTCTAAAGTTTTTTTTTTATTAGGAAGAAGATGGTAGATTAAGAAGATGGAAAATAGATTATATACAAGGAATTAAAAAGATGTGTGAAAAAGATTGGGAATTTGGTGATCTAAACTAATAAAAGAAAAGAAAAATAAAAACTAAACACTAACATACTTACCTCTTCTGCCTGTTTACCTTTTGAACCGCTGCAACGACTTACCTTGTCTTTGAAGGCGTTCAAGCATGGCGTATAGGATCGTCTGCCTTCTCGATCTACACTACGAAAGCAAAAGACAAACTATTCTAGCAAGAAAAGGCTGGTTCATCACCATAGGCCATCAAGGGCACTTCAACAGCTAAGCAGTCTCAAAGCGATCAGATCTCATGGTTTGCAAGACATCAGAGAGAAACAATAAAATAAAACAAGAATAGAAGAACAAAAATAAAACAAGAATAGAAAAACAAAAACAAACCTTGAGTTAATTCTATTAACAATGGAGGAAAAGTTTGACTTACACCGATGTCACCTCAGTACAAGCATGATCTCCTTCCTCCATGAAAGCATCCTCTCCTCTCAGTTACATAAAAAATAAATTACAAAAAAGAAAAATAAAAACCTAAACTACAACTAGCCTAAAAAACCTAGATTTTGCTCTGTACTTCGCTGTACTCGAGCTTCTGAGATCTGCCCTTCCTCTGTTGCTATGCAGGGGTATTTATAGGAGAAACCCAGAGGATAAGAAGCGTATGAAGATAAGAGGAGTAAAATATCTCTGAATTTGAATTCTTCTTTTATCTCTAAACTTGTTTTCACTTATCCATAGAAGTTCAATTTGTCCTGCAACTTGTTATCATATTGATCGCCGAATATGGCTTATCTGCTGACTGAATTGGAACGTTTGATCAACATAATAGTTGTAGGCCTTCAAATCTTCTTTCTGGAGCATCTTGAATCATCAGATTTGCATATCAGTAGCAAACGTTATGATCTGAATACTAAAATGTGTACAGTCTGAATCTGAATTTTTGAATTTTTATCTTTGCACTCATCTCCTTTTATCTTTATCCTCATCCTGCAAGCATTTAGGGTTGAATAGAAGTCTATCCCTTCCCTTTTCTTTTAGTAATTGCAACTTTTACACTTTGGTAATTGCAACTTTTGCACTTGGGCTTGCACATGGGCTTTTTGGGGCTTCTGGGCTTCATTTAGGCTTTATTCTTTATTTAATTAATTACTCAAGGCCTGCACACATTAAATAACAAAACATTAGTAATAGTGCATAAATGTAGGAATAAATATGAAAATGTGATAGTAAATGTAGTGATAAATATGCATTTTTTACTACCCATCATAGAGCTAGGGGCTCGAACCTCGAAACATATCATTGTGTTTGCGTTTGATCCATTATCTCTCTAACTCTCTCTCTTGTTATTTGTGCATTGCATCTTTCATAGCATCATATCATATTTGCTTGTGTTGAGCATTGATTCATATTGTCATACCTATTATATGCTTGTGTGCCTCACTTGTACTTAACCAACGAGAGCTTCATATAGCACCTCAACCCATATCTAAGGGAATCAAGAGGAGTTAGTCCAGAGCCCTTAACGGGGAATTCGGCTACACTCGTTGGTTGTATTAAGTGTGTTGCAAATTAGTTTTTAGCTTCCGCATTTAGTTTCTAGATTAGCCATATCACCTATTCACCCCCCTCTAGGTGATTTCAATTGGTATCAGAGTCTACGCTCCTGATACTTAGGTTTAACCACCTAGGAGTGAGATCCTGTTTGCTAATCTATCATTTGCATTTGCATATATTTGTTTGCACATATATAGTTTGCACTCATGGATAGCCCTCCTATGTTTGATATTGCTAGACTTGATGTTTGGAAGGTTATGCTGAGTTGTTATTTGAAGACCCTAGGCTTGCATGTTTTTCTTGCCGCTACCAAGAAATGCTATCTTGGTGACCACAATCATATAGGGGCAAATGCACAAGCCCTTGAGGCCATTAGAAGCCCGCTATCAAAAGAATATCTTATGCTTGTTTCTAATCTTGATTCCGCCTTTGCAGTGTGGAACAAGTTGACAACCACATCCACCTCCAAGCTTCAATTGCCAATCCAACAAGAGGAGGAATCTAGTGAAGAATCCAAGTCACAATGCTTCATGATTTAAGGGAATGACTCCCTTGAGGTACAATCGGAAACTCAACTAGATTGTAATGAGTATGCTAGTTCTTCATGTGATGAGAATATTGATGCCCATGCTTTGAATGAAGAAGTATCCATTGTGTGTGAAAAATTAATTGAAAAATATAATGTTTTGAAAAAGAAAAGTCTAGGCCTTAACAATGAAAATAAAATTTTGATTTCTAGACTTGATTTGGTTTTACAAGAGAAAGAGAAGATTTCTAATGATAGGGATTTATTGAAATCTCAACTTGATCTTGTTTTAAATGAAAATAAAATTTTGAAAAATAAAAATGATTGTGAAAATATTTTAAAGAAAAATGAAAATTGTCTTCAAAAGTTAATTTTGTTTTAAAAGAGAATGATTGTTTAAAAATGAAAATTATTTCTATTTTAAAAGATTTAGATGTGTGTTTAAAGAAAAATATTTCTTTGCAAAATAATATTGATTCTCATGTTTGCCATACTAGGATAGTTTCACCTAGATCACCCCTTGCATGCTCCACTTCTTCTATAATTAAAAATGATATAAATTTGTTGAAGAAAAATATGGATTGTTTGGGCTCCACTTTGAGCCATTGTGCCATGAACCATACACGCTTGGAATCCTTGGTTCGAAAGAAACAAGTTCCATCTATGCATGCACACCCTCCACGGCATACACATGCTCCTCACGGACACCATCACACATTGTATGCTCATGTGTACACTTGTACACATTGTGGACGTAAGGGCCACCTTGCTAAGTTTTGTTTTGATAGAATACATGATGAAAATTTAGCAAATAAATTTGTTTGGGTTAGAGAAGGTATTAACCCCCATGGACCCAAAAAGTTGTGGGTGCCAAAGACCACTCCTAGTTTGTCTGATGTAGGTGTGGGCTCTCACATGACGTGAGAGTGATGGTACCTTGGAGTGGATGCGTTCCGAGCTTCATGGAGATTATTTGGATGCATCACTTTCAAGGGATGTTTTGGTGGAGAAGACCACCATGTTTTTGGAGACAAGGACAGTTGCTTCTTCAGTTTTGGTGACAATCCTTTACTCCCGTTTTTATTTACATGCTTTTCATATTCATTGTTTATAGCATGTTTTGTTGTTTATAGATTATTATGAAAATGACATGATTATTAGACCATTGACATGCATGTATAGCCTTTGAGACACCCATGTTTAATATGGACAATTATTTTGTGTTCTCGTACATTGTTTAGCTATTATGTATTTCATAATTCTAATAACATGTGGATTTTCATAATGATCATGTTTATGTTTATCATGTTTATTTATATCTCGTTTTATGCTTCATGATTTGAATATATGTTTAAATGTTAGTTTTCATTAAGACTAGGTATATACTTGCGCATATAGTGGGTCACAAATAAATCTATATATGTTTGTACTTGAATGCTTATTTGTTCCCATTAGATGTGCTAGTGTAGTCTAGTTTTGATGATTCATGCATTTTAAACTTGTATTCCCATTTTCGGATTTGTTTTATGAATTTATGTTTAACTTCATGTATATGTCTATCTTGTCTAAACTATTAGATATACATGTATATCCTTGAGCCACGTGCCTTCATGCATATACATTTGTGGACTCATTATGTTTTGGATATGTATGTATACTTTAGTTGGTACATGACATACATATGCCTTGAAGATTAAATCGTTTTGATGATTTTCATGTTTTCTTGTTTAAAGGAATTGAGCTTATTGTCTATTCTTCATGATTATGATCTTCACATCTTATTTGTACACTCACATTTATTGTTTACTCATGTTTTATTTTCATGAGTCATATTTATGCTTAATTGGCTTAGAGTGTTGATTATCATGTGGATTTCATGTTTCATGAAAAATAATTTTGTTTTATTCCTTGCATGAAGGATTTCATACTAGTTAACAAGTTTTCCATATAACTAGTTACGATATTCTTCATATGGTAGAGATTTTCAAACACACTTTACTTTCAAACCTATTTTTTGAAAACCCCTACCTTCCAAGGGAGGTTGGATGGGAGATCATGCTCATGTATGCTTTATAGTGAAAATCATTTTAAACTTGAACATGATTGGGAGGATAGGAATATGAGATATACATTTGATATTATTGTTGTTTCAATTGGTATCATTGGATTCTTTCAATTGGTATAAATATTGACATTTCTTGTATACTCATATATATTTTTATGTATGTATGCTTTCACTTCAAATAGTATCAATTTCGATTGGTATCTAATTTTTCATACATATATATGTTTTTATTTGGTATTTCATAAAGTGGGAGAAAACTCATATTTTATCTTTCAATTGGTATTTTGTTTACCCTAGATTTCCACTCCCTTACTTTATGATAGAAAATGAATTAAAAAAAAATTGTAGAATATTATAATTTGAATTGGTATCATATGCTTAAAAAGAATAATACTCTTTATTGATATCAAGATGTTTATTTGAATGTTTTTAATTGGTATCAAGATGCTTTTGCTTCTTAAAATTGGTATCAATGTTTTTATGTTTCCTTTCAATTGGTATCAAGATGCACTACTTTGACATTTTTTTTTATATCTTAATTGATTGTCACCCCTTATTTACATCATTTTTGTTTTAGACAAAAAGGGGGAGAACATTGTATTTATTGTTTTTAACCCCTTTGTTGATTCTTTGTTTCGAACAAAAAGGGGGAGAAGAATTTATTGATTTGTTTTTACTTTGACCCTTTGTTGATGATTGACAAAAAGGGGGAGAAGTATTTGGTATATATGCATATTTTCAGGATTCATGTTTATGCATATATGTTTTGTTTGTTTTGCAAATAGGAGAAAAAGTATTTATGAGTTTTATGCTTGATTGGCATGTTTATCTCCATGTATTTGCATTCATGTTTATGAGCCCTTACTGCATATTTATTTATTTATTGTTATGCATGAGTTAAGGAGGAGCTTCTTTGAAGCTTAAATTTAATCCATGCATATATAACTCCATGAGTTTTGTCAACATCAAAAAGGGGGAGATTGTTGGCCCAGAGGCCTTCCATTCTAGTTTTGATGATGATTAACTAATGTAGTTATGTTTACTAATAATCTTGTGATTTTAGCTTCAGATCATTAACCAAGATATTAGTTGGTGATTAGCTTAAACAAAGGAGTTTTGAAGCTTTCACATGGTGATTCCAGAGCCTGAGCAACAAGATCATACATTGGAGTCTAGCTCGTGGATCATCGTTTTGGATCGAGTCGACTTGAAGATGGAAGATCATCAAGAAGACTTAGGTATCCATAGTTTAGTGTGTTTAGATCTATGTGTAAAGATAAGAATAGTTGATATGCTCAAGTGCACAATACACACACGTTTATGTTTTGATATTTTTAACAAAACATATTTTTGGAAATAAAGACAAAAACAATGATATATATATATATATATGTTTCATGTATATTGGACCTATGTCCATATGCAACATGCTTTATAATGTTTAAGTATCATGTTTTTGTATTTAAATAAGTTTTACGAAAAATTAGATTTCCTATTGAAAAATCTAAGTTTGACAAAATACAGGTTTTGGTTTTTGATAAAATTTGTAAGACACAAAAATAGTTCAAATTGCTTGATATTTAAGTTGAAATTTTTATCACATGTTTATATATCAATGCAAAATGTTAAAACTATTTTTGAGGATTTTTAGAAGTTTTATTGGAATTTTTAAAAATATTTTTAACATGATTTTCTGACCCAGAAATTGGCTGCTAGGCTTTGGCGGTCGACCGTAAGCCAGAGCCGGTCGACCGGTCGGTCGACTGGCGTGCACAGGTCTGTGCACGTCTGGCCAGGCAATGGGCCGGTCGACCGGACCAGAGAGCTTTGCTCTCTGTATCTAGGCGGTCGACCGGACGGTCGACCGGAATGCTCCAACGGTCGGAAAATCGACCGTTGGCGGTCGACCGCCAGTCGTGCTGGCTAAAAAATCAGCTAACGGCTAGTTTATTGGAGAAGGCTATATAAACCCCATTTCTTGGGGATTTTAACTAAGATTTTTAGAGCAAAAATTTCCCCATTCTCTGGTTTTAAAAATAAGTTTTCAAAAGTGTTTAAAGAGCAAAAAGATCAATCTTATTTGTTTTTAAGTGTTTTGTTATTTTCAAAGAAAATAGATTTTGGGAATTGGTTTTTTTGTTCTTCATTTCTATATCAATTTAGTATTTTCCCAAGAGATTTTCTTTGATCAAAACACTTGTTTTTCCACACTTGAGCTATCATTCTATCCTATTCTATTAGGATCTTTGTTTTGTGAAAAGAAAATTTGTTTGAGGTTGTTGTAGCCTCTAAGTTGTTAACCCTCCTTGTATTTGTGTATCCCTCTTTGGTAGAGGTTGATTGGAGTGGTATTTGCTCCCTCTTTGGTAGAGGTTGAGATTGTGGTTTGCTCCCTCTTTGGTAAAGGTTGAGATTGTGGTTTGCTCCCTCTAGTGAGAGGTGGAGTTGGTGGTTGTAACTCTCTTCGATAGAGGTGTTTGTTGTTGTTTGGCTACAGGCCTACCCCTCGGTTGTGAGGTGGTGTTTGAGAGAGGAGTTCGGTACTCTCGGTTGTACAAATCCTCCTCGGTGGAGGTTCCCTCGGTGGGAGTCCTCGGTGGATAAGATAGTGGATTGGAAATCCTTCTCGGTAAAGGCGGGGACGTAGAGCTAGGGGCTCGAACCTCGAAACATATCATTGTGTTTGCGTTTGATCCATTGTCTCTCTAACTCTCTCTTGTTTATTTGTGCATTGCATCTTTCATAGCATCATATCATATTTGCTTGTGTTGAGCATTGATTCATATTGTCATATCTATTATATGCTTGTGTGCTTGTGTGCCTCACTTGTACTTAACCAACGAGAGCTTCATATAGCACCTCAACCCATATCTAGGGGAATCAAGAGGAGTTAGTCCAGAGCCCTTAACGGGGAATTCGGCTACACTCGTTGGTTGTATTAAGTGTGTTGCAAATTAGTTTTTAGCTTCCGCATTTAGTTTTTAGATTAGCCATATCACCTATTCACCCCCCCTCTAGGTGATTTCATCCTCTCCTCTGGCGAGCCGTCGACAACCTCCTAGGCATCACCCACGCTGCCTCCTTGTAGCCGGTCAACTCCCACCTCCTTCACCATGCCTCTACACCCCATCCTCTTCATAATCAGCAGTCGAGCAAATCTGCTGCCCTCCGATGGCTGCTGTAGCACTGGTCGACAGCCACCCATGTGGCAGCATGTTGATTGGTCGCTAATGTTGCATATTCAGTATCATATTTCCATACTTATTCTAGAATAAAACTTTGCATTGTCTTAATTAATTGCTTAATTTATTTGCAGGCCCATTCTTTAAGGAGATGAAGAGAAATGAGCCCAAAGCCCACCAAAATTCTGAATTAAATCAGAGTTAATTCGCACTCAATAAATCAGGGCAAAATCAAGAGGTTGAAAACCGGTTGAGAAGAATCCTCTCAGAATCGATCGGTTGGAGCAAAAATCAAAGGCCATTTTGTCAAAATCCCAGACTCAAACGAAGAAATCAACTGAAGATAAAAGCAGAAGGGAAACCCGGGGAGACCCACCAACAGGATGTGGCCTGATTAGTCTACAAATCTACATTATTATGTCGCATTCTCTCACAGATTTGTGAATAAATTGTCGATGTAAACCGTGTTTTGACCTTTATTGCAGGTAGATCCAAAGTCCAAGGGCAAAGATGGAATAAGAGCTTAATGAAACCCAATTAATGGTAATTAATCCCGCATTACTTGGAGGCCAAGCAAAGGATTCTCTAGAAGATGCATTGAACCTAGACTCCTGCGCTTGTCAGACGAATATTCGGGTGCAAATACCAGAAACGGCATATACCCTGACAACCCACAAAGACAGAGTAATAACCTGATAAAAACTAGGGACGTGACTCCCTGGTATTGCCGCGGAAACGCGGCTATAGCCGCGTTTCTGTGGCAAAGCTGTGAAGCCACGCGTCGATTTTCGACGCGTGGCCCCGTCTCGTCTTCTAGATGCTTCTGAGGCCTATAAATACCCCTGCAATGGCCCAAACCGAGAGCAGTCTTCGTTTTTAGGAGTAAGTGCAGATTTTAGGAGTAGTGTAGGTGAGTGTTCTTCATTTCTTGTATTTTCTTTTCTTTTTAGATCAATGTAGTAGGGCTGAGTGATTTCTATAGAGAGAGAAAGCAAGGGATTGATGTAATAGAGAGTGACACTCTATGTAAAGATGCCTCCTTTCTCTTCCAATGTAATCTCCTTCACCTTCTACATGATTTCTTGCTAACTTTTCTTCTCATGGCAATCTAACTACTAACCACTAACCATCTAACCACTTACTTGATAATCCACATGAATCGGGTTGCCTCTACAAGGCCTTGTTCTTGCAAGAGCCATTGATGGCCAAAGATGATGGGTTCTAACATCTAACTTGCTAACTTGCTAACTTGCTAACCAAGCTAACTCTCTTTTATTTCATGCTCTTTTATTTCATGCTAGTAGTGTAATGAGTGATGCTTGTATTAGCTTGTTCTTGATGCAATGTTTTGAATGTGATGAATCATCCATGAGCCATGCTTTGTACCGTCTCTTGGAGCCAAGGATTGTGATGGCCAAGGATCAAAATGTGAGGCAACTATCTCGAAGAGGTTAGCATGGTTAGTGGAGCACTTAGTAGTTAGTAGCCATGAGTTTTCTTTTAGTTTGTTTTAGAAATCATTTTCAAGTTTCTTTTGATCATTTCTATCGTTGTTTTCACCGTCTTCTTAGTTCACCTTAGTTCCATTTCCTTTTCTATTTGTTTTCCAAACCACTTTCTATTTTGTTTTCACTTCGCCGTTTTCATCGCACTCCTCACCTACCACATTCTAGATTTCCTTTTCTTTTCTTTTCACTTTCTTTTTCATTCTTTCAACAAAGAAGAATTGTTAACATACAACGGGAATAGAAATTGTCAATGCTTCTATCGTCTCCCTTCCCTGTGGATACGACCCGTTAAGCCAATGCTATAACGGAAGTATCGAGGGTACATTAGCACATTCGAGCTTTTTCATCGATTTTACATAAAACACATTTTTGAGTGCTAGTTCTGCCCCGATCAAAATTTTGGCGCCGTTGTCGGGGAAGGGAATGGTTTTGATTTCACGTTTTTGTTAACATTGTCTTCTCTGTTTTGGTGTGCAGGGCAATATTTACAGGTGCTTAACATTGCAGAATAAACCCTAGCTTTGCATCTCCCTGCTCTAGAAAGCGGGGCCCCAGATTCTGAAACAAAGCCGCGCAACCGCGACATTTGCCGCGCAAACGCGGCAGTTTTGTGAAAATTGTATATCGTGTTGTTCTGGGATGTGTGAATTGTAATAGCTAGTGGATTTCTACTGCTATCTTTCTTACTTTGATTGCCTACATACCATAATAAAATACGGTATTTGGACGCTTTTAAAACGGTTTAGACATTTGCATTTAGGCACGTGTCAATTCAATTCCAATATACTATATTTTGTTCTGTTGTTGTGATCTGGATGGAGATGTACATATGGCATTGCATATAGCATAGGACAAACACGTGGGTGATTTATCGCTTTGTGTTATACTATTGTCTATATTGCACACTTGCACAAATTGAACTTAAGGGCAAAACCCATACAAGATAAGGTGGGGATTTAATCACCCTTCCTTAGCCCAAAAACCATCTCCCCACTCACACAACCCAAGCCCTAATAAAATTTGAATAGACGTTGGCCTCTAGGGACATCTAGGTCTAGGTCAACCCTCCTATTGGCTTGGTTTTGATTTTTCTTTTCTTTTTGATTGTTGTTTAATTTTTCTTTTTGTTTGTGATTGTTTGTGAAATGGATTTCAATAATAACAATTCTTTCAATCTGAATATGAATCCATATTTCACACCAACCCCATTTGATTCGGATAATTCCAACCCGGCGTTTTACAATATGCACCAACCAAATACATCGGGTTGGCCTTATCCGAATCAATACAACCCATACCCACATTCTTATGACTACAATTTCCAAAATAATTTCAACTCTTCACAGAGTCAATGGGGATTCACGTACCCCGAGTCAAATTTTCAACCTCCTTGTCCACCATATCCCCCATGTCCACCTTGTCCACAATTTACACAATATTCATTCCCCGATTTTGCTTCTTATACTCCTTTTTCTGAACCTCCCATTGAAGAAAAATCTGAGTTACTAAAGAGTTTAGAAGCCAATCTACAAAGGGCCGAGCAACAACTTCAAGAAACATTGGCCTCTCCAATTCTACAGTATTTTCAAGAGTCTTACTCAGTTCCACCTCTTCACAATGAACAACCATCTGCCTTGGAAATGAGTAAGGAACTTTTATGTGAGTCCAAAGAACAATCACAAAATCTGATGGACTCAAAATTTCACCATCAATTCCAAAACAACACTGCATCTTTTCAACGAAACGATGAACCAATCAGCCAGAAAAAGATGCTTGAAATCATGACTCAGGCTCAAAATGATCGTAACCGTGACATAGATTTGATGATCCAAACTCTTCATTCTCATCCTATTTCTAATGTCACTAACCATTCTGTCCGAGCCAAAGAGTCATGTTGTTTTGGAAATCAAGATTCAATTTCAGCACACCCACCTGAACTTGTCCAAACTTCAGATCCCATTGACATTTTGGCAAGTTATCCTTTTCCTGAAATTGAACTTGAGCATGAATATGATCCTGAACTTCCACTTGATGATTCAATTCTACTTCCTGATTCAATTATGACTCCGGTGTCTTCACCTGATTTCACTCCTTTTCCCGAGTCAGTATTGGATCCAGTGCCAGTTCATTGTGAAATTGAATCACCAATCTCTTACGATGATCATATTGAACTTGACCAATTTCATACTTTTGAAAGTCCATTTGATAAATTGGTAAGTTTTCATTTTTGTATAATTGAACTTAATGAGGAATGTGACTTTGATTCTCAAGTTTGTGATCCAGTTCAAATTCCTGAATCACTATTGACTCCTGTTTTGTTACCCAATTTGAGCAACATTTTAGAGTCAGTTTCGATTCTCATACCTGTCATTCCTGAACTTGAATCACCAATCTTTGATAGTCACATTCCATCATGGGGAAATGAATATGGACTTAAGCTTCATCTTCTTGATTTGGACCCTCTTCCAGAACCGATCTCGACTCCCGAACCTTTACTTGACATGAGTCATTTTTCTGAGTCGATATTAATTCCTATATTTCCTGAGTCCAAATCAATCATTCCATTCTGGGACAAGGGTGTTGATAAATTTCACTCCGAAATTATTTTGAAAATTTGGAAATTAGATGGGGTAAAACTGTTAATAAAAATCATTCATATATACATCATTCTTATGGGTTGTATTCTTGAGATTTCTGGTGGGTTCCTCTGGACTCCACACAAGAATGATTGGGCCGCCTTTCGTGGACCAATCAGGCCGCCACCGGAACCACCACCTTGAGGTAATTTTTCCTTCCCTCTCTATTTATTTCATGCATACATATATCACGATGCATTGAGGACAATGCATGAGATAAGTGTGGGGGAGGGTTTACTAACATAGAGTTTTTAGATTTTCTTTCTTTTACACTTCTTTTAGAAATCTTCCCTTTTGTATAAGAATTTTCTCTTTCTTTAAAAATTTTTTGAAATAAGAGACAAAGTTTTCATCTACTTTTAAGAAAATTAAGATGATCTTAGAAATTAAGAAAACCTTAATTATGACATCTTAAACCTAGTTGAAGTAATGGATCTTGTTTAAAATTATAGGCTAAGTAAGATAAATTGGGGAGATAATTTTATCTTGAATTTTTTGCATTAGATAGTATGCACATCGCACTTACACAATTTTTGGGATGGAAATAAAGACCTAAAATGCCATAAAGTAAAAATAAATAAAAGAAAAAAAAGAATAAAACATCACTTATTAAGCTGGATAATTATGCCTCAAGAAGCATGATTATTCACGCCTAACGGTGGTCAAAAGAAGCAAATAATCCCCCTTAGTTTTGTGGCCTTGTTTACTTGAGTCCTTAAACCCGAGGGATGTTTTCTCATCTGGTGCCCTAGGACCATCTGGTTTGGGAGTCATCGGTTATAGGCTCGCTACATGGGTGAACTAGAAAGCCTAAGAAAACTAAGGGAAGAAAAAGAAAATAAATATATAAATAAATGGCTTGATGGTTGGAGTTGAAATCCCAGAAATCTTCACTATCACAAAGTGCATATTATCTAAGTTTTATGAAAGATAAAATATTCAATCCAATTTTGAATTCTTACCTTAATTAAAAACAAGATCTTGCATGGAGACTAAGTTTAAGAAAGAATGATTTTTGGTGGACTTATGACCTTAGATCGCTTATATTTTTGCAAAAATATTTCATAAACTTGTCTCTCTTTCAAAATGCGTTTTCAAAATACTAACATTTATCTTCGTTCTTTATGGATTTTGTGGGTGCAATCCGCTGAAAACCCTCAGGAGACAACACTCCTCTTCTAGGGTAACCTAGAGGTTTAACGACTTGTTGCATACGCTCAGTGCAATCGAGTCACCTGCGAAAGTGGTGTAATAACCTTTGTAGTATAGTTTTTCTTTTCTTGTTTTGCTCGGGACGAGCAAAAGAATAAGTGTGGGGGTGTGATTAGTCTACAAATCTGCATTATTATGTCGCATTCTCTCACAGATTTATGAATAAATTGTCGATCTAAACCGTGTTTTGACCTTTATTGCAGGTAGATCCAAAGTCAAAGGGCAAAGATGGAATAAGAGCTTAATGAAACCCAATTAATGGTAATTAATCCCGCATTACTTGGAGGCCAAGCAAAGTATTCTCTAGAAGATGCATTGAACCTAGACTCCTGCGCTTGTCAGACGAATATTCGGGTGCAAATACCAGAAATGGCATATACCCTGACAACCCACGAAGACAGAGTAACAACCTGACAAAAACCAGGGACGTGACTCCCTGGTATTGCTGCGAAAACGCGGCAAAGCTGTGGAGCCACGCGTCGATTTTCGACGCATGGCCCCGACTCGTCTTCTGGATGCTTCTGAGGCCTATAAATACCCCTGCAATGGCCCAAACCGAGAGCAGTCTTCGTTTTTAGGAGTAGGTGCAGATTTTAGGAGTAGTGTTGGTGAGTGTTTTTCATTTCTTGTATTTTTTTTCTTTTTAGATCATTGTAGTAGGGCTGAGTAATTTCTATAGAGAGAGAAAGCAAGGGATTGATGTAATAGAGAGTGACACTCTATGTAAAGATGCCTCCTTTCTCTTCCAATGTAATCTCCTTCACCTTCTACATGATTTCTTGCTAACTTTTCTTCTCATGGCAATCTAATTACTAACCACTAACCATCTAACCACTTACTTGATAATCCACATGAATCGGGTTGCCTCTACAAGGCCTTGTTCTTGCAAGAGCCATTGATGGCCAAAGATGATGGGTTCTAACATCTAACTTGCTAACTTGCTAACCAAGCTAACTTTCTTTTATTTCATGCTCTTTTATTTCATGCTAGTAGTTTAATGAGTGATGCTTGTATTAGCTTGTTCTTGATGCAATGTTTTGAATGTGATGAACCATCCATGAGCCATTCTTTGTACCGTCTCTTGGAGCCAAGGATTGTGATGGCCAAGGATCAAAATGTGAGGCAGCTATCTCGAAGAGGTTAGCATGGTTAGTGGAGCACTTAGTAGTTAGTAGCCATGAGTTTTCTTTTAGTTTGTTTTAGAAATCATTTTCAAGTTTCTTTTGATCATTTTCATCGTTGTTTTCACCTTCTTCTTAGTTCACCTTAGTTCCATTTCCTTTTCTATTTTTTTCCAAACCACTTTCTATTTTGTTTTCACTTCGCCGTTTTCATCGCTCTCCTCACCTATCACATTCTGGATTTCCTTTTCTTTTCTTTTCACTTTCTTTTTCATTCTTTCAACAAAGAAGAATTGTTAACATACAACGGGAATAGAAACTGTCAATGCTTCTATCGCCTCCCTTCCCTGTGGATACGACCCGTTAAGCTAATACTATAACGGAAGTATCGAGGGTACATTAGCACATTCGAGCTTTTTCATCGATTTTACATAAAACACATTTTTGAGTGCTAGTTCCGCCCCGATCATGGCCACCTGGCCACACCCTGGCCGTGGAAACGCGGCCAAAGCCGCGTTTCCGCGGTTTGGTTGGGAGTTAGGGGGAGCGTTTGCTCCCCCGATCTCCCGGGATCCTCCTCGTGTGGGTTATGCCTATAAAATGGCAGTCTTTGTGCTGACAAGGGGACGACCATGCAGAGATAGGATTTAGACTAGTTTTCCATTTCTTAGTTTAGGTTTTTCTTTTCTTTTTATGTAACTTGTATGTAAGCTTAGGTTAGATGATGATTCATGTAAGTAAGAGAGAGAGGCATATGTTGAGAGTGACACTGATGTACCCTCCTCCTTTCTTCCATTGTTTCAAGCAATAAAGGTAAACATTTGTTTATGTTCATATCTTTACTTTCCTTTTCTTTTGCTTTCTTCTTCCTCTTTCTACTTTACCTCGTTTGTTTTTGATGAGAATACAAGTGAATTCCAAAGCACAAGTATAACGATGTTGTGTGAGTGCCAACGATAGTTCATGAAGACGTTCTCCTCCTCAAGATCCGCATCACTTCATGCTTGCCCCGCTTGATGATATAATGCGAACGGGGACTGAGCTCGAGCCTATGATCTATGCGTT
This sequence comes from Agave tequilana, assembly GCA_038442645.1. Lineage (NCBI taxonomy): Eukaryota > Viridiplantae > Streptophyta > Magnoliopsida > Asparagales > Asparagaceae > Agave > Agave tequilana. The sequence continues at coordinate 132,567 of JAVJIF010007089.1, read as the reverse complement.
GAACGCCTCCGAAGCAAAGGTAGAACATGCACAGGTTTCCAAGTAAGTCATCAATAAAACTAGGTAAGTAATTCTTAACCTTCTTTCTTTTCTTTTATCACCAACATGATTTCTTTCACCACTTCTTCCAAATCATTCTTTTCCAACTCATTTGTATATAATCGCTTTCTTTCCCCTTTCTTTGTAAATAGTCATTCTCCATTTCTCTCCACCTTCTTCATCTCTCATTTTCTTTCTAACTTTAACATAACTCGTTTTTTTTCATTTTTCTTTCTTAAAAACAAAGAAGAACTTTTGCTTTTGTTTTCATAAAGATTTCAATAAAGTCTTTCAACGCTTCCATCGCAAACCCTCCTTGTGGATCACGACCCGCATAGCCACTTGCTATAGCGGTAAGAATTAAGCACTTGCACATCTTCATTCTAAATCTAAAATTCTGTATTTTTTGTGCAGGTTTTGCCTCTTTCAAATTTTTGGCGCCGTTGCCGGGGAGGGTAACGTTTTTATTGAAATCTGAATTTTTATTGAAAATTTTTTAGAACTAAAACGAATTTTCTTCTCTGTTGCAGGTTATAGGGAAAGCAAAGCAGGAAATTAAGATTGCAGTAACATACAAGTGGTCTTGGGCCTCTGCTCTAGAAAGCAGAGACCAAGTGCCCTCTGCTTTGCCGCGGATCCGCGGCCAAAGCCGCGAAAACGCGGCAAAAAGGAGTTGACTACTAACGTTGTTTTTTGCAGGGCTGCTTGACTTGCAAAATTCTAGTTTTCTGCAATTTATTTTTTCTTATATGCTATCACCATAAGCCTGCTAATAAACCAACAGTAAAATACTTGTTGAAAAATATAAAAAATTGATTAGACGTTTGCATTTTAGGCACGTGTCTTTTCAATTCTTTTATTTTACTGTTGAAGAGTGCTGGAGCAAGGTACGTTCGCATTGCATGTAGAATAGGACTTACCTCTTGGTTGATTTTCATTGCTTTGAGTGAATCTTATTTACATATCTTATACACTTGCACAAATTGATTTTAAGGGCACCACCCATTAACAAGATAAGGTGGGGATTTAATCACCCTTCCTTAGCCCAAAAATCAGATTCCAAGCACTCACTAACCCAAGCCTAACTAAAAATGAGTAGACGTTGGCCCTAGGGACATCTCGGACTCAATTAGGAGATTATCCTAAGGGGGAAAGGTGTTGGAATTTGACTCCTGCAAAATCAGTGTCGAAGAAAGGGATTAAGGGCCGAAAGCCCGAAGGTTGGTGGTTATTTAATTAAGGAACGTCTTTGACGGAAAACCTCCCACCAACCTTGCCCTGACCTGGCTGATTAGCTTGTGGTCAAAGTCTGCATTAGACCTCCCGTGGACAGTCTAATCAGTTAAGAGTCGTCTAGGTCATAGGTCTACCCTAACTTAGTTAGAAATTTCTCTTTTTATTTGTTTGCTTATTTGTTTGTTTTTTCTTTCTTTTTTGTATCCTATTGTGTGATATGGCTTATAATAATAATTTTCAACTTTAATAATAATCCATATTACACACCGAGTTCATTTTCGGATATTACCAACCCGGCATATCATGACTTTATCCAACCTAGTGTGCCGGATTGGTCTTATCCGAATCAATATAACCCATGCCCCCAATCTAATAACTATAATTTCCATAATAATTTCAACTCTTCACCGAGTCAGTGGGGATTCACCTCCCCCGAGTCTAATTTTCAACCAACTTGTCCTCCTTATCCACCTAGTCCACAATATCCCCAAGAGTCATACTCAGTTCCACCAGTCCAAAATAGAAAACCATCAATTTTGGAAAGGAGTGTGCGTGAGTCCAAACAACAATCACAAAATCTGATAGACTCACAATTTCACTACCACTTCCAAGACAACACTTCATCTTTTCATCAAAACAATGAATCTATCAACTATGAAAAGATGCTTGAAGCCATGACTCATGCTCAAAATGCTCGAAATCTTGACATAGATATGATGGTCGAATCTCTACGTTCTCACCGTTTGACCAGTTCTGATGTCACTAACCATCCTGTTAGAGCCGATGAGTCATGTAGTTTTGGAAATCAAGGTTCCATTTCAGAACAATCATTTGAACTTGCCCAAACTCCAAATGATATTGATAGTTTGACAAGTTATCCCTTGCCTGAAATCGAACTTGAAAATGAATATGATCATGAACTTCAACTTAGTGATTCAATTTTCCTTCCTATTCAATAATGACTCCAGTGTCTTCACCTGATTTCAATCTTTTCCTGAGTCAACATTGAATCCTATGCCAATTCATCATGAAATTGAATTACCCATTCTTGATGATCATATTGAACTTGACCAATTTTACACTTTTAAAAATCCTATTGACAAATTGGCAAGTTCTCATTTTTATGACATTGAACTCAATGAGATATGTGACCTAGATTCTCAAATCTGTGATCCAGTTCAACTTTCTGAATCAATATTGACTCCTGTTTTGTTACCAAACTTAAGTAATATTTTAGAGTCAGTTTTGATTCCCCCACCTATCATTCCTGAACTTGAATCACTAATATTAAGTCACATTCCATTGTTGGAAAATAGATGTGGACTTGAGTTTCAACTTCTTGACTTGAACCCACTCCTTGAACCAATCTCGACTCCTGAGCCTTTACTTGACTTGAGTCACCTTCCTGAGTCGGTATTAGTCCCTGTACTTCCTGAGTCCAAGTCAATCATTCTATCATTTCATACTCCATTTTGGGACGAGGTGGTTGACAAATTTGACTCTGAAATCAGTTATGGAATTTGAAAATTAGATGGGGTCAAATATTTAATAAAAATCATTCATGCTGATATCATTTTAGTGGGTTATATTAAAGAAACTTCTGGTGGGTTCCTCCGAACCCAACAAAAAGTTGATTGGGCCGCATTTCGTGGACCAATCAGACCACCACCGGAACCACCACCTTAAGGTAACATTTTCCTTCCCTTTCTTCTTTTTCATGCATCTATGCATTAATTCATACATTGAGGACAATGCATGAGATAGGTGTGGGGGAGGGTTCTAACATAACTTAGTTTTTTCTTTTTATTAAAAAAAACTTAACATTTTCTTTACTTTTAAAAACTTTTTTAAAATAGAAACAATATTTTGACATATTTTTGTAAGAAATTAAGTTAATTTTAAGGAATAGGAAAATCCAAATTAGGATTTCTTATACTTGGTCAACATAAGATCATTTGTTTGATTTTTAGGGTTAGGAAGATAATTTGTCAAAGTAATTTAGTCTTAATCTTTACCTTGATGAAATATGCACACTTCATACACTTACACACTTAGGGTTCAAAAACAAAGATTCTTATGCCTTATAAAAAAAAAAGAAAGAAATAAACAAATCTAATTATTCATTAGCTAGGTGCTTTGGCCTAAGCAAGCCTTAGTATTTATGCGAAAGATGATTAGATAAGTTTGAATATATATATATATATATATATATATATATATATATATATATATATATATATATATATATATATGAAAATCCTCTGATTAAGCTGGGTATTTGTGCCTAATAAAGCATAAGTATTCACGCCTAAAAGTGGTTCATATAATAAAATCCTTAGTTTTGTGGTCTTATTTGCTCGAGTCCTTAAGTCCTTGGGGTGTTTTCTCACCCGGTGCCCTAAGACCGTTTGGTTTGGGAGTCATCGATTAAAGGCTCGTTACATGGGCAGATTAGAAAGCCTAATAGAACTAAGGAATAATACCACCAAAAAAAAAATAAGGCATAAGAGTTAGAGTTAATGAACCCTTAGTCAAATTTTCACAATCACAAGGTGCATATGACTCAGGGTAAAGTAATAGACTAGATGAGAAGTACAATTTGACTCCTTACCTTGATTGATAACAAATTTTTGAATAGAGCTAAGTTTAGGAATGAAAAATTCAGTTTTCCTATAACTTATAGATTACTTAAATCTTACAATTATATTTCAAATATTTTTCTCTTTCAAAATGCTTTTCGAAAATACTAACTCTTTATTTCTCTTTCTTTATGGATTTTGTGGGTGTAATCCGTTGAAAACCATCACGAGACAAAACTCGTCCTCTAGGGGAAACCTAGAGGTTTAACAGCTTGTTGCACATGCTCAATGCAATCGCGTGACCTGCGAAAGTGTTCTAATAATCCTTAGTATAGTTCAGTTGTTTTGCTCGAGGACGAGCAAAAGATAGGTATGGGGGTGTGATTGGTCGCAAATGTTGCATATTCAGTATCATATTTTCATACTTATTCTAGAATAAAACTTTACATTGTCTTAATTAATTGCTTAATTTATTTGCAGGCCCATTCTTTAAGGAGATGAAGAGAAATGAGCCCAAAGCCTACCAAAATTCTGAATTAAATCAGAGTTAATTCGCACTCAATAAATCAGGGCAAAATCAAGAGGTTGAAAACCGGTTGAGAAGAATCCTCTCAGAATCGATCGGTTGGAGCAAAAATCAAAGGCCATTTTGTCAAAATCTCAGACTCAAACGAAGAAATCAACTGAAGATAAAAGCAGAAGGGAAACCCGGGGAGACCCACCAACAGGGCGTGGCCACCTGGCCAGACCCTGGCCGCGTTTCCGCGGCTTGGTTGGGGAGTTAGGGGGAGCGTTTGCTCCCCCGATCTCCCCGGGATCCTCCTCGTGTGGGTTATCCCTATAAAAAGGCAGTCTTTGTGCTGAAAAGGGGACGACCATGCAGAGATAGGATTTAGACTAGTTTTCCATTTCTTAGTTTAGCTTTTTCTTTTCTTTTTATGTAACTTGTATGTAAGCTTAGGTTAGATGATGATTCATGTAAGTAAGAGAGAGAGAGGCATATGTTGAGAGTGACACTGATGTACCCTCCTCCTTTCTTCCATTGTTTCAAGCAATAAAGGTAAACATTTGTTTATGTTCGTATCTTTACTTTCCTTTTCTTTTGCTTTCTTCTTCCTCTTTCTACTTTACCTCGTTTGTTTTTGATGAGAATACAAGTGAATTCCAAAGCACAAGTATAACGATGTTGTGTGAGTGCCAACGATAGTTCATGAAGACGTTCTCCTCCTCAAGATCCGCATCACTTCATGCTTGCCCCGCTTGATGATATAATGCGAACGGAGACTGAGCTCGAGCCTATGATCTATGCGTTGAACGCCTCCGAAGCAAAGGTAGAACATGCACAGATTTCCAAGTAAGTCATCAATCAAACTAGGTAAGTAATTCTTAACCTTCTTTCTTTTCTTTTATCACCAACACGATTTCTTTCACCACTTCTTCCAAATCATTCTTTTCTAACTCATTTGTACATAATCGCTTTCTTTCCTCTTTCTTTGTAAATAGTCATTCTCCATTTCTCTCCACCTTCTTCATCCCTCATTTTCTTTCTAACTTTAACATAACTCGTTTTTTCATTTTTCTTTCTTAAAAACAAAGAAGAATTTTCGCTTTTGTTTTCATAAAGATTTCAATAAATACTTTCAACGCTTCCATTGCAAACCCTCCTTGTGGATCACGACCCGCATAGCCACTTGCTATAGCGGTAAGAATTGAGCACTTGCACATCTTCATTCTAAATCTAAAATTCTGTATTTTTTGTGCAGGTTTTGCCTCAATCACATGTGCCGCCATATTTCACTCGTCGTCGACCGAACACCATCCACCATCTCTTCCACGGTAGAGCACAACCCCATGGCCGTCCCCTCCCTCTTGGCAGGCTACTCCTTCCTATGTCGAGCAACCAGTGTTGCCACTGAGCTTCGTCGTGCACTTCTCCCCCTCCCTGCGTGATTTTTTCTCTTCATCTGTCTATGTGTTTGTATCATATGGTATGTAATTATATGTGCCTGTCCCTCTCCCTATTTCTATCTCTCACGTTCTCTTTGTCCCTATCTCTCTGTAAACATATATACTATGTGTGTTTTGTGTAGTATGCGTATATATGAGAGTATGTGTCTCTGTGTGTGCGTGTGTGTGTGCGTGTGTGTGTGCGAGTGTTTGCGTAAGTTCATGTGTGTTTGGGTGTAAGCGCGTGTGTATCTTTGTGTTCATGTGAGTACATGCGTTTAGTTGCGTGATGTAGCGATCCGAACCCGGTAACAGAGGACCCAAACCCGACCCGGATTCATGTTCATTGTGGACACGATACATTGGCGACCTGAAGACCAATAAACGAGATAATTTGGAGATCCGTACTAGTTCGTGCAACATACCAGATGGCGATTCGAGCCCAAAACCACGTCATTTCATGTGAGTGTTTATTTTCTTTGTACTGCTGTCATTTAATTTTAGATGGTTATTTATTTTATCGATTTAAATTGCATGAGTGTTTTAATTAATCCTAATTAAATAATTAAAGTTATTAATGAGATCATCTTATCTATTATTTTATGTGATTGTAATTGTTTCAATTTTAATAGATTCGAGTGTTAGTCACCTTGAGAAGTTGTGCCTGATATGGATCCATCAAATTAGTTAAGATTAATGGCTAGTGATCAATTCTATTTATTTGTAGATGATTCAAATAAATATATAATAAACTTTCTTTAAGTAATTGTTATTACCATTCTGGGGAGGAGCAGACACATTATAGATGATGGATTGGACATATTGTTCATGGTTAACTTATGTAGGGCTAGTACCTTGTCACGAAGATGTGTATGTTCATATTTATCGATCTTTAGGATTATATGATTTGATTGGATCCGTTAATGGTTGGAATGGTCAGTGTACTAAATGATAATAGAACTTGATTTGAGATTAGAGAGCAGACCAAAATTAATTAAGAAGGTGGATGTTACAGATACATAGTAAATTATTAGTCTCGAATTATTATAATATTGAAAAGCTGGATAATTCGATGATGATAGATTAGATGTGTATTTAATATTATTGTATGGGAATTTTAGATTTTTGTTATTGGTATGTGAGTTATTTATCATATTTGATTTATTTTATTTGATTATAATTTAGACAGGAATTACATTGATATTGAGAAGTTATCCTTATTAAAAGATTGAATATTGGACTTAGATATGTTAGTGAGTGTGTTGGAGTATAGTTGACTTGGAATTGAGAAATATATGTAGAATTGAATTTGTCTGAACTGGTAGATTATTCAAATACTTAGTTGAGTTATTTTGGTATTTAGGGTCTTCTGATCGAACTTGACTGAAGCAGGAGTGGATTGATGATCTAGATGTATGTGGATAATAAGGATTGGTTTGATATGATTGAGTACTTTATGTTGAGATTCAGATATATCAGTGACTTAGGATGGATATATTGATACTTAGAGGGTTAGAGTAGATCGATATGAATGAGAGAACTGATTATGGGGTTTATTGAACTTGTAGTTTACTATATCAGATACTGTGACTTGAATTCAATATTTGATGTTCACAGTGATTGTTATTGAGACTATGAGTTGATGGACCAGTTACTGATATCTCTCTAGTATAGATGGACAAGATTTTGATTAATTCTAGATGGGACCGTATAGTAAGGAATCAATGTTCATACATGTTACTATATTATTTCATGTTATTGAGAAATTATTGAAAAAATATTGTTAGACCATAACCCCATGTACAATTTTACCGTTTATCGTATACACAGTTACTGCTACTGTTTACTATCATTGTTACTGTTTACCATGTATACTATTACTATTTATTGTTATACTGTACTGTTACTATCACTGTATCTATCAGTAATCTAGATAACATGAATATTGAATAAATTAAATAATAATATAAATGGATAATTTATACTGGGAATGAGAAAATTGACGGAGGAGACAACGTCTGTATTTGGATGGACCTAGGATACAGGTTGCACACCCGACATACAATTCTACTGCAGGGTTCCGGGGGATGACTGACATCCCATCTATTTACTATTTCACTATTTTCATTGTGATTACTGTTTACTAATCAACACATGGCAGCTTCAAATCTTGACTTCGTATCCATTGTAGAAGCTAAACATCAATAATAATCTTGATCAATATCTGAAACTTAATAAACACAAGATCATTAGTACTATAACATCATAAGTTAGTCATCATCAAGACTCTTGTTCATGTTTTCATAAAAATGTGTTTAACTTCATGTATATGTAAATTTTGTTTAAAACTATATGATATACATGTTCTATCCTTGAGTTACTTACTTTATATGCCATGTACTATTTTATGGACTTAATTCATGTTTGGAATAAATATGTATGCTTTAGTTTTGACAAAACATACATATGCCTTGAAGTTCCGTTGGTTTTTAATAAAAATAGAATTTTTCATGTTTTATTGTATCATATTTATAAAAAAGGAATTTCATGTGTTTTGATTGAGCTTCATTATCTTATCTCCATGATTATGTTTCTTACATGATTCTTGTACACTCGATATATCTTTTGTTTACTCATAGTTTTGATTCATGAGCCTATATTTGCTTCATAGATTTTTGAGTGTCAAGTATTGTGTATTTAGAATATCTTCATGGGATGTGTGTGTGTGTGTGTGTGTGTGTGTGTGTTTTGTTCCTTACTTGAAGGATTTCGTACTAGTTTCTAAAATTACTTTAAACTAGTCTTTATTTTTCAATAGATAGAGTTTTCACCCAATGCTATATTATTTTCAAACCTTATTTTTGAAAACTTCTACCATATAAAGGCGGTTGGTTGGGGGACCTGCCTTGTATGCTCTTTAATAACTATCTTTTTAAACATGTGCATGATTGGGTGGATGATATGAGTTATACATGATTCTTAATGATATTTTTAATTTTTTGTATACTCATGTTTTCTTATATATGTATGCACCATATTTCAATTGCTCTGATCATACATACATATATATGATTTCTTGTGCTAGATTAATAATGTTTATACATATATGTTTTTATAACACAAATTATTTTATGCTAGGCTTGATTTAGTTCTAAATGTTAATTGATACTTTTATAAGCTTATGCATTATTTTTGTTAGTATTTCAAAAAAAAAGAGAAATTTTTTTGGTTTTATTTTCAATTGATATCTTACTCTCACTCTTTTTGAGAAAAATATTTTGTTTTAGAAAATACTTATATTTTTCATATTGGTATCAATTGTTTTTCATATTGGTATCAATTGTTTACAATTGATATCTATATTGCAAAATGGTTTAGAATTCAAAAAGACTGATACATGGATTATATATTTTCAATTGATAAATATTTTTATATATATCCATGTTATTTTTCAATTGGTATATTTTTTTCGCTATCAAAATATTTTTATTTTAAATTGGTGTATATTCAATTGGTACATGTTTTTATTTTCAATTGATATATGTTATCTATTGGTATTTTACCCCTTTGTTGATGATTGATAAACAAGGGAGAATGATTTAGTTTATATATGCATGTTTATTTGTGTTTATGTCTATATATGTTTTAAGGTTTTGCTATCTAGAATTCTTATTGCATATATCCATTCTATTAATATCTGAGTCTATTGATATCTGAGCTTTATTGGGTATCTATATATTTATGTTTGTTTTATGCTATGCATGAGTTAAAGGGAAGCTTCCATGAAGCTTATCTTTAATCCATGCATATATAATCTCATAAGTTTTGTCATAATCAAAAAGGGGGAGATTGTTGGCCTGAAAGCCTTTCACCCTAGTTTTGATGATGACTAACTTATGAAGTTATAGTTCTAATGATCTTATGTTTTTTAAGTTCAAATATAGGTCAAGATCATTATTGGTATTTAGCTTCTACAATGTACACGAAGTCAAGATTTGAAGCTATCACGTATTGATTCAAGAGCTCGCGCTTCAAGATCGCATCAAGTACTCAAGATGGAGTCAAACTATATGGATTGTGTTTGGATCAAGTCGACTTGGAGAAGAAGATCGGCAATAAGACTTTGGTCTAAGTTTGTTTAGTTTAGATCTTGTGTAAGAATAGATTAGTTTTGGATTGCTCAAGTTCATACACACAAGTTTATAGTTTTTGATATTGGTTTAACCATTTTAGTTTCAAAAGAATTTTTGTTTACATAATTTACATCTAAATAGAATAAGTTTTATGGTGTATATATGTGTTGGATTCTATCTACACATATTAGAGCTTTATTGTCTAGAAAAACTTATTTCTATAAGTTTTTAGCTTTGGTTTATCATGTATACATTTTCAATATATAAAGTATGCATCCTTTAGTTTCATGAATAGATTTCATCAAAGAAGTCTACATGGTTTTATTGTATATTGGATTTCATCCATATACATTGATTGTTCATATATGTTTAGAAAAACTTACTTTGATGTATCTAGTTCATGTGTTTAAGTTTTATTTTTATTAAAACTTATTTTGGTTTTTATTATCAAAGACAATTATATTTAATCTATTATGTGTATTGGATTCTATCCATGCACATCATTCTTAAAATTTGTTTCAATATCTTGTTTTTGTATTTATACAAGTTTATAGAAAAATCAAATTTTCAATTCAAAGTTTGGTTTTTGAAAAATACAATTTTTAGTTTAAGCTTTAATTGCTATACCTCAAAAATAGTTCACATATTTGTAATATGTGTTTATTTTTGATCTCACATATTTGGACTTCAATTTATTTATGTGAACTTATTTTTTGGAATTTATAAGATTTTATTGAATTTATATGGGTTTTAAAGTTTAAGTTTTTAACCCTGAAAATTGGGAGTTAGGGCTGCTTACGACCGATTGATCGGTCGACTGAAGTATGGCTCGGTCGACCGACATGCACAGATACATACATACGCCCAGAATCTTGGCTCGGTCGACCGACCGGTCGACCGTAGCAAGGAGCGGTCGACCGACTGGCTCATCCAACTCTCGGATAGGGGCCGGTCGATTGAGCGATCGACCGACAGAGAATTAAAACTCTCTCTACCTTGAGGCGGTCGACTGACAACCCTAATGATCAGAAATTTGACCGTTGGCCGGTTGACCAGGCGGTCGACCGACAGGCCAGTTTGGCCTAGTTCTGAGCCTAAAACGGTTAGTTTTCTGAACCTTATATATAAGGGTACTCTGGGCCAGTTTTTGACAAGGTTTTTGAAAGCAATATTTTTCATCTTCTACAGAGTTTTACAACAAGTATTTAAATAAGTTTTTGAGCTTCAAAATCAATATCTTTATTTTGTTTCAAATTTTAAAAAATCACAAGAAAACAAGTTTTAGGATTCTAGTTTCTTATTCTAAATTTCTATATCATTTCTAGAGTTTTCCTAAGTGTTTTCTCTTTGTGTTTCTTTTTCAAAAACTTTTTTTTACTCACATACTTGAGCTATCAATTCAAAATCTATCCTCTAGGATCTTGTATTGAGAGAGGTGTTTTGTTTGTGGTCTTTTGAGATCACCAAGTCTTGTTTGTGGTCTAAGTGATCCCCAAGTTGAAATTTTTCTTTGCTTGTCTTGTCTTTATGCCAACCCTCTTGTGTGGAGGTGTGAGAGAGTTGGAGTTGTGTACTTCGGATTGTAAGCTGTAATTCATCGGTGGATGTCCCTTTGTGGAAGGTCCTTAGTGGACATAGTGAAAATCCTTCTATGTGAAGGCAGGGATATAGAGCAGTGGCTCGAATCTCGAAACATATCCTTGTGTTTGCTTTTGGATCTCTCTATATCTTAACTTCTACTCTCTTTATATCTTGCATTATTATTCTTACTCATATTTATACATGCTTGATATAGTTCGTGAGCTCACACTAGTGTTCAACCGATAGAGCTATTGTAGCACCTTGACTCATAATTTAGAAGAATCATGAGGAGAAGTTTTAGAGTCTTTCACTAGAAATTCGGACTCACTCTTAATTATACAATATGTGTTAGTGTAAAAGTTTTAATCCTGCATTATTTTTCATTAGATCAGCACTACACCTTTTCACCCCCCTCTAGGTGTATTTTTCAGGTACGTCCTGGTTCAACGCCAGGCACTAGGCCATGGTCCCGGGTACGCACTGGATCCACATAAAACACAGAAATGTCTCTTCTGCCAGTTTCAATAACATAGGACCTTGATTGACATGTGTAGTAGGCATAGTATGGGATGCGTCTATTACAGGTGGCAATTGATGGTCGCTGACATAATTAATAATGATAAATTATTTAATTGCATACTGTGACTGACTGTGTTCACTTGTCATGTTTATACATATGATATGATAGACTCTGATACATGTATGCTATATTGGACACCCGATAGTATACATAATCTAATTATACATCTAATTCTAGTACTGACTGAACTTATACTGTCTATTTATGTTTTACATGTTAGTTTAGTCTTATTTTAGTATATATTTTCATAGTCTGCTCACACATTATATGCACGTGCACCTTCATTTATTTTACACACTCATTGGGAGTTCTGACTCCCTAGATTTGCACATCTAGGTCTTTGTATGTTACCTTACTGATCAGGTACTTAGAGAGGTTCACACACCTTATGAGGTGCCCAGAGTTTCTTCTGCATGATTACCGATATTCTTACTTCCTTTTTATTTTTGTCATTCCCTTTGACTTCCTATATTCATCTGTTATCATGTGTGGTCATTCATACGTACTATTTCATTGATATTATTTCATCATAGTGATTATATAACTTGCTCAGATTATTTTAGGCTTAGCATGGATTCATGGGGTATTCTCCTCGTGTATATATATCATCGACTCTCGTTGTGACTTTGTTTTTACATATTTTTGAAATCGGGGTGTGACAAGGTTTTCTTGATATCAGAGCCAGGTTCAAAATAAAAAGGACCTAGTTCTTACTGGTAACTTGAGATGAGTTATATTAACACTGCAATATACATATATTATTCACTCTATGATTTTGAGTTCACTTGAGAATTAATCAACCTCCCTTTGGATATCCATCTCCTTGATCTTTTGATGTTCCTGATTCCTACTTTACTTTCAAAGTGATTTGGATTCCATCTTGATTCCTATCCTTCTTTCCAATTTTATTTTCCTAATTTTGTCTCTTGGAACTGGTTACTCTATTTTAAAGCCAGTAGTAGAGATCAGAGCGCACAACGGAAACATGGTGGACCCATAATGCACAGAGAAGGGATGTGAGAGCGAGGAGACATCATCAACGATTGATATTAATTCATTCCCTTTTGATTTCTCAACTTCTAACTCTTGATATTTGTTTCCTTAACCTTGATCCACTTTTTATCATTTTTTCTGCCTTACTGAAATTTTGAAGACGAAATTTTTGTAAGGCGGGTAGAATGTAATACCTATATTTTGTATTACATGATTTAATAACGAAAATAATATTTCAACATGTATGTATATTTTGTATTAAGGAATTTATCATTATTTAATATGAGTTATTATTTTAATTATTAATAATTATCATTAGCCTTCTTAATTATTATTATTATTATTATTATTATTATCATAGTTATTATTCTTTTTATTTTCCCTTTTGATTAAAGCCCAGACCCAATAACTCATTTGCCATCCAAAATTAAAAAAAATGAAAACAATATATTTAGTCTACTGGTGGGTTTCAAACTCAGGTGCCTACAATTGAATTAAGAGCCCTTAACCACCATGCCACTATTGCATTTGTATATGTGACGAACTAATATTTATTTAATCCAAAGATCTCCTTATATCTCCTTCCCCATTACACCACGTCCTCCACCTGCACCCACCTCTTGCTCACGTCTCCCATTCTCTCCTCCCACCTGCTTCCCCTCCACTCTCTATCACGTACTCCCCCTCAATCTCCACGTATTCTCTCTTTTTATCTTTCTCTCTCCCCTCATAAACCCCACTCCTCCTTTCTCACACAACTGAACCCACTCCAACCCTTTCTTTCTCTTCACTTGCCCCTGCATGCCCACGCTCCCATCCCTCTTGTAGTCTCTGGCCGCGAGTCCCAAAGTCTCTTCTCCTCTGGCGAGTCGCCGACAACCTCTAAGGCATTACCCACACTGTCTCCTTGTAGCCGGTCAACTCCCGCCTCCTTCACCATGCCTCTACACCCCATCCTCTTTATCATCAGTAGCCAAGCAGCTCCGCCGCCTTCCAGTAGCTGCCATGGCGCTGGTCAGCAACCACCTATGTGGCAGCATGCACCATCACTCTCCACTCGCTGTTGACCGAACACCATCCACCATCTCCTCCACCGCAGACCACAGCCCCATGGCTGTCCCCTTCCCCTTGGCAGGCTGCTCCTTCCTCCATCGAGCCACCGGCGTTGCCCCTGAGCTCCGTCGTGCACGTCTATCCCTCCCTGCTTGAGTTATTCTCTCTTCATCTCTTTGTGTGGTTGTATCATGTAGTGTGTAATTATATGTGTATGTCCCTCTTCCTATTTCTATCTCTCTCTTTCTTTCTCTCCTTATCTCTCTGTAAATATATATACTGTGTGTGCTTTGTGTAGTATGTGTATATGTGAGTGTGTGTGTATGTGAGAGTATGTGCGTGAGTTCATGTGTGTTTGGGTGTAAGTGCGTGTTTATATTTATGTTCGTGTGAGTACATGTATTTAATTGCGTGTTGCAGTGATTCAGATCCGATTGCGCGCTCCGAACCCGGTAACAGAAGACTCAGACCTGACCCGAATTCATGTTCATTGTGGACCCGATACACTAGTGATTTGAAGACTAATAAACGAGATAATTCGATCCGTACCCGTTCATGCAGTACAAACCAGATGGTGTTTCGAGCCTGAAACCGCGTCATTTCATATGAGTGTTTATTTTCTTTGTACTACTATCATTTATTTTTAGACTGTTATTTATTTTATCGATTTAAATTGCATGGGTGTTTTAACTAATCCTGATTAAATAATTAGAATTATTAATGAGATCATCTTATCAATTATTTCATGCAATTGTGATTGTTTCAATTTTAATAGATTCGAGTGTTAGTCACCTTGAGATGTTGTGTGTGATATGGATCCATCAAATTAGTTGAGATTAATGGCTAGTGATCAATTTTGTTTAGTTGTAAATGATTCGAATAAATATATAATAGACTTTCTTTAAGTAATTATTATTACCATTCTGGGGAGGAGTAGACACATTATAGACAATGGATTGAACATATCATTGATGGTTAACTTATGTGGAGTTAGTACCTTGTCACGAAGATGTGGGTATTCATATATCGATTTTTAGGATTATTTGATTTGATTGGATTCGTTAATGGTTGGAATGGTCAGTGTACTAAATGGTAATAGAACTTGACTTGAGATTTGGGAGCAGACCGAATTAATTAAGAAGGTGGATTTTACAGATACATAGTAAATTATTAGCCTCGGATTATTATAATATCGAAAAGCTGGATATTTCGATGATGATAGATTAGATGTATATTTAATGTTAATGTATGGGAATTTTAGACTTTTGTTATTGGCATGTGAGTTATTTATCAGATTTGATTTCTTTTATTCAATGATAATTTAGACGGGAATTATACTGATATTAAGGAGTTATCCTTATTAAAAGATTGAATATTGGACTTGGATTTGTCAGTGAGTGCGTTAGAGTAGAGTTAACTTGGAGTTAAGAAATATGTGTAGAATTGGATTTGTCTAAACTAGTGGATTATTCAAATACTTAGTTGAGTTATTTTGGTATTTGGGGTCTTGCGATCGAACTTGATTGAAGCAAGAGTGGATTAATGATCTTGATGTTTTTAGATAATGAGGACTGGTTATATATGATTGAGTACTTTATGTTGAGATTTGGATATATCAGTGATTTAGAGGATGGATATATTGATACTTAGAGGGTTAGAGTAGATCGACAGGAATGAGAGAACTGATTATGCATTTATTGAACTTATAGTTTACTGTACAGATACTATGACTTGAATTCAATGTTTAATGTTCACAGTGATTGTTATTAAGACAATGAGTTGATGGACTGGTTGCAGATATCTCTCTAGTATGGATGGACGAGATTTTGATTGATTCTAGATGGGATCATATAGAAAGGAATCAGTGTTCAGACATGTTACTGTATTATTTCATGTCACTGAGAAATTACTAGGAAAGTATTGTTAGACTGTAACCCTATGTACAGTTTTACTATTTATCGTATACACGTTACTGCTACTATTTACTGTCATTGTTACTATTTATCATGTATACGATTACTATTTACTGTTATACTATACTGTTACTGTAACTATATCATTCCTATAATCTAGATAACATGAATATTAAATGAATTAAATAATAATGTAAATAGACAACTTACAACGGGATTAGAAAAATTGACGAAGGAGATAACATCTGTATTTTGGGTGAACGTAGGATACAGGTTGCGCAGCCAACATATGGTTCCACTGCAGGGTTCCAAGGGATGACTGACATCCCATCTGTTTACTGTTCCACTATTTCTATAGTGACTACTGTTACTGTTATTGTAGTACCTGATGGTACGTCTTGATTCAGCGCCAGGAGTTTTGATCGTGGTCTTGGATATGTACGGGACCCACCAAAGCATAGACAATATCTCTTCTGTCAGTTTCAATAACATAGGATCTCGATTAACATGTAAAGTATACGTAGTATGGGATGCGTCTATTACTGATAGCAATTGATGTTTGCTGACATAATTAATAATGATAAATTGTTTAATTGCATAATAAGACTGGCTATGTTCACTTGTCATGTTTATAAATATGATATGATAGACATCTGATACATGTATACTATGTTGGACACCTGATGGTACATATGACTTGATTATACATCTGATTCTAGTACTCACTGCCTTTATTACTGTCCATTTATGTTTTACATGTTATTTCAGTATATATTTTCATAGTCTACTCACACATTATATACACTTGCACCTTCCCTTTATTTTACAGACTCTTTGGGAGTTCAAACTCCCTATATTTGCATAACCAAGTCTTTGTATGTTACCTTACTGATCAGGTACATGGAGAGATTCACATGCCATACGAAGTGCCTGAAGTTTCCTCTGCGTGATTTCCGGTATTCTTACTTTCTTTTATTCTTGTCATTTCCTTTGACTTCTTATATTGGACTCAATGCTTATTCTATTCCTTTATTCATCTGTTATCATGTCTGATCATTTATATGTACTGTTATAGTGATATTGTTTCATCATAGTGATTATATAGCTTGCTCAGGTTTTTTTAAACTTAACGTGTATGCGTGGGGTATTCTCTTCACGAATATACATCGCCGACTCTCGGTGCGACTTTGTTTTCATGTATTTTGGGAAATGGGACATGACACAGTATATGATATATTTAATAACCCAATAATGATGATGTCAAGAATGCTTGCTATTTGGGCACTCTCTCATTCGAATAATGACATCCGAAGGCCATGTTCGAATGGATTCAACTTGAGTACGGGCTCGAGTATGAACTGCTAGTGGTATGGGGACACTGGAAGAGATCGACTAAAATATCAGGTTTTGTTTTTATTGTATAAATAACATGACTTGCTCAATACATGTATATTATTATTCATTGATACTTGTTACACTTTCTAATATCTTCTCCACTATCATGTCACATGTATATTGTGCTCTTCATATGGGGACACTGGAAGAGGTTGACTAAAATATCAGGCGGTATTGATTATTGTTATTATATAAATAACATGACTTGCTTGATACATGTATATTATTATTCATTGATACTTGTTACACTTTCTGATATCTTATCCACTATCATGTCACATGTATACTGTGCACTTCATATGAAGACACACTATTCATGTACACGTATACTCTGTATTCCACGTATTCTATGTCCATGTATTTCATGTATAAATATTTTTATCACAATACCATCATGCTACTTTTACCATTAGTTTAAACAATAAATATACTATAATTAATACTTAATATATGTTCATTAGACAATTTGATTTTGTTAATATATAACTAAATATTATATCTTATAACTCATATTGATAATACCATATAAATGACATAACTTCTACTGATTATAAGAACAAAATAATATAAGGTTAGTGATATATATAAGACTCTTTCCAATAATATTAATTGATAATTATGTTATATAATTGAACAATATTGTAGAACTAATATTATTGTAACATGCTAGGAATTTATAATGTTATAGTGTTAATATAACACCTGTTTATATCTATGCCTATATCTCGATTGTTAGTATAATTATATTGTATCACTTGTATTTAAACATGTATTTTATAGTATCATGATTGCACTACTATTATATTATATATTAATGCTCTCTTCATTTTTAACACTCACTAGGTCACTTTCTGATGACCCTTGGTTGCATGCTCAGGTTAGAGATTCGAGATATCGTAACATCTGATATTTTACGGAATACAAATAGGAGACACGACATCTATATCACTTATATGTATCTTTATTATTCAGTTTTTATTTTCTTATATATCCTGTTTACATATCAATCGTGTGCACTGACCCTTTTTGCAGGTATTCTTGTACTTATTTATATTTGAATTAATGTGTATATTGTGTTTATTTTTCTGTACTAAGGCTTAGCATACGTATGTGAGGGTATTTTCGCCCTGTATATGTATGTCACCATAGCGTCCCTATATCTGCGGGATCAGGGCGTTACAATATTGTAACTTAGTCTATAACATGATTTACATATACTGTGTATGTGTGATGGTTGTTTATAAACTGTAATTTATACTGAACATGTAAACATGAAGTGGATGTATCTTGAATCCTAATCGAAAACTAGAAAGTGAAAATTAGATTTGAATTAGATACCGATATTGATAATTATAGCTTGTTCACCATGCATGCGATTGAGTATTGATACCTTTCCGATAAGTGATACTTCATGACATATACGAACTTGAAAATACATGATTATTATTATGTATAATACATTGACATGTATGTGAATGATTGATACCATAAGAATCTCGAAAATCTATACAATAATTGAGAAAATGAATAATAAACACTATTTGTGATTGTACTTGATTGCTAGAGAAGTGAATATAAATAACTGGTTAATATGGTTCAGTCGCTTGATATAGTTAGTGATATATGTGTGTTCATATGTGCACACGTATTTTTGATGTTATTGATGATTGTTGATAGATAAATCAACTATAATTATGAATAAATTATCTGATAAAGATAAAATAATATAATGAATGAGAGTACAAGTGACTGATTATATTGATAGATATTATTTGTGAACTGAGTTGTGAATAATTGATATCATATATAGTCGGTGAAAACTTTCTACAAGAGTGGGTAAAGCTTTTAAAAATCTAGAACAACATTTATATAGTTGTGTTAATGAAATTCTAATTAGTAAGACTGTTATCATTAGTAAGATAAAAATAGTGTGGACTGTGTGATTGAAATCCTATGATTTACTAATAATGGTAAATTAAGAAAGAAGTTAATTCTATGTGTGTGTGTGTGTGAAAGAATGTATCTTTTGAAAGTTCATACTAATTAAGACCATATTGGTCGTTACATGTGAGTTATTATAAAATGCAAATTGTGATACTCATTCATATTGGTGATTTCGAGAATACTATATGTTTATTATTATAAATTGTAATACTCATTCATGTTAGTGGTTTCGAGAATATAACATGTTTATTATTATTAATTATCAGAGGAAGAGACCAAGTGGAACCGGTGGTGATCAAATACGGTGTACTAATTATCGGAGGTAGAGACTGGGTGGAATCTGTGGTGATCAAAGATGGTGTACTAATTATCAGAGAAAGGGACTGGGTGGAACCAGTGGTGATCGAAGATGGTGTATTAATTGTCAGAGGAAAGTACCCGCTGAAACCGGTGGTGATTAAAGATGGTGTATTAGTTATCAGATGAAGGGATCGATGGAACAGGAGGTGATCAAAGATGGTGTATGCGTATAAATCTATCTAAATGTGTGTGGCATAAATTGTGATATTTTGATTATTACTTGATCATTGACAAACATGCATATCTATACACACACACACATACCGGTGTGTTAATTATTATCTGGATTTAATTTTAACTATTTTACTCACTGAGATGTTAAGCTCACCCCCCTCAAATTAAATGTTTTGCAGGTTGTGTTAAGTGAGGGCCCGGCTTTAGCTGCATGAAACCTTTGGTTGGAATTAACCATGTCTATTTTCCTGAAACCTAATCATGATGTAAACATCTGAATAGTTTTGAGTTTGCATATATCAATGTTAAATAGATGTTCATATAGTGTATGTTAGATTGTGAGATAGATAGCTGATATTTTTAGATATATGTTTGAGGTTATACATACAGTTTTATGGTTATAGTTTTTAAATTTGGAGTTGGATTTGAAACAAATATGTTTGGATTTTGGATGCCAAGAGGGGTACTCTCGAGCACATTTTTTTGTGTGTATTAGTAGCCGAGATTGTTTTCTCGATAGACTTCATAAGTAGGCTGATATTGGTCAAAACTATAAATATACATATTGTATATTAGCACAAAGTAGTATATACGGGGGATATGCTGTCGAAATTTTCAGTGATTATCAGATTAATTAAGTGTAAAGGTTATGATTTTGGTAATTCGATGATTAAAAATTGGGACCATTAAACTAAAGATGCCACTTTAGAGAAGTAATAGCAGCAGGATCACTCCAGGTAATGACCATATGATCAATATACAAAATGAGAAGCACAATACCCTAGGGAGTGAAGTATCGAAACATCGCATAATCATCCATGCTCAGTGTATAACCAATAGAAAGCAGAGATTGGCAAAAACACTCATACCAAGCACGAGGCGCCTGTTTGAGACCATTAAGTGCCAGTCGAAGTCTGCATACATGCCCAGGTGGAGCAATGACACCGAGAGGAGGTTACATATAAACAATCTCAGAAAGATCACCATTCAGGAAGGCATTTTTAATATCCATCTGATAGAGGAGCCACTGTCCGGCATCAATGAGAGCAGAGGAGTGCAGATGGATGTCATTTTTGCCAAGGGGCAAAAGTCTCCTAGTAATCAATACCATACTCTTGTGTGAATCTTCGGGCAACGAGACGAGCCTTGTACCATTCAACAGAACCATCAGATTTGGTTATGATTTTGTATATCCATATGCAGCTTACTAGATTTGCACCAGGCAGCAAGGGAGCAAGATCCCAAGTATGGGTACATTAGAGCACTGCTAGTTCCTCATTCATTACAAGTTGCCATTCTAGAGATTTTACAACCTCAGAATAAGACAGGTTCCTGCAGAGAATAGAGGGTATAGACAAATGAAGAAAGCTCAGGAGAATATGTAGAGTTAGTAGAGGCATAATATCAGACATGAGGGTGACGATCACGTGGTAGATTTCGGCGATGAGGAGGATGATCACTGATCGTTCATCAAAAGTGCATATTTTTAGTCACATTTTTATATTTATTTTTTATAAAATATTACTATTTAATTCTTTTATTGTTTAATAATGTGCAGGCCTTCATAATTAAAAAGAGAAAGGAAAGAGCCTAAAAGAAGGCCAAAACCCTAAGAGAAGCCCAAGAGCCCATCAAACCCAAGTAAATTCAGAGATTATCCTATTCTAATTCATAGATAAAAGAGACAATCAATTTAAATCAAGTTGCTTGAGCTCCAAGTTAAAGATAAGAAGGAGAATTCAACTTTAAATTCAGATTTATAGATAACTTATTTTATAAGTTATCTAGGAAATAAGATTATTTTAAATTTCAAAGTTCAAACAAAGATTCTAAGGATAGATCTCCATATAGACAGACGAGATGAAGCCAGAGCCCAAAATGCGTGCCCTGACTCCACCTAATTACCGCGTTTCCCCCAAAAAATCGTTGACACGGCTTTCTGTTGGAGTTGTGCGTGGCAGTTTGGTGAGAGTATTCTACAGGAATTATACCACAAAAGTCTCCTATAAATAGAGAGGCAGAGCAACAGAGCAGAGGCATCTCAGAAAATCAAGTTTTAGGTTTTTTTTTTGATCTTTTTCTTTCCAAATTTTCATTATATTTTGAGTTTTTTACTTTGAAGAAGAAGATTTGAAAAGAGAAGAAGGCTTTGTACTGAATCAGTCAATTCATTTAAGGTTCTTATTTTCTTTTCATGTCTCTTGTGTTCTTTTACTTTTTGCTCTTCAATTCTATTTGCTTTATTTTATGCATCCTTTAATCACCATACCTAGTTTAATAATAAATATAAGTAACTAATTCTCTTTGTAGCTTGCTAATCTCTCCACCAACTAAATCTAGTTCTATAAGATGAATTGATTGAATTCTATGTCTTTTTGAAACCTTAGGATTAAGTTAAGATTCTTGAAGATTAGTGGTGAATTAAGTTAAACTAGTTTTAGGGTTATACTATTTAATGGTTATTCTTAGTTTATACATAGATGCTTTGATAGCTTAATATTAAGTCTAAAATGATTTTTCTTATGTTATACTTAGAAACTTTGATAAACTAATGTTTAATTTTATCTAGTGTTCTTTAATTAGGGTTTGCTTTCTATCTTACTCTTCTTGCTTGAATTTGAAGCAATATTCTAAAATCAATTTTTTTAGGATCAATATGATGTTTATTTTTTATAGACTAGTACTTGGTTTTGGTAGATGATTAGTGGGCTATGATCTCTTTTTTTATTAAATCAACTCTTTTATAACCATCATCTTTCTTTTCAAGTTTTACATAGAGAAACCGTATCGAAACGCTTCCATTGCATCTCTCCCTGGGGATTAACCCATTTAGCATTTGCTACAATGGGTTAATTACGGGAAAATAGAGAAATCTCTTAACCTTGACCTTTCTCTTTTTTCTTTCTTTTCTCTGTCAATTAAAATTTTAGCGCTATTGCCGAGGGGGGAACAATATAGTTTTCTTTGTTAGCTAACCCTAATTTCTCTATTTTTGTGTGTAGGTTTGGAGAACAGGAAAATACTTTGCAGAAAAGAAATATAAGTAACTGTGGGACTCTGATACAAAGCAGAGTCCCAAAACCCTCAACAAAGCCACGCTAAGCTGAGTTCACTACTTGTCTTCAACAGGGCTGGTTGAAATTGTAAAAGTTTACTTTCTGTGATATTAGTTTTTCTGTTTGATAACCCTGCATATTTCTAATAAGTTAACATTAACCTATTTGTTGATTAACTTAAAAAAACTATCTAGACTCTTGCATCGTAGGAACGTGTCTATTTCAATTATTTAATTTCTGTTGAAGAGTGCTGGAGATCAGGTATGTTTGCATTGCATATAGATTAGGAAGCACTTTAATATATTGCTTTTGAGTAATTCTATTTGTTTGTGTACTAAATTCATTTTAAGGGAAAAACTCCTAAATAACATAAGGTGGGGATGGCGTTACCTTTCCTTGGCCCACAAACTATCTTCCTTGCACTTACAACCAATCCTAATTTAAAATTAATTAAACGTTGGCCATAAGGACTTCTCGGACTCACTAGGAGATTGTCCCGAGGAAGAAGTTGTTCGAATTTGCCTCTTGTCAAATTGGTGACTATGTAGGAAATTGAGAGGCAAAACTTAGAAGAACAGTGCTTTGGCATAATTAGGCCCTTGCTTGGGCACGAATACCTCCCACTGATCTTGTTGACCCAGAGGCCCTTCACCTTAGTTTTGATGATGACTAACTTATGAAGAAGTTTGCTAATGGTCCTATGTTTAATAAGTTTCAGATATTGATCATGATCTTAGTAGGTGTTTAGCTTCAACAAAGGATTCAAAGCAGTTTTGAAGCTAACACGAGTAGATTCAAGAGATCACATGTTAAGATCGCATCTAGCACTTAAGAGGAGTCAAGCTCACTTAGATCGAGTTTGAATCGAGTTATCTTGAAGATGAAGATCGACGAGAAGACCTCGGTTTGTTTAGTTTTTATTTAGATCTTGTGTAAGAATAGAATAGTCTTGATATGCTCAAGTTCACAAACACACAATTCAAAAGTTTATTGGTTTATGTTTAACCGTTTTGATTTTCAAGAATACATTTATAGTTTTCATGAATAGATAGAATCAAAACAAGTTTTACAGGGTTTATGTATGTTGGATTTCTTCCATATACATTGATGATTCATAATGTCTAAAAACTTATTTTGATGTATATATAGTTCTTGGTTTCAAGTTTTGTTTTTATCAAAACTTAGCTTTGAATTTAATGTCAAAAACATAGATATATAATTTTATGTGCATTTGATTTTATCCATGCACACTATGCTTCAAAATGAGTTTAAATATCTTATTTTTGTATTTGTATAAGCTTATAGAAAAATCGTATTTTTCTTTAGAAGTTTGATTTTTGAAAAATACCATTTTTGTTTAAAGCTAATATTTTCATGCCTCAAAAATAGTTTAAATTTTTTGTAATATGTGTTGAATTTTACTCACACATATTTGTTCTTCAAATATTTACATGAATTATTTTTGCGGATTTTATGGAGTTTTATAGAATTTTATGGGTATTTAAAAGACTAAGTACTTCAACTCATAATCTCAGCCTTAGCCCACTGGCGGTCGACCGACCGGTCTCTCGCACAACAGCCTTGGCCATGGGCCAGTCGACCGGGCGATCGATTGTTCCAGAGAGCTTGCTATCTGGATCTGGCCTGACCGGCCGAACTAGAGAGTTCACTCTCTGGTTCTAGGCTAGGTCGACCGGGCGGTCAACCGTTAGGCAAGTTTTCCTGGGGCGGTCGACTAAGTGGTCGACTGATAACCCAAATGGTCAAAAATCTGACCGTTGGCCGGTCGACCGGGCGGTCGACCGACAACCGAATTTTGACCTGTTCTGGACCCCAACGACTATATTTTCAGACCCCTATAAAAATGGATCTTTGAGGGCTATTTTTACTAAGAATTTCAAGAGCAAAATTTCTCATCTTTTTAATGTTTTCAGCAAGTTTTTAAAAGAAGTTTTTGTGCCAAAACTTTTATCTTTTATTGTTTCAATGTTTTTGGAAAATCAAAGAAAATCATGCTTTGAGAATATTAGGTTTTGTTCTTCAATTTCATATCTATCTATAAGCTTTTTTCAAGTATTTTCTTTGTTGTTTCTTTTTCAAAACACTTTGATTTCTCACACTTGAGCTATTCAATTCTAAACCTATCCTTAGGATCTTGTTTTTATGAGAAATTTTTTGTAAGGGGGAGCTTCTATGATGCTTAACATTAATGGGGGGCCAACGGTCGACCGACTATAAGCACCCAACTCTCGAGTGTTGTCGGTCGACCGGGCGGTCGACCGAAGGCAACGGTCAGAAATCTGATCGTTGGCCGGTCGACCGACCGATTGACCGGAAGGTCAATTTTGACCATATCTGGCTGCCAACGGCTAGTTTCTTGAGAGGCTATAAATAGGCCATCTCTTAGGCTATTTGATATAAGATTTTTTGTGAGCTTCTCTTCCCATCTTTCGAGAGTTTATTAGCTAGTTTGAAAAGAGTTTTTGCGCTTTAAAGTTTCATCTTTTATTTTGTTTTCACTGGTTGGAAAAATCAAGGAAAAATAGGGTATTTGAGAAATTTGTTTTGATCTTCCTTTTATTTCATTCTAGTATTTTTCCCAAGTATTTCCTTTGTGATTTTGATTTCCAAACACCTTGTTTTCTCACACTTGAGCTATCAGCTCTATCCTATCTATAAGATCTTGTTTTTGTGAGAATCTTAATTTGTGGTCTATTGTGATCACCAAGGGTTGTTTGTAATCTTTGAGATCACCAAGTTGTAATCTTCCTTTGCATTGGGTTTGTGCCTATCCCTCTAAGTGTAGAGAAAGTTATGCTTTGAATTTGTGGTTATCCCTCTTGTGAAGAGGTGATTGCGATTGGTGTTTGGCTTAGTATCTTATCCCTCTTATGTAGAAGTAACTGTTGTTTTGGCTTTGTGTTTTGCCTCTTATGTAGAAGTTGTTGTTGGAGATTAGAGTTGTATACTCCAAGTTTGTATTTGTAAATTCCTCTGTGGAGGTTCCCTGTGTGGGAGGTCCTTCGTGGACATTGTGAAAATCCTTCTATGTGAAGGCGGGGACGTAGAGCAGTGGCTCGAACCTCAAAACATATCTTCGTGTTTGTGTTTGATCCACTATCTCTAAACTCTATCTCTCTTATATCTTGCATTGCATCATATTGTTCATATCATATATATGCTTGGTATTGTTTGTGTACCCATACTTGTGTTGAACCAAGAGAGCTTCATATAGCACCCCAACTTTTATTTAGAGAAATCTAGAGAAGATAGTCCATAGCCCTTCATGGAGAATTCTGCTACACTCTTTGGTTACACATAGTGTGTTGTAATTATTTTTTTTAATTCTGCATCATTTGTCTTAGATTAGCTCATACACATATTCACCCCCTCTAGGTGTAATTTTAGTTTATACTCATGGATTTTCTTGCCCCTCCCATATATGATGTTTCCAACATCGATATGTGAACATTCAAAATGAGTACATACCTTAAAGCCCTAGGTTTGTATGTTTATCTTACAACTACCAAAAAATCCTATTTTGATAATGACAAGTACATTGAGGCTAATATGTAAGCCATGGAGGCATTAAGGCACACACTAAGTAAAGAACATCTTTCTATTGTTTCTCATTGTGATTCCGCTTTTGCAGTGTGGAATACATTGACCTCTCCCAAGTAACAAACGACAAATAATATAGAGAGAGGCCACTATGGATGAGCCCGATGAAGCTTGCTATATGGTCCAAGGGATTGACTACCATGAAGTACATTCGGATAATAACCTAGATGATTGTGCTAATTCTTCTTGTGATGATAATATAGATGCACATACATTAAATGAAGAACTTCCATTATTTTGTGAAAACTTACTTTCTAAATATAAAGCTTTGAAAAGCAAAAGTTTTGAATTAAAAGATGAAAATAAAAACTTATTTTTGAAACTTAATATGATTTCACAAGAGAAAGTTGAGATTTCAAGTGAAAGGGATTCCTGAAAAACCCAACTTGACCTTGCCTTGAATGAAAATAAGATTTTAAAAAATGAAAAGGAGTTTGATCTTGTTTTAAAGAAAAATGAGATTTTATCTTCAAAACTTGAATTTGTTTTAAAAGAGAACGATGTTTTAAAAAACAAAATTGTTTTGATTTCAGAAGAGTTGAAATGCATTTCTATTGAAAAAGACTCTTTGAAAAATAATTTAGATGCTCATGCTTGTCATACTTCCATTACTTCATCTTCTTGTAATAAATATGTTGCTTGCTCCACATCTTCTTCAATTATTGAAAATAATATTTGTATTTTGAAGAAGAGTGTAGATTGTTTGGGCTGCACTTTAAGCCAATGTGCTACGGATCATAAGAGATTAGAATCCATGTTTCGCAAAAAACATGATCCATACATGCATGCACACCTATCACGGCATACACATGCTTCTCATATTCACATACATGACATCTTGTATGCTAGTGTGCAAACTTGTACACATTGCGGTTGTAAGGGCCACCTTGCAAAATTTTATTATGATAGAATATATGATTCAAAATTTACAAATAAATATGTTTGAGTTAGGAAAGGTGCTAGCCCCCATGGACCCATGAAAGTGTGGGTACCAAAATCTACCCCTATTTCATTTGTTGTAGGTGTGGACTTTCATTAATGATTTTTAGCATGTCATGTTTTAATGCTCATTACATTAAATGCAACGTTAATTAGACATGTGATATACATAAATAGTCTTTGAGATACACTCATGTTCATATGGATTTATATTTTTATATTCTCACTATTTTTTAACTAATATGTATATCCTAGTTCTAATAGCATGTGCATTAAGCTTAATGATCATGTTTGTTTATGTTTTGTGCTTCATATTTTGATTACTTGTTTAGATGTAGTTTTCATTAAAACTTGTGTCTATACTTGTACAATTAGTGAGCTACAATTTATTATCATGTGTTTGTTCTTCATTGCTCATGTGTACTTATTAGATGTATTTATATAATGTTTTTTTGATGATTCTTACATTTATACTTATATTCCCTATTTTTTTTACATGTTTTCGCGTTTAGCTTCATGTATGTGTTAATTTTGTCTAAAACTAATAGATATACATATAAATCCTAGAGTCATTAGCCTTCATGCAAAATTTTACTATGGACTCATTTATGTTTGGGATATATATGTATACTTTTAGTTTCGATAAAACATACATATACATTGAAGCTTGTTTAGTTTTGATGAAAAATGAATTTTCTCATGTTTTATGATTTTCATGTTTGTAAAAGGAATCTACTTGTTTTAATTTGAGCTTAATTATCATATATCTATGCATGTGTTGATTACATGATTTTTATGCACTGTATATTTTGTTTACTCATGATTATGGATTCATGAAAACTATATGTGCTTTATCATTTTTTGAGTGTTGATTCTCATGTAATTTTTATATTTCATGGATACATTTGTGTTTATTCTTTGCTTGAAGGATTTCGTACTAGTTTCAAAATTTTTCTTAAAACTAATTTCGTTATTCTTCAATATGGTAGTATTTTTCATACTATGCTAAAAATTTTTTCAAATCCTAATTTTTTTATAACCTCTACCTGTTAAAGGGCGATTGGATGGGCGACCATACCTTGTATACCTTTATACTGAAAACCTATTTAAACATGTGCATGAAAGGGAGGTAGTTATGAGATATACATAATTTTAGTGAAATTTCATTTATGTATACTCATATTTTCTATATATGTATGGATCATATCTAAATTAACATTTTATTGCTCTGATACATATATATGATTTTGATTTTGCTTAATTCACAATGTCCATATATACATTTTACAGCACAAATTATTTCTTATTAAGCTTGATTTAACCCTTAATGTCAATTGTTTTTCAATTGGCATCATATATAAGCTTATACATTTTTTTTATTGGTATTTCATAAAGGGGGAGAATAATTCTTGTTATATCTTTCAATTGGTTTTATTTTCAATTGGTATCTTACTCCCACTCTTTATGATAAAAAATAACTTAGTATATGCTAACATTTTCAATATTGGTATAAATAATCTTAAATTGGTATTATTCTCAATTTGGTATCTTTATTGCAAAATGGTTTTAGTGTTTACCTAAAAAAATTATTGATTTCTACTTTCAATTGATATCGTGTCTTTCTATTGGTATCAATTCATAAAAAGATTGTTTCTCTTCCATTGGTAAAAGAATATTTAATTTTCAATTAGTAAAAAGATTGTTTCTTTCAATTGGTTCATTCAATTGAATATTTTTATTGGTATCAAATTTTGTTTAAAATATGTTTTTTGGTTTTGTTTGTTTGTCTTCACCCTTTTGTGATGAGTGACAAAAAAGGGGAGAAAGATTTGTGTTTATATATGCATACCTATTTATGTTCTTGCGCGCGCGCACATACGCACACAAACACACACACATACACAACACACACACACACACACACACACACACACACACACATATTGGTATCTTGAGCTTACGTTGCGTATCTATTTGTTTTATTCATATGCATGAGTTAAGGGGGAGCTTCTATGAAGCCTATCCTTAATTAATGCATATATAACCTCATAAGTTTTGTCATCATCAAAAAGGAGGAGATTGTTGGCCCAGAGGTCCTTCACCTTAGTTTTGATGATGACTAACTTATGAAGGTTAGTTTGCAAATGATATTGTTTTAATAAGTTTCAGATATTGGTCAGTATCTTAGTAGGTGTTTAACTTCAACATAGGATTTAAAGCCAGTTTTGAAGCTAATACGAGTAGATTCAAGAGCTCGCGCGTCAAGATCACATCTAGCACTCAAGAGGAGTCAAGGTCACTTGGATTGAGTTTGGATTGAGTCGTCTTGAATATGAAGATCGACGAGAAGACCTCGGTATGTTTAGTTTTGTTTAGATCTTGTGTAAGGATAGAATAGTCTTGATATGCTCAAGTTTACCACACGCACAATTCAAAAGTTTATTAGTTTCAGTTTAACCGTCTTGATTTTCAAGAATACATTTATGGTTTTCATGAATAGATAGAATCAAAACAAGTTTTTCATGGTTTTATATATGTTGAATTTCTTCCATATACATTGATTATTCATAATGTCTAAAAACGTATTTTGATGTATATCTAGTTCATGGTTTCAAGTTTTATTTTTAACAAAACTTAGTTTTAGATTTAATGTCAAAAATATAGATATATCATTTATATGTGTATTTGGATTCTATCCATACACAATATTCTTCAAAATGAGTTAAATATCTTAGTTTTGTATTTGTACAAGTTTATAGAAAAATCGTAGTTTCCTTTAGAAGGTTGATTTTCGAAAAATACCATTTTTGTTTAAAGCTAATATTTCCATGTCTCAAAAATAGTTCAAATTGTTTGTAATATGTGTTGAATTTTAGTCACATATATTTTTTCTTTAAATATATACATGAATCTATTTTTGTGGATTTTATTGAGTTTTATGGGATTTTATGGGCATTTAAAAGACCAAGTATTTCAACCTATAATCCCAACTTGAGCCCACAGGTGGTCGACTGACTGGTCAACCGGACTAGAGCTCGATTGAATGGTTGGTTGACCGATGTGCACAGCATGCGCATAGCAGCCTTGACCATGGGCTGGTCGACCGGACGGTTGATCGATCCAGAGAGCTTGCTCTCTAGATCTGACCCTTGTCGATCGGTTAGTTGACCGAGCCAGAGAGTTCACTCTCTGGTTCTGGCCTCGGTCGACCGTGTGGTCGACCGTTAGGCAAGTTTGCCTGGGGCGGTCGACCGAGCAGTCAACCAATAACCCCAATGGTTAAAAATCTGACCATTGGTCAGTCGACCGACAGTCAACTGATAGGTCAATTTTTACCTGTTCTAGACCCCAACGGCTATATTTTTAGATCCTTATAAAAATTGGTCTTTAGGGGCTGTTTACTCTAAGAATTTCAAGAGCAAAATTTCTTATCTTTTCAAGTGTTTTTAGCAAGTTTTTAAAAGAAGTTTTTGTGCCAAAACTCTTATCTTTTATTGTTTCAAAGTTTTTGAAAAATCAAAGAAAATTAAGCTTTGAGAATTTTGGTTTTTGTTCTTCAATTTCATATCTATCTAGAAGTTTTTTTCAAGTGTTTTCTTTGTTGTTTCTTTTTCAAAACACTTTGATTTCTCACACTTGAGCTATTCAATTCTAAACCTATCCTTAGGATCTTATTTTTATGAGAAAATTTCTTGTGATCCTTTGAGATCATCAAGAGTTGTTTGTGGTCATTGGATCACCTAGATTGTAATCTTTTCTTTGCTTTTGTTTTGTGTCTTTCTTCTTGTGTAGAGGTGATTATGTTTGAGAGAGGAGTTGTGTACTCCAAGTGTTGAGTTGTAATTCCTCAGTGGATGTCCCTTTGTGGAAGGTCCTATGAGGACATAGTGAAAATCCTTCTGTGTGAAGGCGGGGACGTAGAGCAGTAGTACAAACCTCGAAATATATCTTTGTGTTTGCTTTTGATCCACTATCTCTCAACTCTATCTCTCTTTATATCTTGCATTGCTTTACATTGTTTATATTCATATGCTAGATATAGTTTGTGTGTTTCCACACTTGTGTTCAACCAAGAGAGCTTTTTAAAGCACCTCAACTCTTAATTTAGAGGAATCTAGAGGAGTAGTTTCAGAGTTCTTCACAGGGAATTTGGGCTCACTCTTTGTTACACGCTGCGTGTTGCAATTAGTTTTTAAATTCTGCATAATTTGTCCTAGATTAGCTTGTACACCTATTCACCGCCTCTAGGTGTACTTACAATTGGTATCAGAGCCTACACTCTTGGTTACACGCTGTGTTATACCAAGAGAGCTTTCTAAAGCATCTCAACTCTTAATTTAGAGGAATCTAGAGGAGTAGTTTCAGAGTTCTTCACAGGGAATTCGGGCTCACTCTTGGTTACACGCTGTGTGTTGCAATTAGTTTTTAAATTCTGCATAATTTTTCCTAGATTAGCTTGTACACCTATTCACCCCCTCTAGGTGTACTTACAATTGGTATCAGAGCCTACACTCCTAATATTCGGTTTAACCACCTAGGAGTGTAAACCTTAGATTGCTCATCTAGAATTTCTTTGCACACATATAGTTTATACACTCATGAATTTCCTTGCCCCTCCCATGTATGATATTTTCAACATCGATATGTGAAAATTTAAAATGAGTGCATACCTCAAGGCCCTAGGTTTGTATGTTATCTTGCCACTATCGAAAAATCCTATTTTAGTAATGACAAGTACATTGAGACTAATGCACAAGCCACGGAAGCACTTAGGCACATACTAAGTAAAGAACATCTTTCTAATGTTTCTCATTGTGATTTCACTTTTGCAGTGTGGAACACATTGACATCTCATGAGCAACAAACTACAAACAATGTAAAGAGAGAAGCCATTGTGGATGAGTCCGATGAAGCTTACTATATGGTCCAAGGGATTGACTCCCTTGAGGTACATTCGGATAGTCACCTAAATGATTGTGCTAGTTTTTCTTATCATAATAATATGGATGCACATGCATTAAATGAAAAACTTTCATTATTTTGTGAAAACTTACTTTCTAATTATAAAGCTTTGAAAAGCAAGAGTTTTAAATTAAAAGATGAAAATAAAAACTAATTTTCAAAACTTTATATGATTTTACAAGAGAAGGTTGAGATTTCAAGTGAAAGGGATTCCTTGAAAACCCAACTTGACCTTACCTTGAATGAAAATAAGATTTTGAAAAGTTAAAATGAGTTTGATCTTGTTTTGAAGAAAAATGAGATTTTATCTTCAAAACTTGAATTTGTTTTAAAAGAGAATGATGTTTTGAAAAACAAAATTGTTTTGATTTCAAAAGAGTTGAAATACATTTCTATTGAAAAAGACTCTTTGAAAAATAATTTAGATGCTCATGCTTGTCTTACTTCCATTACTTCATCTTCTTGTAATAAACATGTTGCTTTCTCGACATCTTTTTCAATTATTGAAAATAATATTTGTATTTTGAAGAAGAGTGTAGATTGTTTGGGCTCCACTTTCAGCCAATGTGCTATAAATCACAAGAGATTGGAATCTAAGTTTCGCAAGAAACATGATCCACACATGCATGCACACCCATCACGGCATACACATGCTTCTCATATTCACACACATGACACCTTGTATGCTAGTGTGCACACTTATACACATTGTGGTTGTAAGGGCCACCTTTCAAAATTTTATTATGATAGAATACATTATTCAACTTTTGCAAATAAATATATTTGGGTTAGGAAACGTGTTAACCCCAATGGACCCAAGAAAGTGTGGGTGCCAAAATTTACCCCTATTTTATTTGTTGTAGGTGTGGGCTCTCACATGGCGTGAGAGTATCGAAACCTTGATGGTGGATGCGTTTTGAACTCAAAGATCACATTTTATAGATGCATCACTTTCAAGAATGTTTGGTAGGAGGACCACCATGCTTTGGAAAGAAAGATTAGTTCACTCAATTTGGTAACTATCTCTTACTTCTATTTACTTTACATGCTTTCACAAGTGGTGGGAAATATATGAATACCTAGCTGAAAAAAACCCTTCAATGGGAACCTAGCCCCGAAGAGTCTAGGACTGCAAACCCTATCTCTTCAAAAAGAGGTCATCATTTGATAGAAACGTCCATAGCATATGAGAATAAATTTGATGGTATTACTCGAAGACCAGAAGCCTTAGAAACTAAGGACCAAGTTCTGGTAAACTAAGTCAGCCCAATACAACCACATATGCGGGCAGTACTTACTGTCAAGCTAGAACTATGTGGTTAAAGAGTGTCCTATTTTTTTTTGCTCATCAAATGTTGCTCGAACCCATGAATGTAGCATTTGCAAGGCCCGCCAACAATCCATATTCACAAACATACAATCTCAGTTGGAGAAATCATCAAAATTTTTCATAGGCCCAAAACACCAACGATTATCCTAGGCCCAATTTCTCTAACAATTTCCAACCACATCATTATCAATACAATTTTTCCAATTAAGCTCCACAACCTTCCTTCCAAAGTCCCACTGCCAACAAGAAATCTACCGATATGGAGAAGATTTTGACATTTTTTATGTGGAATATGAGACAAGTCATATCTAGATTAGAGGGCCACATGAGTCAGTTTGCCAGTTCCATATGTGAAAGGCCCAAAGGGACTTTTCCTAGTCAACCAGTAACAAACCCTAGAAACTCTAGTTAAGCTCATATGGCTCGAGAGGATTCAGTGAACAAATGCAATATGGTTCATATGTTGCAGTCGGGAAAACAAGTCGATAATCAAGTGTCAATGCCACTGACCCCAGCTCAAACATCCACTCTTTCTAGTTCCACTCCACCCACTTCCGTAGATAAGTCAGCCGAACAAGTACATAAGCCTACAACCCCATTTTCGAATAGGCTTAGGAGTAATAATAATAATAATGCACAAATGGAAAAAATACTTGAGATCTTAATCAAGTAAAGATTAATGTATCTCTCCTTGATGCAATCCAACAAGTCTCTAGTTATGCTAAATTCCTTAAGGACATATGCACCAAGAAAAGGAAGACTAATGTGCTAAAAAAGTTTTTCTAGCCACTAATCGTAGTGAGCTATTGTCCAATAAGATCCCCGTCAAGTATAAGGATCCGGGTTGTCCTACCATCTCTTGCATAATAGGTCAAACGGAAATTAATTGAGCACTTCTTGATTTGGGAGAGAGTATCAACTTACTCCCTTTCTCAGTATACAAACAACATGTGTTGGGCAAACTTAGCCTAACTCAAGTCACAATCCAGTTAGCTGACCGGTCAGTCAAAGTCCAAAAGAAGAAATAACTGATGTCCTTATCCGAATTGAAAAATTCATCTACCTAATAGACTTCATTGTCCTCGAGACCCAACATTCTCTAATCCTAGGTCTCAAACTCCCATCATCTTAGGACATCCGTTCCTAGCAACTGCAAATGCAATTATAAGATGTAGAAATGGATCCATGAGATTGACTTTTGGAGACATAACTAAGAAAGTCAATCTTTTTAACTTAGAAAAAAAAACCTATGATATGGACGATCCACCTTTTGAGGCAAACCTTATTGAGGACTTGACTAGTGAGCATAGTGAGGAGATAAAATTAAAAGCCGAGTGTGATACTAAGTTGGCATCCGAGGATTTCAATCTTAATGAGATAGTCAATTATACTATTGAGTGGGCATCGAGCCCAAGCTCATTAGATCCAGAGCTAAAAAGCTTGACTCCTCTGTCTATAGAGTCATCCCCTTCCTTAGAGCCAAGAGCCTTGACCAAATATCTCAAGTACTCTTACTTAGGTGAACAAGAATCTATACTAGTCATAATTGCATCCAACTTGACTAACGGGCAAGAAAAGAACCTTATGACCATCCTTAGGAAACATAAAGAAGCTATTGGTTGGACGATGACCGACACAAAGGGATTAAGTCCAGCCATAGTTCAATATCAAATCCATCTAAATGAAGAGGCAAAACAAAGCGGGACCCGCAGCATAAGTTAAATCCTATTATGTAAGAGGCTGTTCGAGCTGAAATAGTAAAACTCTTAGACAATGGGATAATTTATCCCATTTTTGATAGTCAATAGGCCAGTCCAGTCCACGCGGTCCCTAAAAAATCCAGTTTACCATGGTAGAGAATGAAAAATAGGAGTTAGTACAAATAAGACTCCCTACAAAGGTTCAAGTTTGCATTGACCATCAGAAATTAAATGTTGCCACTCACAAAGACAATTTTCCTCTTCCATTTATCAAGCAAATGCTTGAACGATTAGTAGGCCACGCATATTATTATTTCTTGGACGGTTACTCGGGGTATAATCAAATCCCCATAGCTCTAGAGGACCAAGAGAAAACAATGTTTACTTGTCCATTTGGGATTTTTTCTTTCCGTTGAATGCCTTTCGGTTTATGCAATGCTCCCGCAATATTTCAACGTTGCATGTTAAGCTGATTCTCTGACATGGTCGAATGATTCTTAGAGATCTTTATTGATAATTTCTTTATCTATGGAGACTTTTTCGACTAATATCTACACCATCTAGAACTTGTCCTCAAACGATGGGCCAAAAAAAATTTGCTTTGAATTGGAAAAAGTGCCATTTCATAGTACAACATGGAATTGTCCTAGGTCATGAAATTTCTAGAAAAGTGATTGAAGTGGACAAGGCAAAGATAGTTGTCATAGCTAAGCTTCCCACAACCAAATATGTAAAAGATATCCGTTCCTTTTTAGAATACGCCGGTTTCGATCGTAGATTCATTAAGAATTTTAGCAAAATTGCTAAACACTTAACTAACCTTTTAGCCAAGGACGTGCCCGTCATTTTTGATGACGACTGTCTTAACGCTTAGGAGAAGCTCAAAATGAAACTTTTCTCTGCACCCTTAATTTCTGCCTCGGATTGGCCCAAACCATTTGAGATCATGTGCGATACTTCTGATTTTTTCATAGGCACTATCTTAGGATAGTGCATAGATAACAAGCAGCATGTGATTTACTATTCAAGTAGGATTCTAAATAAAGCCGAACTAAACTATACTACAACCGAGAAGAAATTCTTGCTTGTAGTATTTGCATTGAAAATTTTTGTCCATACATACTTGGGACCAAAACCATTATATTCACTGACCATTCTGCACTTCGATACCTAATGCTCAAGAAAGATGTAAAGGCCAAACTCATTCGTTGGATCCTCCTCATTAAAAAGTTTGATCTTGAAATTCGAGATAAAAGGATGTCAAAATTGTCATCGGCGATCACCTCTCTCGTATTCCAAATGCCCCTTCCAACGAGTTGCCAATCAACGATAACTTCCATGATGAACAACTTTTAGCCACCTCTAAGGAATCATGGTTTGCCGACATAGTCAACTACTTACTCACAAATCAAAATCCATCTCACTGGTCAAAATACGATGCATATCGGTTCTTGTCTTAAGTCTGATATTTCATTTAGGAGGAACCTTATCTCTTTAAATATTGTTCTGACCAAATCATTAGGAGATGTATTCTTGATGAAGAAGTTAAAAGTGCTCTAGCCTTTTGTCTCGAGCTTTGCATGCGATGGACACTTTGGTCCTGTAAAACTGCTGAAAAAGTTCTACAGAGTGGGTTCTATTAGTCCATTTAGTTTAATAATGCATTTGCAAGACGTGCAGAAGATGCCTAATGGTAGGTAGGATTTTGAAACATAATATGATGCCCCTCAAGCCAATTCTAAAAGTAGAACTCTTTGACGTTTGGAGCATTAATTTTATGGGTCCTTTTCCTTACTCATTTGGATACCAATACATCTTGGTGGCTGTGGATTACGTATCCAAATGGGTTGAAGCCATCCCTTGCAAGACAAATGACAATAAAGTTATTGTCAAGTTCTTAAAAGAAAGCATCTTTTCACGCTTTGAAAACCCTCGTGCAATAATTGGTGATAATAGCTTACATTTTTAAAATAGAACTTTTGAAGCTCTTATGTGAAATATACCATAACACATAAGTTATCCATACCTTATCATCCTCAAACTAGTAGGCAGGTAGAAGTCTCAAATAGACAAATTAAACTTATCTTGGAGAAAACTGTGAATCAAAATAGAAAAGACTGGTCCACCAAATTGGTAGATATCTTATAGGCATATAAGACCACCTTTAAAATGATTCTAGGGATGTCTCCTTATAGATTAGTCGTTGGAAAGGTTTGCCACCTTTCTGTCAGGTTAGAGCATCGAGCTTTATGTGTAATTAAGCAGCTAAATTTTGATCTAGATAAGGCTGGCGCGCTTTGAAAATTGCAAAATTTTTGAACTTGAGGAGTTGAGGAATGAGGTTTATGAAAATGCGAAGATTACGAAGGATAAGGTTAAGGTTTTTGATGATAAGTTTATCATAAGAAAAACTTTTGTCCTAGGATAAAAAATCTTACTCTACAATTATAGGCTTCATCTTTTTCCAGGAAAGTTTAAATCACGAGGGAGATAACCATTCATCGTTAGGACTGTGTTTCCACATGGTGCAGTAGAGATGTGCGACACTAAGAATGGTAATGAATTAAAAGTAAATGGTCAACATTTGAAAATGTTTTTTGAATTAGTACCGGAAGCAGACACAGCCATGGGTCTCTTTGACCCAATGTATCGGTAACATAACATCACCTCTTTTCACACTTTATTCGATGCATGTATGCATTCATTCACACATTGAGGATAATACATGAGATAAGTATGGGGGAGAGTTCACTAACATACTAACATAGGTAGTTTTACTAACAAAATTTTTTCTTTTAAAAAACTTTTTAAAAAGGAAAACAATATTTTGATTTATTTTGCAAGTAATTAAGTTAATTTTAAGGAATAAGAAAATCATAATTAGAATTTCTTAATACTTGATCAAAATAAGATTATTTATTTTATTTTTTGATTTAGGAAGAAAAATTGAAAAATTAATTTAGTTTTGAATTTTACCTTGATGAAATATGCGTACTTTATACACTTACACGCTTAGAATTCAAAACAAAGACTCTTGTGCTTTAGAAAAAAATATATATGTGAAAAAAAAACAAATCTAATTAATGATTAGCTAGGTGCTCTGGCCTAAGAAAGTCTTGGTATTTAAGCGAAAGGTAATTAGGTAAGTTTGAAATATATATATATATATATATATATATATATATATATATATATATATATATATATATATATATATATATATATATGTATGTATTAACACATCTAATATTCAATTATCTAGGTATTAGGGCCCCAAGAAGCCTTGATACTTATGCGAAAGAAAATTAGATTAGTTATACATATTAAAAAAAAGAAGTGCTTAGGAAACGAAGTGGTAATACTTCGAACTTCTTTCATAAATAAGAGAAAGAAAAAAATTATATATTAATATATAAGGCATAAGAGTTGAAGTTGAAGAATTCCATGTTAAAAATTCACGATCACAGAGGTATATATGACTTAGGGTAAAATAATAGATTAAGTGAGAAATTCAGTTTTAATCCTTATCTTGATTGATTACAAATTTACAAATAGAGGCTAAATATGGGAATGAATAATTTGGTAATCCTAAGACTTATAGATTACTTTTTTTTACAAAAATACTTTAAATATTTTCTCAATTTCAAAAATAGTATTTCAAAAATACTAACATTTTGTTTTTTATGGATTTTGTCATTGTAATTCACTAAAAACCCTCATGAGATAACACTCGTCCTTTAGGGGTAACCTAGAGATTTAACGGCCTATTGCAGTGCTACGGCAACCGTGATTCCTATGAAAATGAGTTAGTTTAGATTAGATTAGTTTTTTTTCTTCTTCTTGTTTTACTCGAGGAAGATAGATGTTTGGGTGTGATTGTTCATGAAAAGTGCATATTTTTAGTTCTTTTATTGTTTAGTAATGTCTAGGCCTTTATAATTAAAAAGAGAAAAGAAAAGAACCCAAATGAAGCCTAAAAGTCTAAAAGAAGCCTAAGAGTCCATCAAGCCCAAGTAAATTCAGAGATTATCCTATCCTAATTCAGAGATAAAAGAGGTAACCAATTTAAATCAAGTTGTTTTAGCTCCAAGTTAAAGATAAGGAGAAGAATTCAAGTTTAAATTCAGATTTATAGATAACTTGTTTACTAATTTATCTAGGAAATAAAATTATTTTAAATTCCAACGAAGATTCTAAGAATAAATCTCCACATGGAGGGACGAGATAAAGTCAGAACCCAAAACGCATGCCCTGACTCCACCTAATTGCCACTTTTTCCCCTGAAAAGTCAAGGAAACACAACTTTCTGGTGGAGTTGGGCGTGGCAGTCTAGTGGAAGTGTTCTATAGAGATTTTACCACTAGAATCTCATATAAATAGAGAGGCAGGGCAGGCATCTCAGAAAATCAAGTTTTAAGATTTGTATTTTCGGGTTTTTTACTTTGAAGAAGAAGATTTGTAATGAGAGAACGTTTTGTATTGAATTAATGACAATTCAATAAAGGTTTTTATTTTCTTTTTATATCTCTTATGTTCTTTTAATTTTTGTTCTTCAATTCTTTGCTTTATTTTTGCATCCTTTAATCACCATGCCTAGTTTAGTAATAAATATGAGTAACTAATTCTCTTTGTAGCTTGCTAATCTCTCCACCAACTAAGTCTAGTTCTATAAGATGAATTAATTGAATTCTATGTCTGTTTGAAACCTAGGATTAAGTTAAGATTCTTGAATATTAGTGATGAATTAAGTTAAACTAGTTTTAGGGTTATACTATTTAATGGTTAATATTAGTTTATACTTAGATACTTTGATAGATTAATGTTAAGTCTAAAATGATTTTTCTTATGATAAACTTAGAAACTTTGATAAACTAATGTTTAATTTTATCTAATGTACTTTAATTAGAGTTTGCTTTCTATCTTACTCTTCTTGCTTAAATTTGAAGCAATATTCTAGGATCAATCTTTCTAGGTTCAATATGATGTGTATTCTTTATAGACTAGTACTATGTTGTGTTAGATAATTAGTGGGGTACGATCTCTCTTTTTATTAAATTAACTCTTTTATAACCATCATCTCTCATTTCAAGTTTTACACGAAGAAGCCGCATCAAAATGCTTCCATCGCATCTCTTCTTGCATATCGACCTGTTTACCTCTTGATACAGCGGATTACTTTCGAGAAAATAGAGAAATCTCTTAACCTTAACCTTTTCCATTTTACTCTCTATTCGCTGTTATTATCACCAAGGAAGTCGGAGCAGTCAAAAGTAACAGAGTATCAGTAGTAGTAACATCCATGATTGAGGTTTTACCTGCACACAATAATACAAAATTTCAGATCTAAGAATAGGATGTGCAAGGTGCTTAATTCTACCGCAATAGTAAGTGGCTGTGCGGGTCGTGATCCACAGGGAGGGACTAGCGATGGAAGCTTTATTAGTAAGTTCTCTTTTAGGCTACAATTAATAGTTGTTAAAGTTAGGTCAGAAAGAAAGTGGTAGATTAAGAAGATGGAGAAACTAGAAGTGATATTTACAATGAAATTGAAGAAGTGTGAAAGAGATTGGGAATATAGTGGTGTTGGTGATTTACACTAAAATTAAAAGAAAGACAACTAAAAACTAAAAAACATACTTACCTCTTCGGCGTCTGCTTACCTTTGAACCGTATCAACGATGTACCTTTCTTTGAAGGCGAGCGAAGAATGGAATATAAGATCTTCCCCATTCTCGATTTACACTATGAAATAAAAGGGCGAGCTACACTACCATAAAAATGGATGTTCATCTTCAAAAACCATCAACGGCACTTGCGAGGAGAAGGAAACTTCGAGGCTATTGGTTTTACTTGGATCAACAAACACAAAAGAGGGAAACAAAAACAAAACAAGAATAAAGCAGAAACAGAACTTCAATTTGATTCTTATAATAATGGAAGAAAAGACTTACACCGATGTCACCTCAGTACAAGCTTGATCTCCTTCCTCCATGAAACTCGTCTCTCCTCTTAGTTACATAAAATAAAAATTACATAAAAGAAAACTAAAACAAACCTAAGTTACAATCTACAAATTCGAGAGAATCTAAAGAAAAACCCTAAGCTCGTTTCTGTACTGATTGGTAGTCAAAAGTGCATTTTTATCATAACATTTACCATCACATTTTCATATTTATTCATTTAATTCTGCACAATTATTAATATTTTATTATTTATTGTGTGCAGGCCTCGAATTATTATTTTAATAATAAATAAAGCTTAAAAGAGCCCAAAAGCCCAGACCCAAAAGCCCATATTTGAAGCCCAAGAGTCAAAGTGCAAATAGCAGATTGTCAAAGTGCAATTATGCAAGGGCTAAAGTTGCAATTATTAAAGATGAGGGAAGGATAGAATTCTACCCAACCCTAAACTCTTGCAGGATGAGCATAAAAGCCAAAGATAAGAAGGAAATTCGTGGATAAAAGATTTGGGATATTTGAGATCAAGGTAACTTGATTTCTAAGTTATCTCGAAAATCCAGAATAAAGAGTCAGGATCACACTTCCAGAAGCAAGCGCCCAGATGGACGGACCAGAAGAAGCCACGCGCCAAAGCGCGTGGCCAGATTCCCTAGAAATGCCGCAATTCCACGGCAAAATCTCAGTTTCTGCGGCAAAGTTGATGACATCATGGACCAACTTTCGTGGGCTACTTCATCCGGGACTCTTCGGCCTTCTGCACCTATAAATACCCCCTGCAGTGTAACGTACAGAGTCGTCCAGAGGCGAGCCAAGGGCCAAAAAGCTAGGTTTTAGTCTTCTTCTAGGTTGTAGTTAGGTTTTTCTTTTTATTTTCAAGAGAGAGAGGCTTATGTTGAGCGTGACACTGATGTATCTTCTCTTCTCTGCCATTGATTAAAGCAATAAAGGTAATTATTTTTCTTTTGTTCATTGTTCTTATATTTTATTTTTCTTTTTGTTTTCCTTTCTTTTTCTCTGTGATCTCTTGTGGTTGTTGATGAACATGCAAGTGGATTCCAAAAGCAAGTATAACTAAGCTATGTGAGAACCAGCGATAGTTCATGAAGACGTTCTCCTCCAAGCTATGCATCACTTCGTTCTTGATATGCTTGACGATATAATGTGCACAGGGATTGAGCTCGAGTTTAAGATCTATTCGTGGAACGCCTCCTAAGCAAGGTAGAACATGTAAGGTTTTCACGTTTTTCTTCAACCAAACTCAAGTAAGTATTCTTTTCTTTTCTTTTCTTTTTGTAGATTAAATCATAACTCATCTCCATATTCTTTTTCCGACCATTGTAAATACCGCTATCTTTCTAACTTAACTAATAAAAATAAAAACTTTAGAGAAACTTGCATAACGCTTCCATCGCAGTCCCTCCCTGAGGATCACGACCCGCATAGCCCTACTACCGCGGATTAGAATTGAGAACTTGCACATCTATTCTTAAAACTAAAATACTATATTTTGTGTGCAGGAAATCTCAGTCAACAAATTGGCGCCGTTGCCGGGGAGGGACGGTAAGTTTATTTCTAAAACAAAATTTAATTTTTAACTAATTCTTATTCTTTTCTGTTTGCAGGTTTGGAGAACAGGAAACAGCAGCAGAAGTGGACATATAGCAACTCTGTGCCTCTGCCCTCGAAGGCAGAGCAGCAGAGCCTACTACTTTGCCGCAGAAACGCGGCAATAGCCGCGGATCCGCGACAATAGCAGTGAATTACTAACTCAGTTTTCTGCAGGTTGCTACAAATTGTCATATCTGTTTTCTGGTCTGTTAACTTTGTTCTGTGATAACCCTGCTTACTGCTAATTAATTCAATAGTAAACTATTTGTTGTTTAATAAAAATTGATTAGACGTTTGCATATTAGGCACGTGTCTTTTCAATTCCTTTATTTTTACTGTTGAAGAGTGCTGGAGTAAGGTACGTACGCATTGCATGTAGAATAGGACTCATCTCTTGGTTGAATTTCTGCTTTGAGTGAATCTTATCTACTTATCTTGTACACTTGCACTAATTCATCTTAAGGGCATAACCCATTAACAAGATAAGGTGGGGATTTCATCACCCTTCCTTAGCCCAAAAATCATATTCAAAGCACTCACTAACCAAAGCCTAACTTAAAAATTAGTAGACGTTGGCCCTAGGGACATCTCGGACTCAATAGGAGATTATCCTAAGGGGGAACAGTGTTGGAATTTGACTCCTGCCAAATCAGTGTTTAGGAAGGGGATTGAGGGCCGAAAGCCTGAAGAGTGGTGGTTATTTAATTAAGGAACGTCTTTGACGGAAAACCTCCCACCACTCTTGCCCTGACCTGGCTGATTAACTTGTGGTCAAAGTCTGCACCCTACCTCCCGTGGACAGTCTAACCAGTTAGGAGTCGTCTAGGTCATAGGTCTACCCTAACTTAGGTTAGAATTTTTTTTTGTTTATTTGTTTGTTTTGTTTGTATTGGTGTGATATGGCATATAATAATAATTCCAATTTTAATCCATATTACACACCAAACTCTTTTTCAGATATTACCAACCCGGCATATCATAACTTTGACCAATCTAGTGTGCCGGAATGGTCTTATCCGAATGAATATAACCCACACCCTCCATCTTATGATTATAATGTCCATAATAATTTCAACTCGTCACAGAGTTCATGGGGTTTCGATTCCCCCGAGTTTAATTCTCAACCAAATTGTCCTTCATATCCATCTAGTTCACATTCTTTCAATGATTCATACTCAGATCCCCCCATTCAGAATAGATTACCATCTATCGGGGAAATGATAAGTATGCACGAGTCCAAGCAACAACCACCATCAATCTTAGACATGATGATGCGTGAGTCCACCGACTCACAACTTCATCACGATTACACTTCCTTTTTCCAAGCCCAATCACAAAAGAGGGTTGAAGCCATGACTCAGGCTAGATTAGCTCGTGAGCATGACATAGATTTGATGGTTCAATCCTTACGTTCTCACCGTCCGGCTAATTCTGATATCGTTGACCACTCGATTAGAGCCGACGAACCAAGTTGCTTTGGACAACAAGATTCTAATTCAGTACAATTATTAGAACTTGCCGAAA
Organism: Agave tequilana; assembly: GCA_038442645.1. Classification (NCBI taxonomy): domain Eukaryota; kingdom Viridiplantae; phylum Streptophyta; class Magnoliopsida; order Asparagales; family Asparagaceae; genus Agave; species Agave tequilana. The sequence continues at coordinate 87,940 of JAVJIF010007089.1, read as the reverse complement.
CTCCAATTGTTGATAGTTTGGCAAGTTTTTCCTTTCCTGAAATAGAACTTGAGGATGAATATGATCATGATCCCTGTAACGCCCCGATTCCACGGATACGGGGACGTCACTGCAACGTATATACGTGGGTCAGATTTGCCCCCACACATATACGCTAAGCATGAAAGTACAACAAGAAATCAGAGTACACACGAAGCGTGGTATTCATACATATGCCAACATAAAAAGTACATATACAAAGTCATCACAGTATGATAAACATCTACACATTACATGTGTCTTTTATCATAACAAGTCCAAAAGAGAAATACACAAGATATACACAAAAGCTCACGAGTAGGATGGAGATCCCGTGAGTCAAAGAGGAGCCCGGCACGAAGGAAGAAGAGCTAGCCTGCCTGCTCACTAGCGGAAGCTCAATCTACAGTGGATGGCTCCACTACGATCCAAGCTCCGAAATCTGAATATGCAAATCCAAAGGGTCAAGACATATAATAGTAAACAACTATAGCCAAGTGGCTAAGAGACATGAATAAGGGTTAGAACACAAGTGTAGTATATGAAGACACGTATGGTATAATCATCATGGTACAGGAAATCCAAGTAAAACTGGTTGTGTGCAAAAGTGATTGTATACGCTTAGGTCACGGTCCCATGAGACTAGTACATCGAAGGAATAATCCAAACAAGGAAACCCTCATATATATACCTTTTGTCTCATGCCACCGAATATCCAAGCGTATATAATCAGAGTTGCAATGTATGATAGTAATAGGAATACAGAACAATAATGATCAGGGGTCCATAACACGTGTAACGGGAGTCATAACAGTAAAACATAACAGGAATCATCGCAGGTACACATAACAGAAACTATAACAGGAAACATAACTGACATCTATTGTTATTATTACTCGTCTAACTCATATATCTCGGCATGTGTCCAGGTGTGCACCCCAACACACATACATCCATATATAAGAGAGTCGAGGGTTGTTAACGGAAGCAGATGGAGAACTGACAGAGCTTCTTATAGTGGTTCACATACACCGGGGACCAGTTTGTTGGTCCAACGGTTCCCACCACCTGGGACGGTTTGGAGGCCCAAAGTCCCCCTATATGTACTCATGTGGGCCCTAAGTCCCACTATAGTCGTCCGCCATATATATATATCATATCCATCACTATAAGCAAGATATCATTCCGGCATCCATCACTTCCTCCCATACCCCATACAAGTTGTCCTTTTATGATTTATTAACATAATTATCAGATTAAGGGAATGAGCAATATCATAACAGTAATACATAACAGTGATCAGTACATAACAGTAATCAGGTACTACATTCCCTTTAGCGTGATAATTATAAGAATCGGTGTATCATGCTTGGTGTCAAGAGATAGCATGATAAGTGGTGATGTATATCTAACAAGCAACCAAACATATCAAAGAATTGATAATAGTCAGGGTAAGTCATGGCCTAACAAAAGGGTCTAGCAAATCAGGTGATATACATGTGTTAAAAGGAAACATAAAACTAACAAGTCTAAAGAATTGACAAGCGGTCGATAGTGTTAATGAACAAGTCATGAAATACTAGTTATGAAGCATAAACAGGAATAATATACCATACATGTATCAAGGGTAAGATACATAGTCAAGAAGGAAATCACAATACCAGACAGTCATAAGTTAGTCGACTAGGTTAGAATAGTAGTCGACTAATAGAAGGGTTAGTCGACTAGGAAAGTAGGGTGGTCGACTAATACTGTGTTCCAGAGAGTTTGGGTTTCTGTTTCAGGAAGAGTTAGTCGACTAGGTATAATGGGTAGTCGACTAACAGGGAACTACAAGTCGACTAACAGATACTTAAGTCGACTAAGTTTGAGATACAGAGAGTTGAGTTGGTTTCAGGAGTCGACTAGGGTCAAGGGTGTAGTCGACTAGGGGTTCCAAGTCGACTATAAGATTAGGATAAGTCGACTAGGGCTGAGAGTTGGTGTTTTTGGTTCAAGGAAAATTAGTCGACTAGGGGTCAAAATGTAGTCGACTAGGGGGGTCTAGTCGACTGGTAAAATGGCTTAGTCGACTAAAACTGTGAAAATCAGAAAAGCTACGTTTCAACTAAAGTGGGTTAGTCGACTAGGTTCTAGGTTAAGTCGACTAATCCTGGGAAAACAGGATACAGAACAGATTTTATGGTGATTGTTTGATGGGCTAAAAACATGATTTTTATAGGACATATGTACATGAAATTGTCAACACAAATATACAAGGAAGTTGCCTAGTCTTGGTGAGTAAAGATACTCACTTCGAATGGTTATGTGAAGGTTCTACGAGTTCCGAATAATCGTTGTCGACGGCTATCACCAACTAGGTCCTTGGCGATGCTTCCGACGAAGAGAGATGCGATCCAAATCCAAGGGTTGTGGTAGCTTGAGAAGAAGATGAAGGCCTTGAGGTGTTCTTTGGAATTAGGGTTTGAGATGGAGATGGAGAAGGATTTTTGTGAAGGTGAGGATTTTGTTGAAGTGAAGAAAAAGAAAAGAATTGCAAGGGAAAGGATTTATATAGGTTTTGATTTTTGTAAAGGAGATGTAATTATGTAGAAGGGAGGGGTTTAGTTGCAAAATAGGGGATGGGATGGGTGTCTCTCCTTGGCCACTTGGCCGGCCATGGGGAAGAGAGAGAGGGTTGCATTAATGGGGAAGGGTGTGGAGTTTGAGATATTTGTTGGAAAATTGGGATTTTGTAGAATTGTGGAAAATGGAAAATCCTTTAACTTAGCAAGGAAGGAAAGGAAAATAGAGAAAAGAAAAATGGAAAAGAATTGGATAAATGAAGATATTTTCTTGGTCTCCAAAAATGAAAATATCAGAAACACAGATTCCCGAGTTAAAGTCGAGCATGCGGGAAAATATTTCGGAAAATACCGAAATCGTCCGAGATTCAAGTATCTCGGAACGACTCGCAATTTTCACCAAAAATCAATAATAATATAAGAAGACTTAAAATGAAATCCTTTTTAAGAAATACTTTATAGTTTTAAATCTAAAAATCCCGGAATCAGTTACCTACCGACTCCGAAAGAATTTTCATAAAATCATAAAATTCTCAGAAAAAGAATGTAGATAGAAAATATGATTCTAAGCAATAAAGTCTAAAGGACCATCTAGAAATTTCTAACTGATTGTGAAATAAAAAATACTGGAATCAGTCTTCTACCGACTCCGGTGGAACATCCATAAATTCGTAAAATCTTCAGAAAAAGTATTTAAGTAAGAAATATAATTCTAGGAAGAAATGTCTAAAGAATCTTCTAGAAATTCTAAGCAGTTTGCAAGATAAAAATTCGGGAATCGATCAGCGGCACTGGTCGACACCGGTTTTGAAGAAATTCATTTTAATTCTAGAAAATTCCAGAAATTCACATAAAATCTAATATATTAGAAAATGATATTTGAAATTGAAATTGGTCAAATACGGAAAGTAAATCGAAAAATACGATCGAAAAACTGAATACGCAATTAAGTACGTATTCCGGGAACGGGGTATTACAATCTACCCACCTTACAAAAAATTGCGTCCTCGCAATTTCGCTAAGGGGTAAATTGAACACAAAGGGGACAAGGGTGAAATCAAAGGATCCGAAAAATCAAAACAAGAATAAGATGAACACAGAAAGAACCGGGATGAACAATGATAGAATGATAAGGGAAACATATTTAGAATGATAATCAATTCAAATACAAGATCTAGGGTAGTGATTACCATGATATCCTAAGGCTCCTGCTCTGGATACTGGTCCTCCCACTCTGCTGCATCGCCTGAGGCCTCTACTGCCATGAGGTGAACTTGGCCCCTACCTTGGTCTGCTCCAGGCCTTAATCCTCTCTGCTGATGAGCATATTGCTGAGGCGGAAATGGAACTCTTCGATCCACGGGTTCAGGGTTCCTCCTCAGAGGCGGAGCTGGAAGTGCTGGGGCTGGATGAGCTGGTGCTGGAAGAGCTGGTCTGGCTGGTGTCATATGTCCAAACTTCCTGTGTGGGCAATCCCTTAGCATATGCCTCCCTGATCCACACACTACACACAATCCCTTAGCCACTCGACAATCGCTCTTATAATGTCCGGGTCTGTGGCAGTAATTGCATACAATCTGAGGAAGAGGAGATTGGAATGGTCTCTTCATCATCGGGCCATGGGTTTTCCCAACTGCATCTCCTCATCCATCAACTCCAAAGGCCTCTTCTTGGCCTGGTTCCTCATCAAGTTCTCTTTCTTCTTCTCTAACCCACGCTCCACTTCTCGAGCTATGGTGAGAACTTCCGAATAAGTCTTCAGCTGTTGGGGTATCAAGAAAACTTGGATATCCATCTGTAGGCCCTGCTGGAATCTGCTCGCTCGCTTCTCCTCATCCGTTACCATGTACGGAGCAAAGCGACTAAGCCTCAGAAATTCCGCGGCATACTCATCCACGGACTTGTTCCACTGCTGGAGTCTAATGAACTGCTCCTCCATATCCTTCTGAGCAGTAGCAGGGAAGAACCTGCTGTAAAAACTCTTGGAGAACGTGTCCCAAGTGACAGGTCCCTCCAATCTGGCCTCCTCTGCAAGCCACCAAGTTCTGGCTATGTCTTTCAACTGAATCTTGGCAACCTCAACTTGGTTCTCCTTTGGAACACGGGCGGCGTTCAGTAGATCTGTAGTGTCCGTCAACCATTGCTCAGCATCTAATGGTTTCTCGCTTCCCGTGAATATAGCAGGCTGTAGTTTTCTGAAGTCCGATACATTCCCCGGTCTCTGTTCCTTTGGAGCTGCCAACTCCTGCCGGAGAAGTTCCGTCTGCCGCTGCTGGTTCTCCATCATAGTTTGAATGACCCTTAGGATATCCACATTCTCTCCTGTGGGTCCATTCGATGCTGATCCAGAGTTGCTGCGACCCGATCTCCTCTCCATACTAGGATGGCTAAAGATAACTGGAAGGAGTTCGGAAAAATGGAAAGAGTTTAGAATATGAGGGATGGAATCAAGAATAACTAGACAAATCAAGAAGGACTAGATAACTTTGTACATTATAGTTGGCATTAGCAAATTACTAAAATTTGCTACTGGTTGTACTTTAGGTTTGAGAGCTTAGGCTCTGATACCAACCTGTAACGCCCCGATTCCACGGATACGGGGACGTCACTGCAACGTATATACGTGGGTCAGATTTGCCCCCACACATATACGCTAAGCATGAAAGTACAACAAGAAATCAGAGTACACACGAAGCGTGGTATTCATACATATGCCAACATAAAAAGTACATATACAAAGTCATCACAGTATGATAAACATCTACACATTACATGTGTCTTTTATCATAACAAGTCCAAAAGAGAAATACACAAGATATACACAAAAGCTCACGAGTAGGATGGAGATCCCGTGAGTCAAAGAGGAGCCGGCACGAAGGAAGAAGAGCTAGCCTGCCTGCTCACTAGCGGAAGCTCAATCTACAGTGGATGGCTCCACTACGATCCAAGCTCCGAAATCTGAATATGCAAATCCAAAGGGTCAAGACATATAATAGTAAACAACTATAGCCAAGTGGCTAAGAGACATGAATAAGGGTTAGAACACAAGTGTAGTATATGAAGACACGTATGGTATAATCATCATGGTACAGGAAATCCAAGTAAAACTGGTTGTGTGCAAAAGTGATTGTATACGCTTAGGTCACGGTCCCATGAGACTAGTACATCGAAGGAATAATCCAAACAAGGAAACCCTCATATATATACCTTTTGTCTCATGCCACCGAATATCCAAGCGTATATAATCAGAGTTGCAATGTATGATAGTAATAGGAATACAGAACAATAATGATCAGGGGTCCATAACACGTGTAACGGGAGTCATAACAGTAAAACATAACAGGAATCATCGCAGGTACACATAACAGAAACTATAACAGGAAACATAACTGACATCTATTGTTATTATTACTCGTCTAACTCATATATCTCGGCATGTGTCCAGGTGTGCACCCCAACACACATACATCCATATATAAGAGAGTCGAGGGTTGTTAACGGAAGCAGATGGAGAACTGACAGAGCTTCTTATAGTGGTTCACATACACCGGGGACCAGTTTGTTGGTCCAACGGTTCCCACCACCTGGGACCGTTTGGAGGCCCAAAGTCCCCCTATATGTACTCATGTGGGCCCTAAGTCCCACTATAGTCGTCCGCCATATATATATATCATATCCATCACTATAAGCAAGATATCATTCCGGCATCCATCACTTCCTCCCATACCCCATACAAGTTGTCCTTTTTATGATTTATTAACATAATTATCAGATTAAGGGAATGAGCAATATCATAACAGTAATACATAACAGTGATCAGTACATAACAGTAATCAGGTACTACATTCCCTTTAGCGTGATAATTATAAGAATCGGTGTATCATGCTTGGTGTCAAGAGATAGCATGATAAGTGGTGATGTATATCTAACAAGCAACCAAACATATCAAAGAATTGATAATAGTCAGGGTAAGTCATGGCCTAACAAAAGGGTCTAGCAAATCAGGTGATATACATGTGTTAAAAGGAAACATAAAACTAACAAGTCTAAAGAATTGACAAGCGGTCGATAGTGTTAATGAACAAGTCATGAAATACTAGTTATGAAGCATAAACAGGAATAATATACCATACATGTATCAAGGGTAAGATACATAGTCAAGAAGGAAATCACAATACCAGACAGTCATAAGTTAGTCGACTAGGTTAGAATAGTAGTCGACTAATAGAAGGGTTAGTCGACTAGGAAAGTAGGGTGGTCGACTAATACTGTGTTCCAGAGAGTTTGGGTTTCTGTTTCAGGAAGAGTTAGTCGACTAGGTATAATGGGTAGTCGACTAACAGGGAACTACAAGTCGACTAACAGATACTTAAGTCGACTAAGTTTGAGATACAGAGAGTTGAGTTGGTTTCAGGAGTCGACTAGGGTCAAGGGTGTAGTCGACTAGGGGTTCCAAGTCGACTATAAGATTAGGATAAGTCGACTAGGGCTGAGAGTTGGTGTTTTTGGTTCAAGGAAAATTAGTCGACTAGGGGTCAAAATGTAGTCGACTAGGGGGGTCTAGTCGACTGGTAAAATGGCTTAGTCGACTAAAACTGTGAAAATCAGAAAAGCTACGTTTCAACTAAAGTGGGTTAGTCGACTAGGTTCTAGGTTAAGTCGACTAATCCTGGGAAAACAGGATACAGAACAGATTTTATGGTGATTGTTTGATGGGCTAAAAACATGATTTTTATAGGACATATGTACATGAAATTGTCAACACAAATATACAAGGAAGTTGCCTAGTCTTGGTGAGTAAAGATACTCACTTCGAATGGTTATGTGAAGGTTCTACGAGTTCCGAATAATCGTTGTCGACGGCTATCACCAACTAGGTCCTTGGCGATGCTTCCGACGAAGAGAGATGCGATCCAAATCCAAGGGTTGTGGTAGCTTGAGAAGAAGATGAAGGCCTTGAGGTGTTCTTTGGAATTAGGGTTTGAGATGGAGATGGAGAAGGATTTTTGTGAAGGTGAGGATTTTGTTGAAGTGAAGAAAAAGAAAAGAATTGCAAGGGAAAGGATTTATATAGGTTTTGATTTTTGTAAAGGAGATGTAATTATGTAGAAGGGAGGGGTTTAGTTGCAAAATAGGGGATGGGATGGGTGTCTCTCCTTGGCCACTTGGCCGGCCATGGGGAAGAGAGAGAGGGTTGCATTAATGGGGAAGGGTGTGGAGTTTGAGATATTTGTTGGAAAATTGGGATTTTGTAGAATTGTGGAAAATGGAAAATCCTTTAACTTAGCAAGGAAGGAAAGGAAAATAGAGAAAAGAAAAATGGAAAAGAATTGGATAAATGAAGATATTTTCTTGGTCTCCAAAAATGAAAATATCAGAAACACAGATTCCCGAGTTAAAGTCGAGCATGCGGGAAAATATTTCGGAAAATACCGAAATCGTCCGAGATTCAAGTATCTCGGAACGACTCGCAATTTTCACCAAAAATCAATAATAATATAAGAAGACTTAAAATGAAATCCTTTTAAGAAATACTTTATAGTTTTAAATCTAAAAATCCCGGAATCAGTTACCTACCGACTCCGAAAGAATTTTCATAAAATCATAAAATTCTCAGAAAAAGAATGTAGATAGAAAATATGATTCTAAGCAATAAAGTCTAAAGGACCATCTAGAAATTTCTAACTGATTGTGAAATAAAAAATACTGGAATCAGTCTTCCACCGACTCCGGTGGAACATCCATAAATTCGTAAAATCTTCAGAAAAAGTATTTAAGTAAGAAATATAATTATAGGAAGAAATGTCTAAAGAATCTTCTAGAAATTCTAAGCAGTTTGCAAGATAAAAATTCGGGAATCGATCAGCGGCACTGGTCGACACCGGTTTTGAAGAAATTCATTTTAATTCTAGAAAATTCCAGAAATTCACATAAAATCTAATATATTAGAAAATGATATTTGAAATTGAAATTGGTCAAATACGGAAAGTAAATCGAAAAATACGATCGAAAAACTGAATACGCAATTAAGTACGTATTCCGGGAACGGGGTATTACAATCCCCAACTTGATGATTCAGTTTTATTTCCTGATTCAATAATGACTCCAGTGTCTCCACCTGATTTCACTTTTCCCGAGTCAACATTGGATCCTATTCCAATTCATCATGAAATTGAATCACCATTTTAGATGAACATATTGAACTTGACCAATTTTACAATTTTGAAAATCCTATGGATAAATTGGCAAGTTCTTTTTATTACATTGAACCCAATGAGATATGCGACCTAGATTCTCACAATCTCTTTACTTCTGAAACTGATTGTACAATTCAGACAGAAGATGTTGACCTTAGTTTTGAAGAATTGTATGGCGATGAGCTAGAATTCCTTAATATTGGAAGTAAAGAGATATCACTCATATTAGGTCACATTCTATGTGGGAAGAAGATTGTGGACTTGAGTTTCAATTTCTTGACTTGGACTCAATTCTTGAACCTAGCCCGACTCCTGAGCCCTTACTTGATTTGAGCATCTTCCTTGAGTCGGTATTCGTTCCCGTACCTATAATGTCCAAGTCAATAATTCCATCTTTTCATACTCCATTTTGGGACAAGGAGGTTGAGACAATTAACTCTGAAATTTATTATGAAATTTGGAAATTTGATGGGGTTGAAATACTAAAAATTGATTATACATATATTTTAGTGGGTTATGTAAGGAAAGTTTCTGGTGGGTTCCACCAAATTATCTGTTATCTTGATTGGGCCGCATTTCGTGGACCAATTAGACCACCTCCGGAACCACCACCCTAAGGTAACTTCCGCCTTCCCTTGTTCTGTTTCATGCATATATGCATTCATTCATACATTGAGGACAATGCATGAGATAAGTGTGGGGGTGGGCTTTACTAACATACTAACATAAGTAGACACTAACAAAATTTGCTAATAAAAAAAAAAGTTATAAAAAGGACAGTATTTTGACTTATTTTTTTGAAAGAAGCCTAAGTTAGTTTTAAGGATTAGGAAAATCATGATTAGGATTTCTAAAAACTTGGTCAAAATAAATAAATTGTTGAATTTTTAAGTATAGGTGGAGAAATTGAATAAGTAGTTAGTCTTAATTTTACCTTAATGAAATGTGCATATCTAGGATTCTAAGACAAAGATCTTGTGCCTCATAAAAAAAAGAAAAAAAAAAGAAAAAAGAAAAAAAATCACCAATTAAGCTGATACATGTGCCTCAAGAAGCATAAGTATTCATGCCTAAAGGTGAGTAAATAAAATAAAGTCCTTAGTTTTGGGGCATAGTTCACTCGAATTTGAGTCCGCGGGGTGTTTTCTCACCTGGTGCCCTAAAGCCAACCGGTTTGGGAGTCATCGACTTTAAGTTCGTTACATGGGTAGATTAGAAAGCCTAAGGAAATTAAGAAAAAATTACTTATATATGTATTAACACATCTAATAGTCAATTAGTTAGGTATGAGGGCCTCAAGAAGTCTGATACTTACACGAAAGAATATTAGATGAGTTATACATATCAAAAAAAAAAAAAAAATATATATATATATATATATATATATATATATATATATATATATATATTAGTAAATAATATAGAGGCATGAGAGTCCAAGTTAAGGAATTCCTAGTATAAATTCATAAGGATGCATATGATTTTTGATAACGAAAAAGACTATATTAGAAGTTCAATTTTGACCCTTACCTAAAATGAAAACAATTTACATTATAAAGACTAAGTCTAAGAATGAATAAAAATGAGGATCCTAAAACTTATAGACTACTTAGTCTCTTCAATAATAAGTCAAATATTTTCCTTTTTATGGATTTTGTGGGTGTAATCCGCTGAAAACCCTCACGAGACAACACTCGTCCTCTAGGGTAACCTAGAGGTTTAACGGCTTGTTGCATGTGCTAAGTGCAACCGTGATTCCTACGAAAGTGAGTTAGGTTAGATTAGTTTTTCTTTTCTTTTCTTTTTCTTTGTTTTTACTCGAGGACGAGCAAAAAGATAAGTGTGGGGGTGTGATTGGTAGTCAAAAGTGCATTTTTATCATAATATTTACCATCACATTTTCATATTTATTCATTTAATTCTGCACAATTATTAATATTTTATTATTTATTGTGTGCAAGCCTCGAATTATTATTTTAATAATAAATAAAGCTTAAAAGAGCCCAAAAGCCCAGACCCAAAGCCCATATTTGAAGCCCAAGAGTCAAAGTGCAAATAGCAGATTGTCAAAGTGCAATTATGCAAGGGCTAAAGTTGCAATTATTAAAGATGAGGGAAGGATAGAATTCTACCCAACCCTAAACTCTTGCAGGATGAGCATAAAAGCCAAAGATAAGAAGGAAATTCGTGGATAAAAGATTTGGGATATTTGAGATCAAGGTAACTTGATTTCTAAGTTATCTCGAAAATCCAGAATAAAGAGTCAGGATCACACTTCCAGAAGCAAGCGCCCAGACGGACGGACCAGAAGAAGCCACGCGCCAAAGCGCGTGGCCAGATTCCCTAGAAATGCCGCAATTCCACGGCAAAATCCCAGTTTCTGCGGCAAAGTTGATGACATCATGGACCAACTTTCGTGGGCTACTTCATCCGGGACTCTTCGGCCTTCTACACCTATAAATACCCTCTGCAGTGCAACGTACAGAGTCGTCCAGAGGCGAGCCAAGGGCCAAAAAGCTAGGTTTTAGTCTTCTTCTAGGTTGTAGTTAGGTTTTTCTTTTTATTTTCAAGAGAGAGAGAGGCTTATGTTGAGCGTGACACCGATGTATCTTCTCTTCTCTGCCATTGATTAAAGCAGTAAAGGTAATTATTTTTCTTTTGTTCATTGTTCTATATTTTATTTTATTTTTTTTTGTTTTCCTTTCTTTTTCTCTGTGATCTCTTGTGGTGTTGATGAACATGCAAGTGGATTCCAAAAGCAAGTATAACTAAGCTATGTGAGAACCAGCGATAGTTCATGAAGACGTTCTCCTCCAAGCTATGCATCACTTCGTTCTTGATATGCTTGACGATATAATGTGCACAGGGATTGAGCTCGAGTTTATGATCTATTCGTGGAACGCCTCCTAAGCAAGGTAGAACATGTAAGGTTTTCACGTTTTTCTTCAACCAAACTCAAGTAAGTATTCTTTTCTTTTCTTTTCTTTTCTTTTCTTTTCTTTTCTTTTTGTAGATTAAATCATAACTCATCTCCATATTCTTTTTCCGACCATTGTAAATACCGCTATCTTTCTAACTTAACTAATAAAATAAAAACTTTAGAGAAACTTGCTTAACGCTTCCATCGCAGTCCCTCCCTGAGGATCACGACCCGCATAGCCCTGCTACCGCGGATTAGAATTGAGAACTTGCACATCTATTCTTAAAACTAAAATACTATATTTTGTGTGCAGGAAATCTCAGTCAACATGTACTCCACGCCATGCCCTTCTCTGTTGCTCTGCAGGGGTATTTATAGGAGATGGAAGAAGTAAAGTCCCGGTACGACTCCTCTATGAAAACTGATGGCCAGACTCATCTGTATTGCCGCGGAAACGCGGCTATGGCCGCGTTTTCGCGGCCATTCTGTGGCATCTGGCCACGCGCTTTCGCGCGTGACCTCCTCTGGTCCGTCCATCTGGGTATATCCTTTTAGATCTGGCCTACCGACTCTTTATTTTGAAAATTCGGGATAACTTGGAAAGCAAGTTACCCTAAATCCAAATCTTCCAAATCTTTTAAAATGATTTTGTAATCCTTGCACTCTTCTCCCCTTATCTCTAGCCTTGTTCTGCAAGCAATTAGGGTTTAGTAGAAGTCTATCCCTTTCCTCTTCTTTTTACAAATTTCGCACATGGGCTTGTACATGGGATTTTTGGGGCTTCTGGGCTTCATTTAGGCTTTATTCTTTATTTAATTAATTACTCAAGGCCTGCACACATTAAATAATAAAACATTAGTAATAGTGCATAATTATAGGAATAAATATGGAAATATGATAGTAAATATAGTGATAAATATGCACTTTTTACTACCTATCACACCCCACACTTATCTTTTTGCTCGTCCTCGAGTAAAAATCAAAAAGAATAAGAAAAAGAAAAGAAAAATTAATCTATCCTAACTCACTTTCGTAGGAATCACGATTGCACTTAGCACGTGCAATAGCCGTTAAGCCTCTAGGTTACCCTAGAGGACGAGTGTTGTCTCGTGAGGGTTTTCAGTGGATTACACCCACAAAATCTATAAAAAGAAAAATATTTGAAATATGTTTGAAGAGACTAAGTAATCTATAAGTTTTTAGGATTATCATTTTTATTCATTCTTAAACTTAGTCTTTATATAGTAAATTGTTATCCATTTTAGGTAAGGATCAAAATTGAATTTTTGTGTAGTCTTTTTCGTTACCTAAGTCATATGCATCCTTGTGAATCTTTACTAGGAATTCTTTAACTTGGACTCTCATGCCTCTTTAATATTCTTTTTTTTAATATGTATAACTCATCTAATCTTCTTTCGTGTAAGTATCAAGGCTTCTGAGGCCCTCATACCTAACTAATTGACTATTAGATGTGTTAATACATATATAAGTAATTTTTCTTAGTTTCCTTAGGCTTTCTAATCTACCCATGTAGCGAACTTAAAGTCGGTGGCTCCTAAACCGGTCGGTTTTAGGGTACCGGGTGAGAACACACCCCACGGACTTAAGGATTCGAGTGAACTAGGCCACAAAACTAAGGTTTTTATTTATACAATCACCTTTAGGCATGAATACTTATGCTTCTTGAGGCACATGTCTTGTATGACCCGGAAAAGGAGAAGACAGGAATTGCAGTAAAAGTTTTCCTTGAATCAAATGAAAAGGATTACAACAAAAACTGTCCTTCCGGTTACAAGGGAGGGAGAATATTGAATCTTGAATTCCCCCTTTGTTTAAGGCTGGGTTCTTCGTGTGGCGGTGGAGAGTGAATCTTGTTCTCCGTTGACCAGATGACCGTCCTTCAGGGATCTCCTCTTCGGCCGGTAGAAAGAGTGACACAGCTCTGTCTACCAAAACTCTAAAAGAGAAGGTAGGCGAAAGCTAGCTCGTACGCAGCGAACTTGCTGAAGAGTTGATCTGCTTCTTTTCTCTCTGTGTCGCCCTTGTCTTTCTTCGTCCGATTGATTCTCTGATCTCCTTCCTCCCCTCTCTTCATAGCAAACAGGGCTATTTATAGAGGTACCAGGGGTGAACGTGCCCCTTAAAAACGCTCCGCAATGAGGGCCAACTTCCCCGCTACATGGACGGTAACTAACCCACGTGCCTGCTAAAGACACGCCACGATGGGGGTTGATTTCCCTTACGTGTAGGCAGTGATTGGTCCCTTAACCAAGGCGGTTATAGCTGAGACGCAGGTGTCAGGCCGACGCGCCTTGATGCTGAGACGCGGGTGTCGAGCCAACGCGCCTTGATGCTGAGACGCGGGTGTCGAGCCAACGCGCCTTGATGCTGAGACGCGGGTGTCGAGCCAACGCGCCTTGATGCTGAGACGCGGGTGTTAGTCCCTCGCGTCTAGAGCTTGAAACTTTACTTTTCAATGGCTTGTCCTCTAGTAACTTTTGGACAGCCTACAGAACCCCCTCCAAAGTTTTCGATATTCCGCAGTTAACTGGGACGGATTTCGAAATACTTTAGATTTTAGACGTATTTGCTTTCATAACTGGACTGTTAGTGCTCCGGGTTTGATTTTATCTGGAGTTGGTCTTCGTGAGTGTACTGTTTGAACTTCTTGAAGCCACCAGAGTTGATCATGTTGAGTGTCTAGATGCACGGTCTAAACCTCCCCGATTGCTTTTAGTCTGTCACGGGTGTGCTTTAAGCCAGGAGTGGTTGGTCGTCTGCTTGCGTCAGTGTACTGTTGAACTGATTTTGCAGAAGCAGGAGGCCGAACGCAGGTTCTTTTCGAAAAGCCGAGATGGTACTGCTTTAAAGACGTGATTTCTGTAGGGTGCGTCCTTTGGCAATGGAAACGCGCCCGATCTTCCATGAGGCAGACGCGATGTTGGGCCCGCTGGGTCGGACGCGGACTTCGTAGAGAGACGCGACCTTCCGAATGCATTTATGGAGATGCTGACCGGGCATGTCCATCGAAGAGGTGCGTCCCTTGGGTGCGAATCTGTGCCGTGTCATGATTACGCCGCCAGCTGGCCTGGGGGACCGGCAGGATTTCACCTTTTGGCGCGCGGACTTCCCGGTTCATTAACTGAACCGCGCCACGTGTCAAATGATGACTCACTGCGGAGTCGTGATGCATGATCTTCGCGATTATTTGTTCCACGCGTCATGTGATGATTCGCTGCAGCTTTTATCGGGCCACACGCCGCGTATCTTCGCGAATCCTTGTGCCTATAAAAGGCAACAGTCAGAGAGACATCTTTTCTTCTCCGAACGCACTTGCTCAAGAAAGAGAGTTCTCTTCTTCCTCTGTTGAACTGTTCATCTCCATTAAAGATGGCACCCAAGACCAAGCCAACCGCCTCTTCTTCACGGGCGACTGTCGCCGAGGTCCAGAGGGGCGCTTCCTCTGCGCAGGATGTCGCTTTCCCAGGTATAATGCCTTTTAGCCGTGGATTTCGCCATTAACGGAAGCTCATAGAACCCTAAGAATCCTTAAAACAAAATATAACTCGTGTTTGATTCTCAGACGCTGTCTCAGACGCAGTCTTTGAGTTGATAACCGAGGCGCGGGTTTGGACCCTCGCGCCATTGGGTCCTGCATTTCGGATTCTTCACTTAGAATATTTCTAATTGTGAAGGGTTCAGACGCGGACTTGGTTTGCAGAACGTGGATTTGATCCTTGCGTTCTGTTTCATCAGCTGCCGATTTTGATGAATCTGGCACCTGAGTCCAAGCAGTTAGAAATCTAGGGGTGTGAAAGGAAGGGAGTTACCCTCCTTAACTTCTGGCGGTTGTGGTGATGGAAGGGTTAAGGTGGATAACTCCCTTCTTTTCGCACCCCAGAAGTGACATCAAGGACATTCCATAACCTTCTGGTGGTGGAGACGCGGATCCTACAGGTCTGGACGCGGTTTGATAATACCTGCGTCCAGTATCTCTTCTGCGTTTGGACGCGGTTTCGCAGGTCTGGACGCGGATTTGATAATTCCTGCGTCCAGTATCTCTTCTGCGTCTGGACGCGATTTCGCAGGTCTGGACGCAGATTTGATAATTCTTGCGTCCAGTATCTCTTCTGCGTCTGGGTTATGAACACTTAGCATTGTGTTTTTTTGCTTCTAATAAAGTATCTAACTAAGTGTCCTTTTCTTTTGCAGTGCCCCATCCTTCTGCCTCACTCGTCAAGACGCGCCACTTTGGACATGTAGGTGGTGCTGACCGGGACTTGACCTTTGTGCTACGAAGGACTGTCCCTGTGACTGCTGACCAGTCGCAGAATCACAGGGAGAGGCTCTCTAATGTTGACATGAGAACTCTTCGGGTACTTATGACCGATGCAGCATTCACAACGGATGCTCACGTCAAGCTGGAGAAGCCTGCCTTCTTCTTCGGAGATCGTATCAACGATGGCGGCTATCGTGTGTATGACGGAACTTATAAATGGCTCCGTCAGATAAAGGGTGGAAGATTCTTTCTTCCGGACATGGAGAGGATGTTCCCGCTGTCCTACTTCCAGCACATGTCCGTCCCTCGGAAGATGGAATGGGACATTTCTCGATATGTCCCTGAGATTACTCTCGGTGATTGGGTTCCCATAAAGTACACCGTCATGATAGCCATGACAGGTCGGTTCTCGGCCTATTCCCTGGGTCGCGCAAGTCTGAGGTTCCGGTTGGAGAGATACCACAACTTGGCACTACCTTCCTCAACGCGTTCATGGAAGCGAAGGGTGATTATCCGGTCGGGTTCCGTTCGCCCGGGTGGGTCAATTCCACGGAGAACTACTGGTGGGGCAGGATGGTGGGTTTCGTCCTCACCGATCTTGGGGATCTGCTAAAGCGTGTGGGACTGTACCCGGCGGTCAGGGCCGTACAGTGGGGTATCCCACCAGGCTCTCATAACTTTTTCGGGATCCTGGAGCGCTACAATCCTCTGACGGGGACATTCTTTACTCCGGTCGGAGAGATGGGCCTTGCACTGCACGAGCTACATGAGGTCTCGGGGCTGGCAACAGGGGACATTCCCTATGAGGAATATGTCCCGACCACTGAGGAGCTCCACCTCTTGAAGAAAGAGTTTCTCGGGTGTACGAGACTTACTGGGAAGTGATGTGTCACTTCCACATTTGCGGTCAGATAACCGCCTGGAGGTCGCAGGGAGTCAAGCAACTGTCTTGGGCCAGTTACTTATTCAACGATGTCAATAATAAAGACAATCCGATAACCCGACTGGCTCCCAGTTCTGACAGGGAGATTGAAGACAGGATCGACAAGGCTTCTGAAGGCTTCTACACCACGGTTTCAAACGAGGACGGTTTCGACCCTGACCTGGTTTTTGAAAGCTTCCACCATCAAGCCCGGACCCCTATCTCCGATAGGGCACTGTTGGCAGGCTTCTTGATGCTGTGGCTGAAGCGTTGTGTGGTGCCCACGCTGCCACATGAAGCTATTGTTGCTGACGTGGTGTACCCGGCGGTGCTCCTGGCTCATGGCAACCCTATAGCCCTTCTCCCGGCCGTGGCGGCTGGCATTCAGAGCGGGTTGCGGGCGCTAACCAAGAGTTTCTGCGAGGCGCCAAAAACTGTCGACTCCCACGGCAAGCCGTATGTTGACTCAGAGGGGAATCCGACGGTGAAGCGCCCCAACCCTCGGATCGAGCTGCCTTATACGTACCTCATGGCTTGGTACGTGATGCACTGCCCTTCTCTGATGACGGCGGTGCGTTGGAGGGAGAGTTCCGTCCCTTTTGTACAGCGGTTGGAGGATTCGAGCTAGCGTGATCTTTATATATATTACGTCCGGAAGCGACTTTCAGATTCTGCGAATTACCAGCTCAATCGTTGCTTCCCCGAGATCTCTGGTGCATCTTTCGGGATCTATTTACTGATTCCGCGGGCCCAGATGGCTTCACGAGGTTGTCCGCGGGAGTCTTCTGGTGGTTGATCAATATTCGGCCCGGATATGTGCTTTTCCGGCAAGGGACTTCATGCACCATCGAGCCGTACATGCCGAATCGTTTCGCTCGACAGTTCGGCTACGATCAACTCTACGTCGGGAATCCCAATGCTCGACTCGCCTTCGAAGGGAACTTGTTCGAAAGTGCTCGGGCTTGGTACTACAGTGTGGCCGGAGGGACGGGAGCAACTTTTCGTCTACCTATCGAGGGGTCCAAGTGCCGTATGAGCTTCAGCTTCTGCACTTGGTATTTTCAAGCCATCCAGACATCAGACTTTGTTTCGGTGTCTTCATGTATTGAGAGCATCAATGCAAATCTCGAGGCAAGGTCAGAGTCTGGTAAACACTCGAAACTCACCGACCAGTACCTGAAGGCCCAGAAGGAGTCGGGAGAAGATCAGGAAGGGAGCCACGAGCAATAAGGGCGGAGCCGCGACCAACAAGGGAGGAGCCGCAAGCAGCAAGGGCGGAGCCACGAGCAACAAAGACTCGACAGGCGGTAAGCAAGCGTCGTCAATGCTCTGCTTCAACTGCTGAACCTGCTCCCAAGAAGGTTCGAAGAGACTTGACAACCGAAGTCTCCCGATCCGAAGACATCCCTGCTGTCGTTGAGGTACCGAGGGAAGAAGATATAGCTGAAGAGGATGTTCATTTAATCCGTGCCCCTAGGTCGAGCAGCAGAGACCATAGGTCTGCGGAGGAAGGGGAGCTCGTTGATAGAGCCACCACCGCTGACGAGGATGAGCAGCTAGAGGTCGACATCATGAGTGGAGGAGATGTCGATATTCCGGGGATTTCAGTTCAACCCGGGTTTTTACTTGCTCATGAAGGGAGAGATGAGGCACAGCAACCTGGGTCGCCTTGTGTCTTCATCTCCAGTCCTCGGGCAGTTGACCCTAGTCCTACCACTGGGGTAATTGATGGCAAGGCTCCGGCTGCAGAAGTCTCGCGCGCGGTGCTATCATCTTCCTCACTCTCAGGGGAAAGCGATTTTGAAGACGAGGTCGACTACGGCGATGAACCCACTCTTCCTGATCCGAGTAAGTTCTCCCACATCTCAGAGGAAGAAATATACGAGGGTGAGCCATCAACGATATCACAGCTGGCGATTATTCCCGCTGAAGGTACTCTTTTCACCTTTTGACCTAATTTCCCTTTTCATTTTGAAGTGGATGTTTTAACATTCTTCTTTTATGCTGCAGGATTGGCCGGGGACATTGAAGCTGTAATCTCCTCGCATATCTAGGAGACGGTAAAAGAGATGACCCAGTCCGAAGGAGTCGAGGCTTCAGTTGCCGAGATAACTCCAGAGAGGGCAACTACTGAAATTGGGGAGCCTTCCATTTTGCCGGAAGAGGAGGCAACCCTAAGGCTGGGAAGAACCCACTCTGCAGGGTGAAGAGGTTACTATTGAAGCCAGTGAGACTTCCACTCCGCAGGATTCGCCCAAGGATTCGACATCTCTGGACCTCCCAGATAGTAAGGAAGTTCTGATATTTTAAATGTTTCGCTTTTCTCCTTTGTGGCTAATGTCGCGATAACTTGCAGAGGGAACTGAGGGGGCTCAGGTGGAGAGTCCGACGGTCAGTACCCTTCCAAAAGGCCACACAGCTCAGGTCTCGGTTGAAGCTTCTGAGGAGGTTGCGCTTACTACTCCATCATTAGCTGTGGAGGTTCTTGCAGAGATAACACCTCCGGAAGCGCCAGTGGCCAGTCTCGCTCTTGCCGTATCGACGGTCAGCACGACTCTCGCGCAAAAAGAGCCAGCTTGCACCCCTTTCCTCATGATAGAAAGGGGGTCGGGGAGTACCTCGGGTGATGATACCATGGATTTCCTGACACGCAAAACGGTGCAGCAGTTCCTTGACGCGATGCGATCGTGCATCGATTTTATCCTGTCTGGGCGTAGCTCTTTTGACTTTGCCCGGACGTTTCTTGGAAACATGGCCGGTAACATCGAATTAACCGGAGGCTCCTCGCTTGCCAAGTCGTGTCTGCTGTTGGTGGAGCGATTGGGAAGTGACCTGAAAGAGCTGAAGTCTTTGGACAATGCTAGTTCTTCTCAAGAAGCCCAGGTCATCTTAACTAGGCTTTTAGCCACCCAGGAACAAGAGCGACAGGAGGTGGAAGCACAAGTTGCTGAAGAGGTCCGCAATCTCGAGCGTTCCCAAGCTGAATGTCAGAAACTGGCTGACGATTCAATGGAATCCGAGTTCATCCGGCAAAACGCAGAGTTCGCCATTACCAATGCTCGGTCTGCCATCGCTAAGGCGGAAGCCATGATCGCGGATAATGAGAGGACGCATGCCACCGTCCGGAAGAGGCTGGAGGAGCAACAAGCTGCGAAGGCACGAGCTGAAGAAAGCCAGACCATTCATTCCTGCAGGTTGGAATCTCTGCGAGCACAGCTGGCTGCAAAACCCTTTTTATTTGAAGAGGAGCTGCGGGTCCAAGCCATAATGGAGGCTGAGAAGGCACGTCAGCACGAGATGCATCGTCTCAGGGAGCGTATCCGTTCTTTGCCGGATCAAGACTTTTAGCCTTTTCCCCTTCTTCCCTTTTTTTGTAAAGAAGAGGACACTCTATTAGAGTGTTTGTATCCACTTTTACTATTTTCGATATAATAAAAGTTTTTGAAGTTTTTGTTCCATCTTCTTTATTTAGCTATGGATGAATTCAACTCCCTGATCACTGGCTGTGAATACTGAACTTAGGTAAGACTAAGTTCTTTCAATGAGACGCGACATCGACTCTAAGTCTTCTTGATGAGACGCGGCATTGATCCATAGAGTGAGACGCGGTCATCCGTCCATAGGAGCTTAGATAGAACTAAGTCCTTTTGATGAGACGCGGCGTCAATCACAGGGTGAGACGCGGTCATCTTTCCATAGGAACTTAGATTTCACTAAGTCCTTTTGATGAGACGCAGCGTCAATCACAGAGTGAAACGCGATTTTGTCTTACTGAGAAGACGCAGATAGAGCAGACGCGAGGGACGCAACATTGTTTGCTGAAGGGACGCGACGCATGCATTCTTCTGGAACGCGGGTGGATGTCTTTCAATCTGAGAAAGGAGACACGGTTCTTTGGACGCGACTTTCCTATCTGCGTTTAATGCAGCCTGACTTAAAAGATTTTAGGATATCTTTGACCGTCAAGTCTTCGCTGACGATTGAACGTCAAGTCTTCGCTGACGATTGGGAAACCGGGTCATCCGTTGTTTCCCGAAGCAGTTGTCCACGCGTCGGTTTTCCATTGGACTTGGGCGTTAATACCCTTTAATGCAAAACCGGCGCTGACGGTTTGAGATCAGCGCCTGCGATGCTTCCCGAAGCGACGTTCCACGCGTCAGCCTCCCATTGGGCTTTGACGGTCGTGCGGTCATTAAGGCTGGCAGTTTTAATTAATGAACCATTAATGACCGTTATCAGGAGTTGCCTATAAATAGGACTCACCCCCTCTCTTTAACAGCGGCTGCTTAGACCGTGCTCTGTTTGAGAATGAGTACTCTGAGGGACTCTGCCTTCTCCCTTCAAGGACCCTATCAGGGGTTTGCCTCCATGGATGAAGGTGCCTCTGTGGATGAAGATGACCCAGAGCTTTCATGTTTCTGTTTGGTCTCTTCAATGGATTACCACTGTCAAGTGATTTCAATGGCAGGAAGCGTCTCTTTGAGCACTTTTTACGTCCGCGTCTCAACGCAGATAGTTCAAGTCTTAACAGAGGCTTCTGCGGGTATGCCATGCCCACTTACCATGACATTTTAGATCCAACCAAGTTTGAATTTCAGTATACCCCTTAAAGAGATATCATCTGGGCCTTCTTGTGAAGTCGTGGTTGGTGCATTCCTTCTGGAATTTGCGCCGCCGACTTAAACTTCCTTGGACGCGAGTACAGAAGTCTTTGGTACTTGGCCGCGGCTTTACTCATGAAGCTCGCGTTTTAAGGCCATTGACTTGGATGAATTCCAAATTGGGCTGAAATTTTCAGACCCGAATCTTGCAACTCCTGTTTATTCAACAGAGAGATGGCAGTTTTTGGCGTTTGAAGTTTTTCGCGTCTTGTGCTTTTAGGCGCGAGCGTAAGATGAGGCTGCGTTTGAATCCTGTGTGTTCCGCAGTTCTGATTCGCGTCTGTCTTTGTTGGCGTAGTATTTTAATTGACTGCGTGGGCTCATTCCCGCGTCTGCAGCCTTTGACAATAGCCGCGTCTGTCACTTAGTTATCTTTTGTTGAAGTACACTAAGTTCCAGATTTTCTAACCCCTTGTTTATTCTTTGCAGGTAGGCTTGATTGTCTTTTTTCAGGTTCGCTGGGCCCCTGGAAGAATATTTCAGCCGGCGGACTTGTTCGATGTTCGTCCACAAGGGAATATATTATGGTCCTTGTCGTCCACAAGGGAATATATTATATCCCTGACGAGGACTCGACCCTCGCCAAGGTCTCTTCAGATCCACTGCACCAGTCATGCCTGCTGGCAAGAGATGGTCAGGGTAAGTATGGCGGCGAGGGGGCTACAGTGGATAAGGTGGCAGGTAGGATCCTCTTCCTCTCCCACCCCAGAAGTAACATCAAGGACTCCTCATGTCTGCTGGATGGTCTGCTGGGGAAAGAGATGTTCATGAATGAAGGGTTGCAGGATTTTCTGCTGCCACCAGACCTCAAGAACACCATTGCTCTTAGCTTAGTCAGCTAGGGCTCTTTCGATGTTTACATCATGCATCGTGGTGTAACCAGCTTCTATTGTAGCCACAAAACATCGCGCACTTGGAATCAGACGCGGCTTTAAGGAGTGAGTGCAACCTCTGAGAGGGAGAGAGACTTCTTTGTACTCCTTAATTGTAACACTCCATCTTATTGTAAGAGAGCATTTTGACTGTAACACTCAATCTTATTGTATAAGGGAGCGTTTTGTATCATTTTCATATGTTTGGAAATAAATAAAAGTGACACTTTTCTTTTTGCTTCTTTCGTCGTCTTGAACTTTTGTCTTAGAAGCAAAGAATTTTTGACTTTGTCAAAATTATGATGGTAATTTTAATAAGTCAAACTTTGTGGAGGAAGATCCTATTTCAGGAACTCTCATGATACTGTCAGAGGTGTTATATTAACTGACAGAGATGAAAATTTTGATGGACCTGTCACTTTATAAGAGAAAGTGACAAGTAGAATTGGTACCCCCAGGGAGGGTGGACTTTTATCAAGTGTTTGGGATTAACTTGATTGAGCTCAACTGGGGATTTGATGGAAACACTGTTGATGGTGTAGTATTAACCTAACAATGTTTTTAGGTAGACTTGTTATTCTGTTGAAGAGAATAACAAGTGGGACTAGACTCGTGGGGAATCTAGGAAAGTTTGTTACCATCAGAGGTGTGATATTAACTTAACGGGTTGGAAGTGGTCTTGTCAGAAGTGTAATGTTAACTTGACAAGGAAATGAGTCAGAGGTGTGATATTAACTTAACTCAGAAGTGTCACTGTCATAGGTGTAATGTTTAACTTGACAGTGAGGGTAATGCTAGAGGTGTAATGTTGAACTTAGCATTGGTCATCTCGGCTCGCACAAGGAAGTCCGAGGGAAAGTCATAGCCATAGGTGTATTGTTGAACTTAGCAATGACTTGGATGCTAGAGGTGTGGTGTTAACTTAGCATCATCCATTTCAGCTTCGGTGTGGAAGTCTGAAGAAAAGTGACTGTCAGAGGTGTAATATTAAACCTGGCAGAAACTTGATTACTGTTTAGAGGTGTGGTGTTAAACTTTAACAGTAATTTGTCAGAGGTGTGATATTAACTTGACAAAGATTGACTCATGATAAGAGTAATTTGAGGACCTGTCATTCTATTGGTGAGAATTGACAAGTGAAAATTTTGAAGTGCCAGAGGTGTAATGTTAACTTGGCAAATTTGAAAATTTAATACTCCGTGTAGAGTTGACAAGCAAAATTTGTACTCGACAAGGAATATTGAAAAGTTTCCATTACCAGAGGTATAATGTTAACTTAGTAATGGTCGTATTTTGTAGACCTACCATTCTGTGGATGAGAATTGGTAGGGGATTTTGGAGGAAAGAGTGGAGCCAAGTCCACTTTAGGATTTTTAGCAAACCCTCAGCTATCAACGGATTTGAGGTGCCTTTACCAACTACCGTTTGAGTTGGGCTAGCCATGCTATTCCCCTCAGCATGATGAGTTGTCGAAGACTTATGTTGGACTTAAAAGCCAACATTTTCCTCTATCCTTAGCCGTCGGAGGCGTCGGATCAAAGGGGAACGTGTCCCTTAGGATTTTTAGCAAATCCTCAGCTGTCAACGGGTTTGAGGTGCCTTTACCAACTACCATTTGAGTTGGTTTAGCCATGCTATTCCCCTCAGCATGATGAGTTGTCGAAGACTTATGTTGGACTTAGAAGCCAACATTTTCTTCTATCCTTAGCCATCGGGGGCGTCGGATATTAATGAAGAAGCTCTTCTTGTTTTGATCAGAGGTGTATTTTTAACTTGATCAGCGGAAGAATACCATCTAAGGGTAGTATTTCTTCAGGAACCTGCCACTGATCGGCATCATGAGTGTATCGCCATTCGAGGTTATGAGGCGATATGACCCATTTGAGTAGACTGACTCTACTACAAATGGTCCTTCCCATTTGGGTTGGAATTTTCCTTTTGTCTTGTGCGTCATTACCATGGGTCTTCTGCGGCTAAGACAAGATCGCCTTTCTTGAAAGTTCGCACTTTAACTTTCTTGTTGAAGGCTCTGGTAATTCGAGCTTGGTAGAGCTCGATTTGCTGTTGGGCCTGCAGACGTTTGTCATCTAAGGCCTCCAGTTCTTGGAGTCGCTGTCGATGCTTCTCCTCTGTTGTCATCTCCGCTGTCAAGGCAACGCGTAGAGATGGAATTTGGATCTCTAGTGGGAGCACGGCTTCACACCCATAGACCAAAGAAAATGGCGTAGCTTTAGTTGGGGTTCGCACAGTTGTGCGGTAAGCCCATAAGCATTCACCCAACTTGTCGTCCCAGTCTCGTTGACTTTTCGAGACGAACTTTTTGAGAAGCTTGCCAATAGTCTTGTTGAAAGCTTCTGCGAGGCCATTAGCGGCAGGATAGTATGCCGTTGAGGACACACTCTGGATTCTGAACTTAGCGCAGAATCTCTGGAAAGCCTGGCTAATGAACTGAGGCCCATTGTCATGGACAATTCGCCGAGGTACACCGAAACGGTAAATAACGTGGTGTTTCACGAACTTGATCACGTTCGACGACTTGACTTCCTTCAAGGGAATGGCTTCGGCCCATTTGGAGAAATAATCGGTTATTGCCAAAATGAACCGATGTCCTTTTGATGATGGTGGGCTGATAGGGCCAACCACATCCATCCCCCACATTTCAAATGGCTAGGTAGAGGCCGTAGAGTGGAGGTACCCTGGTGCTTGATGGATGAAATCGCCGTGCGCTTGGCAGGCGTGACATCTCTTGGCATAAGTGACGGCATCGGCAATCATCTTGGGCCAGTAGTAACCCAATCTTTGGAGTCGATGTGCCAGTTTTGGGCCAGGTTGATGGGCTCCACACATACCGTCATGGGCTTCCCTCAATATCTCTTGGGCTTCTTTTGGTGAGAGGCACCGGAGTAAGATCCCGTCATGCGATCGACGATACAATGTTCGCGTAATCGCATTATAATAGAATTTGGGGGCTTTTCTTCGAATGGCAGCCGCCTCTTTGGTGTCTTCAGGCAGGATGTCGTATAAGACGTAGTCGATATAGGGGAATCGCCAGTCTTTAGGCTCTGGACCGGTTGATGCTTCAAGTGCTTCTTCGCGGTGACGACCTCCCGTTGACTCCTGATAGTCTTCGAGAGCATTTCTCGGGCAATACAGGTCGTGGCTGTAGACGAATATCTTCTCCATTGCTCCAGCTGGAAGAGCTAAGGAGGCAGCCAGGGATGCGAGTGCATCTGCGTGCGTATTTTGCCTGCGCGGTATATGGTCGATGTAGAAGCTTGTAAACCCCTCGGCCATGCGGATAGTCGTGTTGTAATAGGGTACTAAGTCTTCATGTCTGACTTCGTACTTCCCGCGAACTTGGCTGACGATGAGCTTGGAGTCGCCGTATGCCTCGAGATTTTTAACGCCAATCTCATCGGCGAATTGCATCCCAATCAAAAGAGCGTTGTACTCCGCCACATTGTTGGAACAAGGCTCAGTTAATGAGACGGCTCGAGGAATCAAGTAATTTTGTGGGGATACGAGTACTACTCCTACCCCTGCTACTACGTGTCCCTTCGGGCTTGTTCTTGATGCACCGTCGAAGAAAAGTTGCCATACTTGACTTTCGAACGATGTCTGAGTCAGGCAGACTTCAGCAACTTCATCTGGGAGATCCTCGTAGACTTTGGCTGCCCTCGGATCTGGGTGCTCAGCTAGGAAATCCGCGACTGCTTGTCCCTTAATGGCCTTTTGTGGGAAAAAGCGCATCTCATATTGGGAGAGCAATATGGCCCATTTTGCCAGTCGGCCATTTAGCGATGAAGGTTTAGTCATAAGTAACCTCAGGGGGTTGACTTTTGATATGACGTTTATAGTTTGGCCTACCAGATAGTGTCGCATTTTCTGGATAGCGAACACTAGTGCCAAACATTCCTTCTCGATCGGGTTATACCGATGTTCGGCTTCGATCATTGTTCTACTCAGATAGTAGATTGCTTGCTCACGTCCCTGATCGTCATTCTGAGCTAGTAGAGCTCCCAAAGAATGATCCATTGCTCGGACGTACACCAGAAACGGCTTTCCGGCTACTGGAGCTGCAAGGACTGGTGGTTGGGTGAGGTATTGCTTGATTTCCTCGAACGCTTGTTGGTAAGCGTTATCCCAAGTGAATGAAACACCCTTCTTCATCAGCTTAGCGAAAGGTTGGCATCTTCCGGAAAGGTTTGAGATGAACCTGCGGATGTACGCCAATCGTCCTTGCAATCCTCTGAGTTCTTTGAGATTTCTCGGGGTTGCCTCTCCTGGATAGCGCGAACCTTTTCCGGGTCCAAGTGAATTGCGGTGGATGTTACAACAAATCCTAGGAATTTGCCACTGGCCACCCCCAGGAAGGACTTTGTGGGATTCATTTTCAATTGATGAGCCCGCATGATGTCGAAGACCACCTTCAGGTCCGCTATGTGATCATCCTTAGTGCGGCTTTTTACCGCGATGTCATCAACATAACATTCCACCGTTTTGTGTATTTGCTGATGGAAAATGGCGTTCATGGCCTTTGGTATGTTGCCCCTGCATTTTTCAGTCCGAAGGGCATGACGGTGTAGCAATATACCCCTAGAGGTGTTCTGAAGGAGGTATGCTTTTCGTCATCAGGATACATTTTGATTTGATTGTATCCTGAGAATCCATCCATGAAGGACATTCGTTCGAATCCACAAGTATTGTCAATCATGACATCTGTGATCGGCAATGGGAATTCGTCCTTGGGGCAGGCCTCGTTTAGGTCACGGAAGTCGATGCAAATCCGGATCTTCCCGTTCTTCTTGGAGACGGGGACGATGTTGGCTACCCAGTCGGGATGTTGTTCTTCCCTGACGAAGCCAGAATCAATAAGTTTTCTGACTTCTGATTGAATTGCCTCCATTATTTCTGGGCGAAACCGTCGCTGCTGTTGTTTGACAGGCTTTACGTCCGGATTGACGTTGAGGCGGTGCATGGCCACTTGAGGATCAAGTCCTGGCATGTCCTCATAATTCCAGGCGAAGACGTCTATATATTCTTGTACAAGAGATATTAGATCTTTCTTCTCCGAAGGTGACAGGCCGTCACTTATGAAGATGGGCTTAGGGTTAGCCTCATCTCCTAGGTTGATCTGAACAACCTTGTCTTCTGTGGGTGGCTCGCGCTGTTCAAAGCGGGTATCCCAAAGAGCATTTAAATGTTTGATCCAAGGATCTGTATCAGATTGGATCATTTCTTCATTTCCATCTTCCAGGTGGCTTGTCGAAACCATGTTCACTGAAAGTTCCTTGAAGATGTTGCCGACACTGACATCTGACTCCCAAGATGATGTGTCTGAAGAGTAATCGTTGCTCGACGATTCTTGAGAATCGGAGGCTGATGGGACCGGAGTTGATACATAGCCCAACCCCCGGCGTGTCCGATGATAATAATCGGGGGCCCTCCCTTTCGGCACAAAGGATTGAAGCAACGTCCTCCTTCCTTTGTCGAAGTTCAACCCGGGTTTGTTGGTCAGGTCGTACCCCATGCATCTCATTATTTTGAGCGCTTTTGGTTCGTAATGATCGAACTGAGGGGATTCTTCCTCGCCTTCCGATTCTTTGCGGGGCGTTGGTTCAGACGAGATTCGCCCAAAAAGAATTGGTTTTTGGCCTTTCCGTCTTGCTGGAACCATAAATATAGATTCTTGCGCATTACCATTGTCTTGGTATGTCTCGAAGGACGATTTCACTGGTACATGCAATGATATTAAGGCACCCATTGCCGACCAGAGATCGTCATCTATATCAGTGCTAGTATCTGACGGTATTGAATCAGAAGCACACACAGAAAAATACGCAAAATTTAAATCTTCATTAATATACCAACCGCCTACATCATCGGTGGTATTATCGACATCGGGCTTATTAGTGCCCGTTACAAGTGGTTCTAACTCCCACAGGCACTCTTCTTTCTCAGGTTCAGTGTCAGCCTCATTACCAGAGTCTGGCTCCTCTGGTTGTGGGGCTTCATCCGTCTCCACCGGATCTTGGTACAGCAAAGAGTCGGTGAAATAATTCTCGACCCCTTTGAACGGATGCCTTTCGGCGATCAACGTCTGCACATTTCCACTCCCGTCAATGTACTTCATGACTTGGTGGAGAGTGGAGGGAACGATGGAGTTGCGGTGAATCCACGGTCGTCCCAGCAATAGATTGTAGGAAGTGTCGGCGTCGATGATGTAGCATTTCTGACTTGAGACTTCCAATCTGACACCTGAGCTTGATCTTCCCCATCGGACGGGTCTGGTTGGCATTGAACCCATAGATAGTTGTCTGGGTGGGGCTCAAACGATGGGTAGGAATGCCGAGATGTTGCATGACCCGACGAGGCATGATGCTCAACGCGGACCCTGGGTCTACCTGGATGCGGTTCACCTCGGACGATCCAATATACCCTGTGAAGTACAGGGTCGATCATGCTTCCCTTTCACCTGCATATCATCCGTCGTGAAGGTGATGCAGGGGTATTCTGGGAGGTGTGGAGGCAATCCTCTACATCTTCCTCCTTCGGCACCTGGGTCATAAAGATCTCAGCATTTGCCAGAGCTTCTTGCAGAGCTTCCCTGGTCGACTTTGATAGTCTAAGAAGTTCATACAAGGTAATGCGTGCCGGAATGTTGGCCAACTGAGCCAGGACATCAAAGCGGTAAGGTGTCGTAGATCCTTCCGCGATGCCCTTTTGAAGGGCTCGAGAAAATCGAGTCCCCTTCTGCTTCTCCACAGGTGGCTTTGTGGAGGGCCTGTCTGGCTCCGCAGTTGGTTGTGGAGGGGCTACTGCCGTCTCGCCGTACTGTTTCAAGTACGCCTGTCCTGAACGGGTTCCCGCCATCGGTTGGTTGGGCTCTGCGGCCAAGACTATCGTTTCCTCCTCTGAGTCGGTTAGTGAAGGGATATCAGTCTCCGCTTCTCGAGAGGAGGCACCCACCACATTGCAGGATGAGGCTTTTGCCTTGCCTTTGGATTTCCTGTTGGTCACAGTAGTCCATTGCTGTTCATTGACAAGGTCAGGGTGGACCCACATAATTTTCCCTTGATGTGTAGGGACGGGTACCAAGCCTTTCTCTTGCTGCTGGTGAGGGGCTGTGTTGACCACCCTCAGCTCTCCTTTTAGAATAGGAGTTACCCCCGCAGGCGTTGGAGGTTGTCTCCCGAACTGGAGAACCGACGTCACATTAGCCGTCACCTTCTTCTGCTCTGGTCAGAGTTTTAACACCTCCGCGTCAATCAGAGCCTGAAGGATGTCCTTGAAGACGTAGCAGCTTTTGGTGGGGTATCCCAACATCCTGTGATACATGCAGTAGTTGGGATTGTCGGTCTTGCCGACTTCCTCTGGGCGTCGAGCTTCAGGGAGCTTCAGTCGGTTGCTCTTGTTGAGTAGTTTAAAGAGCGAATCGACATGTTCCTCCTTGAAGGAATATTGCTTGTTGGCACGTGGCTGGCTTGAAGAGCCACTCGCCTTGTCTGACTGAGGTTTGGCGGGAGATTTGGTCTCCGTTGCCAAATTATCCTTCCACTTTTTTTGGAGGGATGTGTCCGGCGCACGCCTTGTCGACCTTTCCGGCCTAGGCTTACCTTCCTCCGCTCTGACGTGGGCGACAATCTCCTCAGCCTGTTCACCTTGTTGGACTAATTGCTTCCAGGTGCGGCTTTCAGCAACTCCTATTTGAGCAAGGAGTGAGGTTTGGAGATTGTGGCGGCATGTTTCCACCAGGGTGGCCTGGGTCATACCGCTTGGACACCGGAGTGCCATGTTCCGAAATCTTTCCATGAAAGATTTGACGGATTCCCCTTTTCACTGTTTGGTAGCCAAAAGGGTTGGCATTGTGACTTCGGAGTCATCCTCGAAGAAGCGTGTTAAGAAGAGCTTCTCCAAATCGCCCCAGTTCTTGATAGAACCTTCTGGGAGCTTCATAAACCATTCAAAGGCCAACCCTTTCAGGGTGCCGATGAACAGGCGTGCCAGGATGGCGTCATTATCTACTACATTCCCGGTTTGGGATTTGAAGTAGTAGATGTGCTGGTTGGGTGACCCCTTCCCATCAAAGGCTTGAAGAGTTGGAGCTTTGAACTTGGGCGGGTACGGAACCAAGTCCCATTCAGCCGGGTAGGGCCGGACAACTCCTACTTCTTGGAGGTCTTTGCGATTGGCAAGGGCCTCGAGGCGTCGCTCCAGTTGACTCATTCTTTTAACATGAGCCTTTCCCTGGTCTTGGTCGCCTTTTACTTGCGACGAGGACTTGGACGAGCTGGAAGTAGATCGCCGCGTCTCCTCAGAAGGTTCGGAAGATGAGCTTTCTCCCTTTTTCCCTTTGCCTTTTGACTTTTTAGGAGGGGACCTCCTCCTGTCTTCGAGCAGCTGTGCAATCGCCTGCTTAAGGGAGTTGATAGATTCCTGCTGAGAAAGAATCATATCCATTTGTGCCTTCTGGATCTGCTCCAAACGTTTAGTCGTTTCCTCAGGAGTGCCTGTCATGTAGGCGGAGGTCTCCTTCTCGACGGAAGAGTTTGAAGCCCTTGATTCCGCTACGACGGAGTGAGAATCATTAATGCCATGGGCTAAGGCATTATAGTCAATTGGGGGAATGGCCCCAGTCCGGGTGCGAGTGTGTCGATACACCCCTTCCGGTTCAGAGTCAGACTCGGACTCGTCTGAGCTGACTGCAAGTTATTTTCCCTTGCTCCTGCTTATCATATTCGCAGTGAGCTCCGGGTACTCAACGTCAGAGAAGGTTCTCCTTCTGTGGGAGCGTCATCTTTTAACTGACGGAGGAATCAGGGTCAGCTGTCTGACTAAAGACTGCTGGTGTACGCCTGATCCGCAACGGCACTCAGAGAGCATATGGATGAGCCGTTGGCAGCAACACGACGAAGTGGCCTGATTGGCACTTCTTTTCTTCGTCAGATAATCCCTCAAATCCATGGGAGGGGGATTGAAAAGATTAGCCTCGCAACGTCGAAGACGGGAGACATCCATGTGTTGTACAGCCTACACGCAGGCATCAGAGACGCGGTTCTTGCGCCGCAGCTGTTCAGCGCGCGTCTGGCGTCTCTGTTGAGACAAAGCGCGCCTGTCGCGTTGCTGTTTGGTGTGTCGGAGCGGAGACACTTGAGAGAGGATGGGCTGTTGGGCCCCACGCCTATGGGCTTGTGCCTCTTGCGCTTGACGAGGCGCAGAGGTCTCATCTTGGCGTTTGGTGAGTTGGTCCTCAGAGGACCTAACTGAAGGAATCTCGCGTTTGGGGCGCCAAATGCGGACTTCACGTACTGGACGTGGCGCGGGCAAAGCGCGAGATTGTACGTCGCGTCCAGCCTCAGTTGGACAACCAACGGTTCCAACTTGCAGCTGACGCGCACGTCTCCTCTGTCGACGCTCAGCGTTTCGATTGCGTCGACGAGGTGGAGAGAGACCAACGACATTCTGATGCTGGGCACCAGGGACTTTGACCACGCGGGTCTCCTGAGAGACGCTGACGCGGGTGTTCTGTGCGACGCGGTTGGTCGCAAAGGCAGATGTGCCTGGGACCACGCGGGCCTTCTGAGAGGCGTTGGCGCGTGTACCTTGCTTGGCACAGTCGGCAGAAGGGGAGCTCGAGAAAGCCACAGATCGGGCCTCGAGGCCATTCCCCGTAGAGACCCGGCGACAGACGCGGGTCTTTGGGCTCTTGGAGCCGGAAGAGAGAAACTCTTCGTACTTCGCCTGGTCGAACTAGACAACGAGCGATTCGACCATCTTCCCCTTATAGTGGACGTCATCTTGCGCCACTATTTGCTCCTCAGTGACAAACGTAGTCCCCAGCGGAGTCGCCATCTCTTGTATGACCCGGAAAAGGAGAAGACAGGAATTGCAGTAAAAGTTTTCCTTGAATCAAATGAAAAGGATTACAACAAAAACTGTTCCTTCCGGTTATAAGGGAGGGAGAATATTGAATCTTGAATTCCCCTTTGTTAAGGCTGGGTTCTTCGTGTGGCGGTGGAGAGTGAATCTTGTTCTCCGTTGACCAGATGACCGTCCTTCAGGGATCTCCTCTTCGGCCGGTAGAAAGAGTGACACAGCTCTGTCTACCAAAACTCTAAAAGAGAAGGTAGGCGAAAGCTAGCTCGTACGCAGCGAACTTGCTGAAGAGTTGATCTGCTTCTTTTCTCTCTGTGTCGCCCTCTGTCTCTCTTCGTCCGATTGATTCTCTGATCTCCTTCCTCCCCTCTCTTCATAGCAAACAGGGCTATTTATAGAGGTACCAGGGGTGAACGTGCCCCTTAAAAATGCTCCGCAATGAGGGCCAACTTCTCCGCTACATGGGCGGTAACTAACCCACGTGCCTGCTAAATACACGCCACGATGGGGGCTGATTTCCCTTACGTGTAGGCAGTGATTGGTCCCTTAACCAAGGCGGTTATAGCTGAGACGCGTGTGTCAGGCCGACGCGCCTTGATGCTGAGACGCGGGTGTCGAGCCAACGCGCCTTGATGCTGAGACGCGGGTGTCGAGCCAACGCGCCTTGAAGCTGAGACGCGGGGGTCGAGCCAACGCTCCTTGATACTGAGACGCGGGTGTCGAGCCAACGCGCCTTGATGCTGAGACGCGGGTGTCGAGCCAACGCGCCTTGATGCTGAGACGCGGGTGTTAGTCCCTCGCGTCTAGAGCTTGAAACTTTGCTTTTCAATGGCTTGTCCTCCAGTAACTTTTGGACAGCCTACAACATGTATCCAGCTTAATTAGTGAATATTTTTTTTTAGTATTATTTTTTTTATAGGGCACAAGAGTCTTTGTCTTAGAATCCTAGATGTGTGAGTGTATTAGGTATGCACATTTCATTAAGGTAAAAATCAAGACTAATTACTTATTCAATTTTTCCTCCTATACCTAAAAATTCAACAATTTATTTATTTTGACCAAGTTTTTAGAAATCCTAATCATGATTTTCCTAATTCTTAAGACTAACTTAGATTTCTTTCAAAAGATAAGTCAAAATATTGTCCCCTTTTTTTTTTAACAGAAAGTTTTTTTTTATTTTGTTAGTTAGTATCTAACTATGTTAGTATGTTAGTAAATCCTCCCCCCACACTTATCTCATGCATTGTCCTCAATGTATGAATGAATGCTGTTGGGTCCCTCTCTTATACCAAATGTAGGATCTATAATCAAATCAACACAAACACTAGATAGGAAGGATTAATTGTTAAGCAAATAAGTAAACTTGAAATAAGGAAAACAAATCTCAGAAATTGACAAACGCAAACAAAGAGATTTATCCTGGTTCGGTCCATGTGACTACATCCAGTCCCCAAGCCACCCGCTTGAGATTTTCCTTTAACCTTGATCTTGCCACCCAAAATCAATACAACATGTACACCACTTGTCGAATCCCCTTCTCCAAATGTGTACACCTTCTCTTCCACCAAGAGAACACCTTTTACCTTTGTACAACTATTTCTTCAACCAAGAAGCCTCCCGTGTACAATGGTCACCTTGTACAACTTGCCTCTTCAACCAAGAAGCCTCCCGTGTACAAATGAACACTTTGAGAATTACAATACTTTTCCTATAGCCTTGATACTGAATGTGTATGTGGACAAGGTACAGTATAGGAAAGATTAACTTCAGAGAACTTCACTAATGGAAATGTCTTTGGTGAAGAACAGAAGTTAGGAATTCAGTTTTCAGGATTTCTGGAATTTGGCTTTTGAAAACTGATGGAATCTCTTGGCAAATGGCCTTAGGACTAACTACCCCTTATATAGCTGAAGACTAGGGTAAGTTAGGGTAGTTATAGGACCAATTCAGATAATTTAAACGGTGGAAAACGTTGCCAAAAGGATCAGATAAGAGAAACTGTCCAACAGTCAGAAACTGCCTATAGTCGACTTGCCCATAGAGTTAGTCGACTAGCCTAGGCAAAACTTCTACTATTAGTCGACTAGATTTAGCTAGTAGTCGACTAGGGATATGTCTGTTGGTTGAAAGGTTTCTGGATAACTACCTCAAGTCGACTGCAACTGCTTTATAGTCAACTGAGTCAAGGGATTAGTCGACTAGGGGACTTTGATTAGTCGACTAGAAAAGACTATTAGTCGACTAAGTTTACTGCTGGTCGACTAATTTGACAAACAGAGAGTTGGGTCAATTTCTGGACACTTGACTAGTCGACTTGGGTTTCTGGTTAGTCGACTACAGTGTTTATTAGTCGACTATATTGGGACATCAAGTCGACTAACAGGACACTAAAGTGTTGGTTTGTATCAAGGCTTTTACATGCTATATCTTCTTTACAAACAACAACATCTCAACCCTCTTTGGCACAACTTGATCATGTCGGACTCTTGATTCGTCATGTGTAGAGCTCCAAATGAATTTGATCGTCACGAACGTCTTCATCGAAATAGGTTCCAACATTCTCCCCCTTTTTGATGACGACACTTTGTGTGTGCATGTCCCCCCCTGTAAAAAATATGTTATCTTTTCCTCCCCCTGCAGAAATGGGTTATAACAGATATAAAAAAATATTTTGTTCTCCCCCTGCAACAAATATATTAGTACATATATATATAATAACTTTTATATGGTACCTGCAAAATAAACGTTAGTTGGTACCAAATATAAAAGATCATATCTAACCTTTAGGACTCCAAATCCATTTAGAATTTGGTTTCCACCTATTAATATACACATAGTTGCAAGAATCACAAATATCATGCATGTATGAAGCAATATATGTATTTTTATCATAAAAGCTTAAATTCTTTGGAATCCATATAAACTTACTTTTCTTAGTCTTACTTTTTACAAAATGACTATATGGATTACTGTAACATGAAGATTTTGCAATATAACCAATACCATGTTTATCATGTGATAATTTCTGAAAAGATAATAGATCATTTAATTTTTTTTTCTTTTTTAAACTTAGTCCCATTTTGCAAAAGATCTTCATATTTATTTCTGAAAACTATCATGTTTTTATCCAATATAGAAATCCTATCATTCAAAGACTTAGTTTCCTTTTTCAGAAAAATGTTTTCTTTTATAAACTTCTCATTTTCAGTTTTCAAAGATGATATGACATTTTCAGTTTCATCTTGTTGAGAATTTATAGAAGAACATTGTAATGCATAAACAGAATTTTCATGTAAAAGTTTCTAATTTCTTTTAACAAAAATCTGTTTTTCAGTTTTTATTTTTCAGATCAAGAAATAATTCATTAAATGCATCAGAAAGTTCAGAAAACGATACCTCTTCATCTTCTATAGCCATGTAACATAAGTTAACATGTTCAGTGGATTGTTCTTCATCGGAAGATGAGGAATCACTATGTTCTGAAGATGCCTCGTAGTTCTTCTTCTTTTTGAACTTCTTACTCTTGTACTTTTCTTTCTTCTTGAGCAAAGGACAATCCATCTTCATATGTCCTGGTTTATCACAATTAAAACATTTGAATTTACCTTGCTTAAGAAATTTTCTGAACTTCTTTGAGAGCATTGCCATCTCCTCTTCGTCATTATTGTCCGTGTCGGAAGATGCATGGAAGGCGAGTTCTTTCTTCTTTGAACGGTGTTGTCGTTCTTGGTCCTTCTTCCTTTCTTCTAACTGCACTTCGTATGCCATTAGATTACCGATTAGGTTTTCTAATGTCATAGTTGAGAGATCATTCGCCTCTTCAATGGCGGTTGTCTTCTTCTCCCATTCTGGTGTAAGTGCACGAAGGATCTTTCGAACTCTTTCGACTTGGGTGTAGTCCTTTCCAAGGGATGCAAGAGTATTGGTGATGTCGGTGAATCTTGTAACCATTTCGGATATGGTTTCATTCTCCTCCATTTTGAATAACTCAAACCTGTGGACAAGAACAGAAATTTTAGACTCCTTAACTTTATTAGTGCCTTCATGTGTTACCTGAAGAGTATGCCAAATTTGATGTGCAGAAGTCGCTGTTGACACTCGGTTGAACTCTTCTTTGGTAAGGGCACAGAATAGAGCATTCAAGGTTCGCATTCTTCTTTTGATCTTCACTCCAAGCGTTGTAGTTGGTTGTAGGCTTGGTGTACTCTGCTTCTACGATGTTCCAAAGGTCGTAGTTGAGTGACTGCAAGTAGATCTTCATTCTACACTTCCAATAGTTGTAGTTGGTTCCGTCAAATAGCGGTGGACGTTGTGTAGAATGTCCTTCCTTGAATTGGGATGATGAAAACTCCGTTGCCATCCTTGTTGTTGACTTGTACCCGAGCTTGTACGCTGGTTCAGGGTATGCAGGGCTCTGATACCAATTGTTGGGTCCCTCTCTTATACCAAATGTAGGATCTATAATCAAATCAACACAAACACTAGATAGGAAGGATTAATTGTTAAGCAAATAAGTAAACTTGCAATAAGGAAAACAAATCTCAGAAATTGACAAACGCAAACAAAGAGATTTATCCTGGTTCGGTCCTTGTGACCTACATCCAGTCCCCAAGCCACCCGCTTGAGATTTTCCTTTAACCTTGATCTTGCCACCCAAAATCAATACAACATGTACACCACTTGTCGAATCCCCTTCTCCAAATGTGTAAACCTTCTCTTCCACCAAGAGAACACCTTTTACCTTTGTACAACTACTTCTTCAACCAAGAAGCCTCCCGTGTACAATGGTCACCTTGTACAACTTGCCTCTTCAACCAAGAAGCCTCCCGTGTACAAATGAACACTTTGAGAATTACAATACTTTTCCTATAGCCTTGATACTGAATGTGTATGTGGACAAGGTACAGTATAGGAAAGATTAACTTCAGAGAACTTCACTAATGGAAATGTCTTTTGGTGAAGAACAGAAGTTAGGAATTCAGTTTTCAGGATTTCTGGAATTTGGCTTTTGAAAACTGATGGAAACTCTTGGCAAATGGCCTTAGGACTAACTACCCCTTATATAGCTGAAGACTAGGGTAAGTTAGGGTAGTTATAGGACCAATTCAGATAATTTAAACGTTGGAAAACGTTGCCAAAAGGATCAGATAAGAGAAACTTTCCAACGGTCAGAAACTGCCTATAGTCGACTTGCCCATAGAGTTAGTCGACTAGCCTAGGCAAAACTTCTACTATTAGTCGACTAGATTTAGCTAGTAGTCGACTAGGGATATGTCTGTTGGTTGAAAGGTTTCTGGATAACTACCTCAAGTCGACTGCAACTGCTTTATAGTCGACTGAGTCAAGGGATTAGTCGACTAGGGGACTTTGATTAGTCGACTAGAAAAGACTATTAGTCGACTATGTTTACTGCTGGTCGACTAATTTGACAAACAGAGAGTTGGGTCAATTTCTGGACACTTGACTAGTCGACTTGGGTTTATGGTTAGTCGACTACAGTGTTTATTAGTCGACTATATTGGGACATCAAGTCGACTAACAGGACAC
Source organism: Agave tequilana (assembly GCA_038442645.1). Lineage (NCBI taxonomy): Eukaryota > Viridiplantae > Streptophyta > Magnoliopsida > Asparagales > Asparagaceae > Agave > Agave tequilana. The sequence continues at coordinate 50,084 of JAVJIF010007089.1, read as the reverse complement.
TAAAGTGTTGGTTTGTATCAAGGCTTTTACATGCTATATCTTCTTTACAAACAACAACATCTCAACCCTCTTTGGCACAACTTGATCATGTCGGACTCTTGATTCGTCATGTGTAGAGCTCCAAATGAATTTGATCGTCACGAACGTCTTCATCGAAATAGGTTCCAACAAATGCATGTATGCATGAAAAAGAAGAAAGCGAAGGAAAATATTACCTTAAGGTGGTGGTTCTGGTGGTGGTCTGATTGGTCCACGAAATGCGGCCCAATCGAATTTTGTGGAATTCGGAGGAACCCACTAGAAATCTCTCTTGTATAACTGATTGGTAGTGAAAAGTGCATTTTTATCATCATATTTACCATCACATTTTCATATTTATTCATTTAATTCTGCACATTTATTAATAATTTGTAATTTATTGTGTGCAGGCCTCGAATTATTATTTTAACAATAAATAAAGCTTAAAGAGCCCAAAAGCCCAGATCCAAGCCCATATTTGAAGCCCAAGAGTCAAAGTGCAAATATCAATTGTCAAAGTGCAATTATGCAAGGGCTAAAGTTGCAATTATTAAAGATGAGGGAAGGATAGAATTCTACCCAACCCTAAACTCTTGCAGGATGAGGATAAAAGCCAAAGAGAGTGCAAAGATAAAAATTCAAAGAATTCGGATTCAGACTGTACACGTTTTAGTGTTTAAATCATAACTTTTGCTCAGTTATGCAAATCCGATGATTCAAGATGCTCAAGAAAGAAGACTTGAAGACCTACAACTCTTATGTTGATCAAACTTTCCAATTCAATCCGTAGATAAGCTGATTTCGGCGATCAACATGATAAGAAGTTGCAGGACAGATTTGAATTTCTGGAGATAAGATCTTTTTGGGAGAGTTGTACTAGGACTCTACATCTTCCAACACCTATAAATATCCCTGCAGATGCAACACAGAGAGTACACAGTCGAGCGAAGAGCCAAGGGCCAAAGTTAGGATTTTTAGGGTTTTTCTTCTTTCTTTTAGGTTAGATTTTATTTTTATTTTGTAAATTTTGTAACAAAGAGTGGAGATGCTTTCATGGAGGAAGGAATCATACTTGTACCAGGTGACATCGGTGTAAGTTTTTATTTTTCCCCCATTGTTAATAAAAATCTGCTCGAGGTTGGTTTGTTTTTATTCTTGTTTCATTGTTTCCTTATTCTCGCTTTATCTTTGTTTTTCTAATCTTGTTCTATGTCATTGTTTCTCTCTGATGACTTGTAATCCGTGAGATCCGATTGCTTCGAGACTGCCTAGCCAACGAAGATCCCTTGATGGCTTATGGCGACGAACATCCTATACGCCAGACTTGCAAATCTTCTGAGAAAAAGTAAGTCGTCGCAAAAGGATCGAAGGCAAGCAGACTAAAGAGATAAGTTTTCTTTCCTTTTCTTTTCTTTTCTTTTTTGTAGATTAAATCCACATCATCTCCATATTCTTTTCTACCACCCATTGTAAATACCATCCATTGTAAATACCACTACTAATAATAAAAATAAAAGCTTTAGAGTATAACTTGCTTAACGCTTCCATCGCAGTCCCTCCTTGAGGATCACGACCCGCATAGCCCTGCTACCGCGGATTAGAACTGAGACTTGCACATCTATTCTTAAAACTAACATATAATATTTTGTGTGCAGGAAAATTCAGTCAACAAATTGGCGCCGTTGCCGGGGAGGGACGGTAAGTTTATCTCTAATAAAAATTTAATTTTTAACTAATTCTTTATTCTTTTCTGTTTGCAGGTTTGGAGAACAGGAAACAGAAACAGAGCAGCAGGAAGGACATACAGCAACCCAGTGCCTCTGCCCTCGAAGGCAGAGCACGAGGGCCTGCAAGTTTGCCGCGGATCCGCGGCAAGTGCAGTGAACTACTAATTCAGTTTTTGCAGATTGCTGAAATTTGAGATTACTGCTTACTGCTCTATTCTGTTTTGTTCTGTGATATACCTGTAAATTGCTAATAATTCAACAGTAAATCATTGGTTGTTAAAAATAAAAAGTGATTAGACGTTTGCATATTAGGCACGTGTCTTTTCAATTATTTTTTTTTACTGTTGAAGAGTGCTGGAGAAGCAAGGTACGTACGCATTGCATGTAGAATAGGATTCATCTCTGAGTGATTCTTATTTATTTAACTAATTCATCTTAAGGGCATAACCCATTAACAAGATAAGGTGGGGATTTCATCACCCTTCCTTAGCCCAAAAATCATATCCCGAGCACTCACTAACCCAAGCCTAACTTAAAAATTAGTAGACGTTGGCCCTAGGGACATCTCGGACTCAATTAGGAGATTATCCTAAGGGGGAACAGTGCTGGAAGTTGACTCTTGCCAAATCAGTGTCTAGGAAGGGGATTGAGGGCCGAAAGCCCGAAGATTGGTGGTTATTTAATTAAGGAACGTCTTTGACGGAAAACCTCCCACCACTCTTGCCCCGACCTGGCTGATTAACTTGTGGTCAAAGTCTACACCCTACCTCCCGTGGACAGTCTAACCAGTTAGGAGTCGTCTAGGTCTAGGTCTACCCTAACTTAGGTTAGAAATTTTTCTTTTTTGTTAGTTTTTTTTTTCTTTCTTTTGTTTGTGATTGTGTAATATGGCCTATAACAACAATTTTTTCAATTTTAATGAGGATCCATGTTACACACCAACCTCTTATTCGGATATTACCAACCCGGCATATCATAACTTTGACCAACCTAGTGTGCCAGATTGGTCTTATCCGAATCATTACATGCCCCAGTCCCAATACTATGAACAAGATTGGAATAATCATCACTACTCTTCACAGAGTCAATGGGGATTCAATACCCCTGAGCCATATGGTCAACCACCTGTTCAACCATTATCTTCATATACGTCTTCTCCCACATCACCAAGGTTTCAGTCCACATTGATCTATTTGATGGGTTAGAAGAAAAAGTGGATCGGTTGCAAGATATAATGAATGATCAAATTTCTAGACTTTCAAACATTCTTGAGCGAACCAACCAAGTTGATAGGAACCAAGAATCATTCTGTCTAGAAGACCTTGATCAAAATTCAATTTCATCACATCAATATGAACTTGCTCAACCCCAATCCTTGGACAAGTTGGCTAGTTTTAATTTCAATAAGATTGAATTAGATTGTGAATGTGAACCCGATCCCCAACTTTGCGATTCAGTTTCCATTTTCGAATCTATGTTGACTCCGGTATCCTTACCCAATTTGGACCAATTTTCTGAGCCAACATTTATTCCCATACCCATAGATCATGAAATTGAATCACCCATTTTTGATGATCATATTGAACTTGACCATTGTGCAATTTTGAAAGTCCCATGGAAAAATTGGCAAGTTCCCATTTTTATGAGATTGAAACTAATGAGATATGTGACCTAGATTCCCAAATCTATGATCAAGTTCAAATTCCCGAATCATTATTGACTCCTGTTTTGTTACCCGACTTAGGTAATATTTTAGAGTCAGTTTTGATTCCCACACCTATCATTCCTGAACTTGATTCACCAACATTGAGTCACATTCCATTGTGGGAAAATGATTGTAGACTTGAGTTTCAATTTCTTGATTTGGACCCACTTCTTGATCCTAGCCCGATTCCTGAACCTTTACTTGATTTGAGTTTCTTTCCTGTGTCGGTATTAGATCCTGAACCTATCATTCTTGAGTCCAAGTCAACCATTCTACCAAGTCACATTCTTTTGTTGGACATAGGTATAGACCATGAATCTGTGATGATTTTCCAGGACTGGTCATGTAAAGGGAGTAAGTTTCACGAGAGGATCTTCCATGATCCTATTCATTCTGGGGACTGTAAACATGTAAATATAAAAGAGGTAAATAAAGGTAGGTCCCGTGAACTACCACGTTATCTTGTTTGGGCCGCATTTCGTGGACCAATTAGACCACCTCCGGAACCACCACCCTAAGGTAACTTCCGCCTTCCTTTCTTTTATTTCATGCATATATGCATACATTCATACATTGAGGACAATGCATGAGATAAGTGTGGGGGTGGGCTTTACTAACATACTAACATAGGTAGAAACTAAAAAAAAAAAAAAAAAATCTGAAAAAATTAAAAAAAAAATTTTAAAAAAAATATGTTATAAAAAGGAAATATTTTGACTTATTTTTTTTTGAAAGAAATTTAAGTTAGTTTTAAGGATTAGGAAAATCATGATTAGGATTTCTAAAAACTTGGTCAAAATAAATAAATTTTTTAATTTTTAGGTATAGGAGAAGAAATTGAATAAATAATTAGTCTTGATTTTTACCTTAATGAAATGTGCATACCAAATGCATATCTAGGATTCTAAGACAAAGACCTTGTGCCTCATAAAGAAAAAAAAAAAAATTACCAATTAAGCTGATACATGTGCCTCAAGAAGCATAAGTAATCATGCCTAAAGGTGAGTAAATAAAATAAAGTCCTTAGTTTTGGGGCCTAGTTCACTCGAATTTGAGTCCGCGGGGTGTTTTCTCACCTGGTGCCCTAAAGCCAACCGGTTTGGGAGTCATCGACTTTAAGTTCGTTACATGGGTGGATTAGAAAGCCTAAGAAAACTAAGAAATATAATATATGTATTAACACATCTAATAATCAATTAGTTAGGTATGAGGGCCTCAAGAAGCCTTGATACTTATACGAAAGAAAATTAGATGAGTTATACATGCAAAAAAAAATATATATATATATATATTAACACATCTAATAGTCAAAAATAATAAAGAGGCATGAGAGTCCAAGTTAAGGAATTGCTAGTAAAAATTCATAAGGATGCATATGATTTTTGGTAACGAAAAAGACTATATTAGAAATTCAATTTTAATCCTTACCTAAAATGAATAACAATTGACTTTATAAAGACCAGGTTTGAAGAATGAATAAAAATGATAATCCTAAAACTTATAGACTACTTAGTCTCTTCAATAATAATTCAAATATTTTCCTTTTTATGGATTTTGTGGGTGCAATCCGCTGAAAACCCTCACGAGACAACACTCGTCCTCTAGGGTAACCTAGAGGTTTAACGGCTTGTTGCACGTGCTAAGTGCAATCGTGATTCCTACGAAAGTGAGTTAGGTTAGATTAACTTTTTCTTTTTCTTTGTTTTTACTCGAGGACGAGCAAAAAGATAAGTTTGGGGGTGTGATTGGTAGTGAAAAGTGCATTTTTATCATCATATTTACCATCACATTTTCATATTTATTCATTTAATTCTGCACATTTATTAATAATTTGTAATTTATTGTGTGCAGGCCTCGAATTATTATTTTAACAATAAATAAAGCTTAAAGAGCCCAAAAGCCCAGATCCAAGCCCATATTTGAAGCCCAAGAGTCAAAGTGCAAATATCAATTGTCAAAGTGCAATTATGCAAGGGCTAAAGTTGCAATTATTAAAGATGAGGGAAGGATAGAATTCTACCCAACCCTAAACTCTTGCAGGATGAGGATAAAAGCCAAAGAGAGTGCAAAGATAAAAATTCAAAGAATTCGGATTCAGACTGTACACGTTTTAGTGTTTAAATCATAACTTTTGCTCAGTTATGCAAATCCGATGATTCAAGATGCTCAAGAAAGAAGACTTGAAGACCTACAACTCTTATGTTGATCAAACTTTCCAATTCAATCCGTAGATAAGCTGATTTCGGCGATCAACATGATAAGAAGTTGCAGGACAGATTTGAATTTCTGGAGATAAGATCTTTTTGGGAGAGTTGTACTAGGACTCTACATCTTCCAACACCTATAAATATCCCTGCAGATGCAACACAGAGAGTACACAGTCGAGCGAAGAGCCAAGGGCCAAAGTTAGGATTTTTAGGGTTTTTCTTCTTTCTTTTAGGTTAGATTTTATTTTTATTTTGTAAATTTTGTAACAAAGAGTGGAGATGCTTTCATGGAGGAAGGAATCATACTTGTACCAGGTGACATCGGTGTAAGTTTTTATTTTTCCCCCATTGTTAATAAAAATCTGCTCGAGGTTGGTTTGTTTTTATTCTTGTTTCATTGTTTCCTTATTCTCGCTTTATCTTTGTTTTTCTAATCTTGTTCTATGTCATTGTTTCTCTCTGATGACTTGTAATCCGTGAGATCCGATTGCTTCGAGACTGCCTAGCCAACGAAGATCCCTTGATGGCTTATGGCGACGAACATCCTATACGCCAGACTTGCAAATCTTCTGAGAAAAAGTAAGTCGTCGCAAAAGGATCGAAGGCAAGCAGACTAAAGAGATAAGTTTTCTTTCCTTTTCTTTTCTTTTCTTTTTGTAGATTAAATCCACATCATCTCCATATTCTTTTCTACCACCATTGTAAATACCATCCATTGTAAATACCACTACTAATAATAAAAATAAAAGCTTTAGAGTATAACTTGCTTAACGCTTCCATCGCAGTCCCTCCTTGAGGATCACGACCCGCATAGCCCTGCTACCGCGGATTAGAACTGAGACTTGCACATCTATTCTTAAAACTAACATATAATATTTTGTGTGCAGGAAAATTCAGTCAACAATAACCCACTAAAATGATGTATGTATGAACATTTTTTATTAAAAATTCCACCCCATCTAATTTTCAAATTTCATAATTATTTTCAGAGTCAATTTTGTCAATCGCCTTGTCCCAAAATGGAGTGTCAAAAGATAGAATGATTGACTTGGACTGAGAAAGTACGGGAACTAATACCGACTCAGGAAAGTGACTTAAGTCAAGTAAAGGTTCAGGAGTCGAGCTTGGTTCAAGAAGTGGGTCAAAATTAAGAAGTTGAAACTCAAGTCCACAATCATTTTCCCACAATGGAATGTGACTTAATATTGGTGATTCAAGTTCAAGAATGACAGGTGTGGGAATCAAAACTGACTCTAAAATATTACTCAAATCGGGTAACAAAATAGGAGTCAATATTGATTCGGGAATTTGAACTGGATCACAAATTTGAGAATCTAGGTCACATATCTCATTGAGTTCAATATCATAAAAATGAGAACTGGCCAATTTGTCAATAGGACTTTTAAAAGTATGAAATTGATCAAGTTCAATATGATGATCATAAAAGATTGGCGATTCAATTTCATAATGAATTGGCACAGGATCCAATGTTGACTCAAGAAAATTGAAATCAGGAGAAGACACCGGAGTCATTATTGAATCATGAAGTAGAATTGAATAACCAAGTTGAGGGTCAGGATCATAGTCATTCTCAAGTTCTATTTCAGGAAATGAATAACTTGCCAAACTATCAATGTCATTTTCAAAAATTGGAGTTTGGGCAAGTTCAAATGATTGTACTGAAATAGAATCTTGTTTTCCAAAGCAACATGACTCTTCGGCTCTAACAGAATGGTTAGTGACATCAGAAATGGCCAAATGGTGAGAACGTAAAGTTTGAACTATCATATCTATGTCATGATCACGAGCGATTCTAGCCTGAGTCATGGCTTCAAGCATCTTTTCATAGTCGATTGGTTCATCATTTTGTTGTGATTGGACTTGAAAAGATGGAGTGTTGTTGTGACAATCGTAGTGAAATTGTGAGTCTGTCAGATTCTGTGATTGTTGCTTGGACTCACGCATCATCATGTCCAAGATTGATGGTTTTCTATTTTGTGATTGTTGCTCAGACTCATGCATACTCATTTCCATCATTTTCAAGATTGATGGTTTTCTATTTTGAATTGGTGGAACTGAGTATGAATCTTGGAAATATTATGGACAAGGTGGATAAGGAGGACAAGTTGGTTGAAAATTGGACTCGGGGGAGGCGAATCCCCATGGACTCTGTGAAGAGTTGAAATTATTATGAAAATTATGGTCATAAGATAGGGAGTATGGGTTATATTCAGTCGGATAAGACCACTCCGGCACACTAGGTTGGTTAAGGTTATGATATGCCGGGTTGGTAATATCCGAAAAGGAGGTGGTGTGTAATATGGATTACCATTAAAATTGAAATAATTGTTGTTATAAGCCATATCACACAATAAAACACAAACAAAAAAAACAAATAAGCAAACAAAAAAAATTCTAAACTAAGTTAGGGTAGACCTATGACCTAGACGACTCCTAACTGGTTAGACTGTCCACGGGAGGTATAATGCAGACTTTGACCATAAGCTAATCAGCCAGGTCAGGGCAAGATTGGTGGGAGGTTTTCCGTCAAAGACGTTCCTTAATTAAATAACCATCAATCTTCAGGCTTTCGGCCCTCAATCCCCTTCTTAAACACTGATTTGGCAGGAGTCAAATTCCAGCACCGTTCCCCCTTAGGATAATCTCCTAATTGAGTCTGAGATGTCCTTAGGGCCAACGTCTACTCATTTTTAGTTAGGCTTGGGTTAGTGAGTGTGGAGATTGTTTGTGGGCCAAGGAAGGGTGATGAAATCCCCACCTTATCTTATTTATAAGACAAGCCCTTAAAGTCAATTTAGTGCACGTGTAAAGAAATCGACAAATATTCACTCCAAGGGTGCTTCCTAGTCTATATGCAATGTGAACGTACCTTGTCTCCAGCACTCTTCAACAGAAATTTAAAAAAATTAAATAGACACGTGCCTATATGCAAGAGTCTATTCTTTTTCTTTTATTTTTCAACAAATAGGTTACTGTTAATTAATTAGCAGTGTGCAGGGTGATCACAGAGAAAAGTTAATAGAGCAGTAAAAAAATCTTTCAATTTTCAGCAACCTGCAGAAAACAGAGTGAGTAGTTCACTACTCAGGCCACGAAAACGTGGCTATTGCCGTACAAACACGGCTCTGTAGTAGGCTCTGTTGCTCTGCCTTCGAGGGCAGAGGTACATAGTTGCTATATGTCTTTTGCTGCTGTTAGTTTTCCTGTTCTCGGATCCTGCAAACAAAAAGAATAATAAATAAATAATAATTAGTTTTTTTTTAGAGAATAACTTACCGTCCCTCCCGGCAATGGCGCAAAAATTTTGATTGAGGTTTTACCTGCACACAAGAATACAAAATTTCAGATCTAAGAATAAGATGTGCAAGGTGCTCAATTCTACTGCAATAGCAAGTGGCTGTACGGGTCGTGATCCACAGGTAGGGACTAGCGATGGAAGCTTTTTTAGTAAGTTCTCTTTTAGCCTACAATTAATAGTTGTTAAAGTCAGGTCAGAAAGAAAGTGGTAGATTAAGAAGATGGAGAAACTAGAAGTGATATTTACAATGAAATTGAAGAAGTGTGAAAGAGATTGGGAATATTGTGGTGTTGGTGATTTACACTAAAATTAAAAGAAAGACAACTAAAAAACTAAACTAAAAAACATACTTACCTCTTCGGCGTCTGCTTACCTTTGAACCGTATCAATGATGTACCTTTCTTTGAAGGCGAGCGAAGCATGGAATATAAGATCTTCCCCATTCCTGATTTACACTATGAAATAAAAGGGCGAGCTACACTACCATGGAAATGGATGTTCATCTTCATAAACCATCAACGGCACTTGGAAGGAGAAGAAAATTTTGAGGCTATTGGTTTTACTTGGATCAACAAACACAAAAGAGGGAAACAAAACAAAACAAGAATAAGGCAGAAACAGAACTTCGATTTGATTCTTATAACAATGGAAGAAAAGACTTACACCGATGTCACCTCAGTACAAGCTTGATCTCCTTCCTCCATGAAAATCGTCTCTCCTCTCAGTTACATAAATAAAAATTACATAAAAGAAAATTAAAACAACCTAAGTTACAATCTACAAATTAGAGAGAATCTAAAGAAAAACCCTAAGCTCGTTTCTGTACTCCACGCCACGCCCTTCTCTGTTGCTCTGCAGGGTATTTATAGGAGATGGAAGAAGTAGAGTCACGGTACGACTCCTCTATGAAAACTAATCGCCAGACTCATCTATATTGCCGCGGAAACGCGGCCATAGCCGCGTTTCCTCAGCCATTCTGTGGCATCTGGCCACGCGCTTTCGCGCGTGGCCTCCTCTAGTCCGTCCATCTGGGTATATCCTTTTAGATCTGGCCTACCGACTCTTTATTTTGAAAATTCGGGATAACTTGGGAAGCAAGTTACCCTAAATCTAAATCTTCCAAATCTTTTAAAACGATTTTGTAATCCTTGCACTCTTCTCCCCTTATCTCTAGCCTTATTCTGCAAGCAATTAGGGTTTAGTAGAAGTCTATCCCTTTCCTCTTCTTTTTACAAATTTTGCACATAGGCTTGCACATGGGCTTTTTGGGGCTTCTGGGCTTCATTTAGGATTTATTGTTTATTTAATTAATTACTCAAGGCCTGCACACATTAAATAATAAAACATTAGTAATGGTGCATAATTATTGGAATAAATATGAAAATATGATAGTAAATGTAGTGATAAATATGCACTTTTTACTACCTATCAATCCACAGATGAGAGGAAATACTTAGTGAGTGAAACATGTGGTGGTGGGGTAGAAATGGGAAGAGAAGGTGTGTAAGTAGGAACATAAGGGTGAAAGACTTGGTAAATGTGGTGGTGTCTAGGAAGAGATCTTGAATGTGATAAGAGTGAAAGTAAGAAACATTTTCAAAAAAAAAGACAAATGTCGGGCAATACGAAGTCGAATGGTAGTAGGATCATAACACTGATATCCTTTATATGTAAAGCTATAACCGAGAAAGATGCATTTTTTGGTTTTGGGCGAAAGTTTATCCCGCTCATAAGAAGGGAGGAGAAAAAAACAAAAACGTCCAAAGGTATGAGGAAGAGAATAGTCAAAGGAGTGCCTATGCAGATGAGAGTATGTAGACATATTAGCAATAACAGAGGATGTGGTGATGTTACTGAGTAGAACTGCAGTTAACATAGCTTCTGCCCAATAATATTTGGGAACAGACATAGAAAGCAATAATGATTGTGTTACCTTAAGAAGTGTTGACATTTCGAAAAGACAAACTCCCAAATAGTATTTCAACCAGTCTGAATGATGTCTAACTTGTCGACATTTATAAAAGACAAGTCGCAGACAAGCGACGACCAGTTTCTTTCCACCCCTGAGGGACAAAATAGTGACTTGGACCCTACTAACCCAGTGAAGTATACAATAGGCCAAATATTGCCTTTGAAAAGGCTTAGGCAGGCATGTGAGGCTAAGTTTGTTTAACATTTAGCCTCGCATTAGCCCTTGCTTCGCTTAAGAGGCTAATGTTGCTTAGCTTTGCCTTAAAGCTTAGCACAACTATATTAAAGAGCTAACTCTTAGCTTCACCTGAAGCTTCTCACAGCTCCGCAGTAAGCTAGCTTTTAGCTTCGCCTAGAGCTTTTTCATAGTTTCGCCTAAAACTTTACTTAGCTCCGTAGTGAGCTAGCTCTTAGCTTCACCGAGAACTTTTCATAGCTTCGCCTGATACTTTATTTAGCTTTGCCTTAAGCTTTATTTAACTTCACTTAGCACTTTAGCCCCGCACTGGGTTAGCTCCACATGGAGCTTGGAGCTTTAGCTTCGCCTTTGCAGCAGGCTGGCTCTTAGTCATGTTGACCATTTCAAATCCCTAGATGGGATTAGTGGGATAACCAGTCACTACATTAGTGGAGTTAATGCCCATTTTAAGGGGGTAGTTACACCCTATTATCTCCTCATTTAAGAGGAGATAATTAAAAGGGTCGTGGCCCTCTTAATTGCCATGACGATTGTTGTAGGCTCGCGCAGAGCCTACATAGCTTCGCATGAAGCTTTCTAGGCTCGTGCTGAACTTGTGCTAGCCTCGCATGCGAGGCTATCAAGACTGATTTCAATCTATGCTGATTTCTATGGGCAGTTATACCCCTACAAGGCCTATAAATATCCCATTTTAAAGCTAAATAAAGGTGGAGGAGATTTTTAGAGAGACACAAAGAGAGTATTGAAAGCATCAGAGAGCTATCAAAGAGCCCGAAGGCTGCTATTCTAAAGAAAGAAAGGTCTTCTTGTTAGCCCAAAGGCCCTACACCTTAGTTTTGATGATGACTAACTTATGAAGTTAAGTTACTAATGATCTTGTGTTTATATAGTTTCAATTATTGATCAAGATCTTGAAAATCACCTAGAGGGGGGTGAATAGGTGATAATGCTAATCAATGCATAATTTAAAAATTATGAAGCAACAATCTCACAAAGCAAGTGAATATAGCAATGAATGTAGAGAGCAAGTAATAAGAGCAATGAAAATAGAGCAAGAAATAAGAGCAAGTAAACCAAACGCAAACACCGAGATTTGTTATCGAGGTTCGAGCACCCAGCTCTACTTCCCCGTCTACCCCAGAAGGATTCCAACCACTTCCACTATCACAAAGATGTCACAAATACACCGGAGTACCCAACTCCACAATCTCAAGTACAAGCAATCTCTGAGTAGTCAAAAGACCACAAACTCTCTCTTACAAAATTCTCTTCCCTTACAAAGGTCCTTAGAGAAATAATGAGAAGGAATGAAGCTCTTGTGTGTAAGGAGAAAAGAAAATGAAATCAGAGAATTCTTGAAAGCACTTTAGAAAATGAGAGAGAATTTCAGCACAAAAACCAAGAAACCAAGTCTTTTTGAAAGCCTTAAACTTTTGGAAATTTTGATAATTTTTTTCTTGTGACCAACCTCTCCCTAAACACCCCTATTTATAGAAGAGGGCTAGGGTTAGGAGATAAAACATATTTAAGGCTAATCAGAAAGTATTAGAACCAAAACATGTCACTTAAACATAATTAAGTGAGAAAAGGACAAAAATAAACCAGCTCAGAAAACTAGCCGTTACTGTTCAAACGGCTAGCACGGTCGACCGGCCCGGTCGACCGCTAGTTCAAAGAAAATAGCCGTTGCAGGCTACGGTTGACCGGCCCGGTCGACCGAAACAAACAGAGAGCTCTGCTCTCAGACCGGTCGACCGGGACGGTCGACCGTCCAAAGTCTGCCAAACGTGCACAGATTTGTGCACGTCGGTCGACCGACCCGGTCGACCGACTTCTAGCCAAGTCGACTTGTCAGAAGACTAGTCGACTGGATGAAGTCTGGAATGGTCAGAAAAATATTTTGAAAAATCTTTTAACACTCCTAAAAATCACCAAAAATAGTTTCATCATTTTGCATTGATATATAAACATGTGGTAAAAAGTTTAGCTCAAATATCAATCAATATGAACTATTTTTGTCTCTTATCATTTTACCAAAAACCAAAAACTGTATTTTCTAAAACTTGGATTTTGAATGAAAAATACGTTTTGTCCAAAACTCTTCAAAATACAAAAACATGATATTTAAACATTTTGAAGCATAATCCTATATACATGAAACATATGTATATCAAAGTTTTTGTCATAAATTCCAATACCAAAATAAGTTTTGATAAATACAAAACTTAAAACACATGATTATGTATATCAAAATAAGTTTGTCGGTTGAAGATTGTATACAAACTATTTATGTTAGGAAACAAGATGTGCGCAAAAACGTGTGTGATAGAGCTTCAAACCTATTCACTATTCTTTAACAAAATTTTAAACTAAAAACAAATCTAATAAATTATCTTGAGCAATCTTGAAGTCTTGAGGCATGCGATGCCTTGCTAGAGCCTTCTCTTCTATGTTCCTTCCTTGATGTGCAAAAAGCCTTCTTTACTTCATGAACCTAGAAATTCTTGTAATAGCTAAGCAATGGCCTCCAAATATGGTACAAACCTGAAACTTATCTTAACAAACTATTTAGTACCATATAGCTCATATTTGTTTTGTTATCATCAAAACTCTAAACAAGTGGAGAGTGTAACCTTATGGGCCAACAATCTCCCCCTTTTTGATGATGACAAAACAAATAGGCTATAAATAAAAGTATAGGGGTGGAGAAAGCTCCCCCTCAAATTATGCTATATTAAACAAAAAAAAACAATGTAATTTGTAATTTGCAAGTAAACATCATGAAACCAAAAATCAAAAACACTTCATGAAAACACATCAAAAACTCAAAAACATATATAAACTCATATGGAACCAAAAACACTTCATGAAAACACATCAAAAACTCAAAAACATATATAAACTCATATGGAACCAAAACCATATGAGCTCATATTTTCATACATAAACTCATTCTCCCCCTTTTGTCATACATCAAAAAGGGTTAAGAAAACATTTTATTCAATAACACAAACATTAAGTTCACCACAAATGAATGAAAATCTAGCAAAATTAAGTGGTTTAGTGAAAATATCGGCAAGTTGCAAATCCGTAGAAACATAATCAATATCTATATCTCCTTTCTCAAAATGATCTCTAAGAAAGTGATATCTAATCTCAATGTGTTTGGTCTTACTATGTTGATTTGCATTCTTTGTCATATGTATAGTACTAGTATTATCACAAAATATTTTTATATGGTTATAATGCAAATCAGAATCAAGGAGAGTATGTTTCATCCAAAGGACTTGTGCACAACAAGCCCCCGCGGCAACATACTCCGCCTCGGCGGTTGAGAGAGCTACGGAATTTTGTTTCCTAGAGGACCATGAAACAAGACAATTACCAAGAAATTGACATGTCCCACTAGTACTCTTTCTATCTACTCTACAACCCGCATAGTCGGTGTCCGAATAACTCGTCTTTGAGAAATCTCCGGTTTTCGGATACCATAGACCCATTCTAATCGTTCCCTTAATATAACGAATAATGCGTTTTACCGCAATAAGATGGGACCCTTTGGGACACGATTGAAATCTAGCACAAAGACACACACTAAACATGATATCCGACCTACTTGCCGTCAAATACAAAAGACTACCTATCATGCTTCTATACAATTTAATATCAACATTTTTACCTTGGTCATCCTTATCAAGCTTGGTGGTAGTTGCCATGGGAGTGTTGCAAACCTTTGAGTCTTCAAGTCCAAACTTCTTTACGAGTTCCTTTGCGTATTTGGCTTGACATATGAAGTTCCCATCTTGCAATTGCTTGATTTGGAGTCCAAGAAAGAAATTAAGCTCACTCATTGAAGACATTTCAAATTCACATTGCATAACCTTTTCAAATTCCTTGCATAAAAACTCATTAGTAGAACTAAAAATTATATCATCAACATAAATTTGCACAATTAAAATATCATTATCAACATGCTTAGTGAATAGTGTTGTATCTACTTTGCCTTTAATAAAATCATTTGAAATGAGAAAACTAGAAAGCCTTTCATACCAAGCTCTTGGAGCTTATTTCAATCCATACAAAGCTTTATCAAGTTTAAAAATAAAATCGGGATGAACATGATCAACAAAACCGGGAGGTTGAGCAACATAAACTTGTTCATTTATAAAACCATTCAAAAATGCACTTTTCACATCCATTTGAAAAAGTTTAAAATTTTTGAAAGATGCAAAAGCTAGTGTCATCCGTATGGCTTCAAGCCGTGTTATGGGTGCAAAGGTCTCCTCAAAGTCAATTCCCTCAACTTGAGTGTAACCTTGGCCCATAACCTAGCCTTATTCCTAATCACATTTCCAGACTCATCCATCTTGTTTCTAAAGATCCACTTAGTACCAATTATTGGTCTATCGTGGGGCCTAGGAACAAGGTGCCAAACTTGGTTGCGCTCAATTGATTGAGTTCCTCTTGCATGGCTAGCAACCAATATGAGTCCACCTCAGCTTCGAGGATGCTTTTGGGTTCAAAATGAGAAATGAAAGCAAAATTACCACATAGGTCATGGAGTTTGGAGCGAGTTGTTACCCCTTTAGATGCATCACCTAAGATGAGCTCCTTGGGATGATTTGTGGCATATCTCCAAGCTTTAGGAAGCGGTTGAGAGCTTTCCTCTTTATCCTCTTGAACGTCACCAATTGGTTCTTGCTTATCATCTTGAGCGGGTGAGTCCTTCAAGGATAGTCTCTCCATGTCTTCACCTAATGGTTCAATCTCTACAACATTCTCAACAAACACATTAGATTCTTCAAATTTAACATGCATAGATTCTTCAATGGTAAGTGAAGATCTATTGAATACTCTATAAGCTTTACTAGTTGTAGAATATCCAACAAAGATTGCTTCATAAGCCTTAGCATCAAATTTACCCAAGTTATCTTTAGTGTTCAAAACAAAACACTTGCATTCAAAAACTTTGAAATATGAAACATTAGGTTTTCTAGAATGATACATTTCAAAAGATGTTTTGGAATAATTCTTACATAAATAAATACGATTTGATATATAGCATGCGGTGTTTACGGCCTCGGCCCATAGATATTGAGGGAGGTCATACTCACTTATCATTGTCCTAGCCATCTCTTGAAGTGTTCTATTTTTCCTTTCTACAACTCCATTTTGTTGTGGAGTTCTAGGACAAGACATTTCATGCTTAATTCCCTTTTCATCACAATAAGTCATGAAGAGTTGGTTAACAAACTCACCACCTCTATCACTCCTTATTTTCAAAATCGGAAAACCTTTTTCTTTTTCAACTCTTTTTCGAAAAATCTTAAAACGAGAAAAAGTTTGATCTTTGTGTTCCAAGAAGAAAACCCAAGTGAAACGGGAAAAATCATCAACTAAAACAAATGCAAATCTACTACCATTTAAGCTCTTAGTTTTAGTAGGTCCAAAAAGATCCATATGAATTAATTCTAAAGGCCTAGTTGACATGATATCCTTGATTGGTTTGAAGGAAGACTTGGTTTGTTTCCCAAGTTGGCACGCACCACAAATGCGGTCTTTCTCAAACTTCAAGCAAGGTATACCCTTCACTAAATCCTTAGAATTAATTCTAGAAAGATGGTCAAAAGATGCATGTCCTAATCTTCTATGCCAAAGCCAAGAATTTTCATCAAAAGCATTTAAGCATTTAGTAGAACATTCCACATTAAGCATGTCAATAATATAAACATTATCATCACGAAAACCGGTAAGAATACAATCATTGGATTTAATATCAAAAATCTTGCAAGAAGAATCATCAAAAACAACTTTAAGTCCACGATCACAAAATTGACTAATACTAAGCAAATTATGTTTCAAACCATCAACAAGTACAACATTTTCTATAATGGGAGATGCACCAATTTGAATGTTACCTATACCGATGATAGTGCCTTTGGAGTCATCCCCGAAGGTGACGGAGCCACCTTCCTCGTACCTTGATAGGGTTGTAAAGTTATTGATATCCCACGTCATATGTCTTGAACAACCACTATCAAGGTACCACCGCTCCCTACATCTTGGAGCCTTGGTGTGTACCTACATCAAATAATTTAGGACTTGATTTTGGTACCCACATTTTCTTGGGTCCTAAAGGGTTAGTTTCATTAACCCAAACAAGATTATTTGATCTATTAACTTGGTCATAACAAAATTTAGCTAAATGCCCATTCTTACCACAATATGTGCATCTATACACTCTACCATATTTAAAAGCATAGTGAGTGTGTGATTTGTGAGCATGGGAATTGTGAGCATGAAAAGATTTAGCATGAGAAGTGTTATGTGTAGTGTGAGCATGTGAATTTTTAGCATGAGAGGTGTGCATTTTGGAAAACTTTTCTTCAAGTTTTTTAGTGTTAAAAGCACAATCTTTCAAAACTTTTTCAAAATCAACCATTTTAGTTTTTAGAGAGGAAATTTCTTTTTCATCAACAATAGGAGATTTTCCTTTACAAGAAACCTTGTAGGCATTAAACTCATTTTGAATAGAAATAAGATTAGAAGAAATATCATCCTTTTCTTTAGAAACCATAGCAAGTTGATTTTTGAGAAAAGCAACTTCTTTTTGCAATTTAAAACATTCAATCTTCTTATTATCATAAGTTTCGGAAAGTTCAACAAAGGCATGAACAAGAACTTCCTTACTTAATTCATCATCTTCATCATCAAGAGGTTGAGGGGTTACCTTTGGTGTGTTTGCCATGAAACA
This sequence comes from Agave tequilana, assembly GCA_038442645.1. Classification (NCBI taxonomy): domain Eukaryota; kingdom Viridiplantae; phylum Streptophyta; class Magnoliopsida; order Asparagales; family Asparagaceae; genus Agave; species Agave tequilana. Next base: position 32,184 of record JAVJIF010007089.1, on the reverse strand, counting down.
CATATTCGCTACATCCGCCTCTTCCTCGGACTCGCTTTCTGAATCCCAAGTTGCCTTGTACGCTTTCTTTTCTTCCGGTTTCTTTGGCTTGAAGGAGGAGGTCATCTTCTTTTTGAACTCCGGGCAATCTGCCATGATGTGTCCGGGCTTTCGGCAATTGTAGCATATGATTCTCCTCTCCTCTTTGCCTTCAAATTTCCTTCGGAAGTTGAGCTTGTTCCTCCGGTACATTCTCTTCACATTGCGAACAAGTAGTGATAACTCCTCATTTTCTTCTTCATCTTCTTCATCGTCTTCAAGAGTGGATGAAGACTTGAAGGCTAAGGATTTCTTCTTTAGTGGAACGGCCTCTTCTCTTGCTTTCTTTTCCATCTCATGGGTCTTTAAGTTCCCAATGAGACTAATGAGGTCCATCTCGTCCTTGTCGTTTAATTCCTTCAAGGTGGTGGCCTTTATCTCCCATGATGTAGGAAGAGCCCGAATCACTTTCCGCACCTTTTGATCATTGGAAATATCATCACCTAAAGAAGAAAGACCATTGGTGATTTTAGTAAATCGAGTAATTATACAATCAATAGATTCATCATCAATCATTTTAAAAGACTCATATTGGGACCTCAAGAGATCTATCTTAGCTCTCTTGACTTGTGAAGTCCCTTCGTGTGTGACCAATAAATGTTGCCAAATCTCATAGGCGGATTGGCAATGAATTTTCCGTGTAAGGTCATCCTCATTCAAGGCGGTTAAGAGGGAATTTTGGGCCTTGGAGTTAGCCTCATATTCTCTAAAGTTGACGTCGGTCCATGTGCTCTCATCACTATCGGGTGCAACATAGGGTTTGGTCAATGATTTAGCCACTAAGCTACGTAAGGATTGCAAAAAGATAGTCATCCTAACCTTCCAAATAGGGAAGTTGAGTCCATCAAATTTAGGAGGGGTTTTGATGTTATCGGCCATGTTTACTAAAGAATGACAAATGGAATGCAAATGTTGATTAGCAAATTTTAAGGATCTCTCTATGGATGTTAAGCCAAAACCTAGAGACCAAGCTCTGATACCAATTGAAAATCACCTAGAGGGGGGGTGAATAGGTGATAATGCTAATCAATGCACAATTTAAAAATTATGAAGCAACAATCTCACAAAGCAAGTGAATATAGCAATGAATGTAGAGAGCAAGTAATAAGAGCAATGAAAATAGAGCAAGAAATAAGAGCAAGTAAACCAAACGCAAACACCGAGATTTGTTATCGAGGTTCGAGTACCCAGCTCTACTTCCCCGCCTTCCCCAGAAGGATTCCAATCACTTCCACTATCACAAAGATGTCACAAATACACCGGAGTACCCAACTCCACAATCTCAAGTACAAGCAATCTCTGAGTAGTCAAAAGACCACAAACTCTCTCTTGCAAAATTCTCTTCCCTTACAAAGGTCCTTAGAGAAATAATGAGTAGGAATGAAGCTCTTGTGTGTAAGGAGAAAAGAAAATGAAATCAGAGAATTCTTGAAAGCACTTCAGAAAATGAGAGAGAATTTCAGCACAAAAACCAAGAAACCAAGTCTTTTTGAAAGCCTTAAACTTTTGGAAATTTTGATAATTTTTTTCTTGTGACCAACCTCTCCCTAAACACCCCTATTTATAGAAGAGGGCTAGGGTTAGGAGATAAAACATATTTAAGGCTAATCAGAAAGTATTAGAACCAAAACATGTCACTTAAACATAATTAAGTGAGAAAAGGACAAAAATAAACCAGCTCAGAAAACTAGCCGTTACTGTTCAAACGGCTAGCACGGTCGACCGGCCCGGTCGACCGCTAGTTCAAAGAAAATAGCCGTTGCAGGCTACGGTCGACCGGCCCGATCGACCGAAACAAACAGAGAGCTCTGCTCTCAGACCGGTCGACCGGGACGGTCGACCGTCCAAAGTCTGCCAAAGGTGCACATATTTGTGCACGTCGGTCGACCGACCCGGTCGACCGACTTCTAGCCAAGTCGACTTGTCAGAAGACTAGTCGATTGGATGAAGTCTGGAATGGTCAGAAAAATATTTTGAAAAATCTTTTAACACTCCTAAAAATCACAAAAAATAGTTTCATCATTTTGCATTGATATATAAACATGTGGTAAAAAGTTTAGCTCAAATATCAATCAATATGAACTATTTTGTCTCTTATCATTTTTACCAAAAATCAAAAACTGTATTTTCTTAAACTTGGATTTTGAATGAAAAATACGTTTTGTCCAAAACTCTTCCAAATACAAAAGCATGATATTTAAACATTTTGAAGCATAATCCTATATACATGAAACATATGTATATCAAAGTTTTTGTCATAAATTCCAATACCAAAATAAGTTTTGATAAAACACAAAACTTAAAACACATGATTATGTATATCAAAATAAGTTTGTAGGTTGAAGATTGTATACAAACTATTTATGTTAGGAAACAAGATGTGCGTAAAAACGTGTGTGATAGAGCTTCAAACCTATTCACTATTCTTTAACAAAATTCTAAACTAAAAACAAATCTAATAAATTATCTTGAGCAATCTTGAAGTCTTGAGCCATGCGATGCCTTGCTAGAGCCTTCTCGTCTATGTTCCTTCATTGATGTGCAAAAAGCCTTCTTTGCTTCATGAACCTAGAAATTCTTGTAATAGCTAAGCAATGGCCTCCAAATATGGTACAAACCTGAAACTTGTCTTAACAAACTAATTAGTACCATATAGCTCATATTTGTTTTGTTATCATCAAAACTCTAAAGAAGTGGAGAGTGTAACCTTATGGGCCAACAGATCTTAGTAGGTGTTTAGCTTCAACAAAGGATTCAAAGTCAAGTTTTGGAGCTAACACGTGTTGATTCAAGAGCTCGCGGGTCAAGATCGCATCAGTACTCAAGAGGAGTCAAGCTCATGGATCCTGTTTGGATCAAGTCGACTTGGAGAAGAAGACTTACATCTAGGTTTGTTTGTTTAGTGTTTAGATCTTGTGTAAGGATAGTTTAGTTTTGATATGCTCAAGTATGCATACACAAGTTCAAAAGTTATGGTTTCGGTTTAACCGTTTTGTTATTAAGTTTATTGAGTTTCAAGCATGTATCTTTCAGTTTCATGAATAGATAGAATCAAAAGAAGTTGACATGGTTTATATGTTGTTCGATTTCATTCGTTTACATCTATACATCATATGTTTAGAAAAATCTATTTTGATGTATCTAGTTCATGTGTTTAAAGTTTTGTTTTTACGAAAACTTATTATTGTATTTAAAGCCAAAAATAAAGATATACCATTTATATATGTATTGGATTCTATCCATGAGCTCTATGATTCAAATGTGTTTCAAATATCTTGCTTTTTATCTATACAAGTTTTAGAGAAAATGGTTTTTCATTTCAAAATTGAAATTTTGAAAAATACGATTTTTGGTTTAAACTTAAATTTCCATGCCTCAAAAATAGTTCAAATAGTTTGTAATATGTGTTAATTTTTTATCACATGTACTTAAAATATTTACAAGAACTTATATTTGTGGAATTTATGAAGATTTCATTAAATTTTTAGGAATTTAACAAGTTAGATTCCAAACCCTAAAAATCTGTATTTGGGCTACTGGCGGTCAACCGGTCGGTCGACCGACGTGCACAAGGACATGCACAAAGCCCATGCCTAAGGGCCGGTCGACCATACAATCGACCGACTGGATCAACCCAACTCTCGGGTTGGTCCCGGTCGACCGAGCGATCGACCAACAGGCTGATTGCCTAGGGGTGGTCGACTGGGCAGTCGACCAACGACATCAAATGGTCAAAAATTCAACCATTGGCCGGTCGACCGATGGATCTTTCTGGGCAGTTTTTGACCCCAACAGCTATATTTTTCTAGGCCCCATAAATATGAGTTTTGGGGGCCGTTTTCAATAATATTTTCAAGAGCAAAAATTCTCTACTTCTCTAGTGTTTTTAGCAAGTTTAAAAAGAAGTTTTTGTGCCAAAATTTTCTATCTTTATTTGTTTTCAAAGTTTTAAAAAATCAAAGATATACAAGTTTTGAGAATCCTATTTTTTGTTTTTTATTTTTCATATCTATCAAGAAGTTTTTCCTAAGTGATTTCTCTGTTGTTTCTTTTCCAAACACTTTGATTTCTACATAATTCAGCTATCTAATTCTAAATCTATCTTTTGGATCTTATTTTGTGAGAAAATTGTTTGTGATCCTTTGTGATCACTAAGTGTTGTTTGTGATCATTAGATCACCATGGTTGTAACTTTTCTTTCTTTGCTTTGTGCTCCCTCTTGTGTAGAGGTGTGAGAGTTGGAGTTGTGTATTCTCGGTTTGTATTTATAATTCCTCAGTGGAGGTCCCTTTGTGGAAGGTCCTTTGTTGATATAGTGAAAATCCTTCTCCGTGAAGGTGGGGATGTAAAGCAGTGGCTCAAACCTCGAAACGTATCCTTGTGTTTGCGTTTGATCTTCTTTCTCTCAACTTTTAACTCTTATATCTTGCATTGCTTTACTTGCTCATATTTATATGCTTGATATTGTTTGTGTACCCACACTTGTATTGAACCAAGAGAGCTACTAAATCACCTCAAATCAAAATTTAGAGGAATCGTGAAGAACAGTTCTAGAGCCCTTCACTGGGATTTCAGACTCACTCTTGATTACACTTTGTGTGTTTGCAATTTAGTTTTAAATTTTGCATTATTTTTTCTTGATTAGCACTACACCGATTCACCCCCCTCTAGGTGTACTTTCACTTCTTTGACAAAAACTCACGTTCTTCTTCAAGCAAAGGCTTCATACATCGAATCACTAATCTTAGTTTTTTTGAACTAAACACAGGGTTATGACACCCTAGTTCTTCGGAACTAACTCAAACTTCTCTTCAAGCATGAAGAGAATTCTTGAACTAGGGGAGAAGGAATTCCCAGGTGATAGCATTCAAGATCGATTGCTCGCATGGTCAAAGGGACAAAGTGGTCACGCGCTGACCAGACTCCAACTGGCACACTTTCCCAGAAATCTCAGAAGAGAGTTCTTGTAATTTTTATTTTACTACTTGTAATTTCTCTTTAAAAATTTTGTAAGTTTCATCCCTTTTAAAATTAATGAAAACAAGATGGTGACTCCGCTGGAGAATACTTTCTCCACTAACGAGAAAGTTCTGTCGCAACATGACAATTAGACCCTCGAGTCTAGCGTTGAGATGTTGGTCATCTATTTTGGGTAAGAGAAGTTCGAAGAACTCCTCTCTCAGGGCAGTAAAAGCTTTCTTTCCATGTGCAAGCACATGAAAGTGTCAATAGCCAAAGCCCATTTGGCTAATTCTCTCAATGACACCTCTGCCAAGGCTAAACTGGCTCAGTGCGAGAATATTATAGCCTCTGGTGAGGCTATCAAGATGTTAAAAAGTTACTTCAGCCTCAGGCGAGGCTAACAAGGTGCCCAATAACCCTATTTCAGATTTCTGCGAAGCTAAGGGGCCCTCGCCCTCTCTCAATGCTTTCTCAGCCCTAGGCAAATCTAAAGCACAATGTAGTGTTAAAGTCCAAGCCTACAAGGATAAAGCTTTGCCTCGCAGTGCTAAGAAAGTTCTGGCGAAGCTAGTGTCCTCAGTGGCGCTACTTCTGGCGAAGTTAAAGCCCTCTACAGGGCTAAGATAGCTTCCAGCAAAGCTACAGCCTTTTACAAAGCCAAAGCAGCTTTATGTGAAGCTAAAAAGTCAACTTTTGGCAAAGTTAGTGCATCTGGTGGCACTAAGATCAAAGCCTTGTACAAGGCTACACCTTCATGAGAAGCTAACGCCCTTGGCGGTAGTACTAGAATAGCTTCATGTGAAACTAAGACTTCAGCCCATAGGGCCAAGATTGCTTCATGCGAAGCTAAAATAGCTTTCAGTAAAGCTAAGGCTTTTTGCCAAGCTAATGCAGCTTCTTGTGAAGCTAAAATCGCCTCTAGTGACGCTATTAAAGCTTTGTCTGAAGCTAAGGTAACAGTCTTTTCGAAAGCTAAAAAGCAAAAAATTGCTAAAGAAGCCAAGCCAAAAGCCTCTCAAGGAGTTATCCTTCAAACTCTCTAGCCATCAGTGCAAGACTTGTTGGATCTCAATTGTTCAGACTCCGAAATGAACAAATCCAACAATCACAACTTGAGGGATTACTTGAGCAACAAGCGAAAGCTTCACTTAGAGGAACCAGTTGACATCTTTCCGTCTCAGTGTGAACAAGCGGGATACCAATTTATGATAGTGCACTCTGTCCACTGCTGCTTAAGGTCAATCACTATAGCACATTTTCATTGCGCAAGTAGTTGTCACCATGACCGACAGTCGATTTTCAACTGATTATTCTGTCAGGACATCTAAGAGGTCCCGATCTCTAACGAAGAAGTCTTCGAAGATCTCCGATGATCTTCCCACAGCCTTTGTCACATGGCAAGCCATGGGGATGATCCACGGCGACTTCGAAGACAGAGACAGAGTGTTGTTCCTCCCCTTGCTCCATCACTAGATTCAAACTATAGTCTCGGATTAGGTCAAATCTTGGTCAAAACTACGAAGGTATTTTTTAAGGCATCTGCTCCATGGTATCTTTACCCTATTCTAATCAACCCTCTACATCAAGAGGTGTTACATCATTCGAAACAATGCAACAAATGTTCCAATGGTCAGATGATGAACCGGAATGCAGCGTTTATGCTTCTTTTGGTACCATCAGTTCTGCCCAAACGGGCTTTGTATCGGTCAACATGGCTGATGGAGATGATGGAGATCTCTAGTGATACATGGAAGCTCAGGAGGAGTCCATGAGGGCTCAACAGCACACCTTCGACAATATTCAGCGCCTGTTGGGACAAATCCTCCCCCAACAAAATAACGACGGTAATAATAATGACGACAACTACAGTCGTCACAATACTGAGCAACCACCTCCACTTGCATCATCTTCAGTCGATGTTGATGTCAAGCCTAACTAACATCCCTAGCCCAATATGATGAACTAAAGAAAGTAGGGACTGTTAATCCTTACCCGCTGGAATGGGATTCTATTCCCTATCCACCGAAGTTCAAGCCGCCGACGCTGCACTTATACAATGACGAGACTTCATCGAATCAGCACAGTTATTACATCTAATCTCAAACTGGTAGTGCGATAGATAATTATACTATCATGGCAAAGTTGTTCATTGGCACCCTCAATAAGGTAGCCTTTGACTGGTCAGAAGTCTTCCTATGAACTCCATTAAAGCCTGGCTTGACCTAAAAACCCGATTCCTCTTCTAATTCTATGAGGATGATATCGAGGTAACCATAGACAAACTTCTCTCTACTATCTAAAAAGAAGGAGAGTCCATAAGGGACTATATAAAGAGGTTTTGCAACCTTTCTTTACTATGCCCTGTAGGCATGCCATTGCCTATGTTGATTCAAACATGCAAGCACAACTTTCTCGATAAAGTGAAAGTTCGCATTGGAGCTATAAAGGCTCACACATGCAAGGAGCTTGCAGAACACGCTGAAATTGCTGAGAAAGCAGCTCAAAAGTTTGAGCTCTCCACCTCAAAAAACAGGCGAAGAATGAATAACAAAAGCCTATTGGCCCAAGGTTACAATCACCTGGTTTTATGGTTTTGATGATAACAAAATATATGTGCTTATTTGTACTAATCAAGTTTAAATGTTTAACTTTATCTCAGGGTTCTAAGGATTCAAGGAGTTTTCTTCCTCTAAAGGAAGGTGTTGGAGACTTAAGAAGATCCAAATACAGGACCAAAGCTCAAATCACTCAATGTCGCTAATGGAGAAGCCCAGTTTAGAATCTTATGGTCACCTAGAGCCTTATAGGATATTAGTTTGTTAAAGTATAGAATATAGTTGTGATGCTCAAGAAGTTGCACACACAAAATATACGATTTCGAAAAATACAAGTTTTGATAGTATTGGTATTTTGCATGTTTGGTTTCGATGCATGTCTCATAATTTTTTCAAAATTTTATAACAAGTTTAGAATATGTATTTCATCACCTATACATTGTTATATTACCTATAAACCAACACAAAATATTTGGAAAATTATTTGAAATTCAAAAACAACACAAAAAAACTGATTCAGGCCAGAATGGTTGACCGGACGGTCGACGGTGCCCATATCAGGCGAAAACGATCGACTGCCAGGTCGACTAGGCCTTTGGCCAAGGGGCGTGCATATTTATGCACATTATCAGTTGACCGATCGGTCGACCGACTAAGAGACCCTAACTCCCGATTAGGGTCGGTCAACTGACCCGGTCGACCGACATTTTTGATTTTTTCTTTTGAACTGCCAAGCGGTCGACCGGTCGGTCAATCGAAGCCAACGACTCTTTTCTAGATGAGCTGTCGGTCGACCGGCCGGTCAACCGACAGCCAGCCAGTTGGCCAAAATGGCTAGTTTTTGGATTTGTTTTGTTTTTAGTGGATTCCAACGGGCATCTTTGGTTTTCAAGTGTCTAAACACACCCCAAATGACCTGGTATGATTTATAAATGATATTTATTCATTGCCTATATATATGGGTCATTGGTTTTGATTTTAGACAAGAAAAATATACAAGTTTACAAATCTTTAAGTTTGTTTTAAAAGAGAAAAGTTTTCTAGTGATCGGTCGCTTATATTGCATAGTTATTATCATATTCTCATATTTATTATATAATAAACTTTGCTTTTAATCCTAATTATTGTTTAATTAATATGCAGGCCAATGGCTAAAGGAAAAGAAAGAGAAATGAGCCAAAGCCCATCAAAATTCTGATTTAATTCAGAATTAATTTGAACTCAGCAAATCAGGGCAAATCAGAGAAGTTGAAAACCGATTAAAACAAATCATCTAAAATCAATCGGTTAAAGCCAAAGATCAAAGGCCATTTCATCAAAATCCCGAACTTAAACTGAAAATCTAGTTCAAGATAAACGAAAATCGAGGAACCAGAGATGTGTACCCCCTCGGCTGTGGCCACCTGGCCACAACCAAGCTGCGAAAACTCAGCCATAGCCGCATTTTCGTGGCTTTGTTAAAGGAGTTGGGGAAGTTTTTGCTCCCTCCTATCTTCGCACGCTCTCCTCTATTGAGTTTTGCCTATAAATATTGGGTTTTTCAGAGACCATAGAGAGTGACCATATAGACATAGATTTTAGGCTACTTTTTCATTCTTTTTAGTGTAGGTTTTTATTTTCTTTTTATGTAATTTTTATTTCTTTGTAAGCATATGTTAGACTGAGATTCATGTAAGTAAGAGAGAGAGGCTTAAGTTGAGAGTGACATCGATGTACCCTTCTCCTTTCTTTCTTCGTTTCTATATGTAATCAAAGGTAACATTTTTATGTGTTTTCTAGTTTATATGTTCTTCTTTTATTTCTACTTTTCCTCTTTTGGTTTTGATAAATTTTCAAGTGAACCTCGAAGTATCAATATAGCTTTGCCTTTGTGAGTGTCACCGATAGCTCATGACGATAGATTTTTAGTCTCATTCTATATCATTTCATGTTTATATCGTCTTGATGATGTAATATGGAAGAGATGAGAATATACTCTTATGGGCTATGCACTGATCGCCTCTACATCAAGGTAACATCATTGCCACAGATTCAAGGTAAGTATTGGGCCAAAGGAGGTAAGTAATTTTTAACTTTCTTTTCTTTTAATTTTAGTTTAGATCACCAACACCACATCTCCAAATTCTATTCACTCTTTTTACTTTCTTTGTACAAAGTCATTTTCTGTTTTTCTCCACCTTCTCAATCTATCACCTTCTTCCTAACTAATATTAACTCTTTTTTCATTTTCTTTTAAAGAACCAAAATAAGAACTTTAACCATTCTTTGTAGCATGAAAGAGAACTTACTAAAAAAGCTTCCATGCTAGTCCCTCCTTGTGGATCACGACCCGTATAGCCACTTGCTATTGCGGTAGTATTGAATACTTGCACTCTTTATTCTAAATCTGAAATTCTATATTTTTGTGTGCAGGTCTAACTTCAAACAAATTTTGGCGCCGTTGCCGGGGAGGGATGGTAAGTTATTCTGTTTTTAGATTTACATTTTTGATTAGCTTTCTTCTTTATTCTTGGTGTACAGATTTGACAACAAAGAATTTTAATGTAGTGGACATATAAGTAGCCTTGGACTCTGCTCAAGAAAGCAGAGCCCAGAAGCTCTCTAATTTGCTACATTCTTGTGGCAATCTGAGTGAATTACTAACCTATATTTTCTACAGGTTGGCTGAATTGCAAAGTTTAATATCGTAGCTATTTATTTCCTTGTTTGACTTACTGTAAATATATTTCTAACAACAACAGTAAAAGATTGATTGTAAATGCTAAAAATGATTTAGACTTTACATTTAGGCACGTGTCTATTTCGTTACATTTTCTATTTACTGTTGAAGAATGTTGGAGCCAAGGTATGTGTGTATAGCATTTAGTATAAGGTTCATTCTTGTATGAAATATTGCTTGAGTGTTACTTTTTTCTATATACTTGTACACTGTACTAAATTGATTTAAGGCTTGTCCTATAAGCAAGATAAGGTGGGGAAGTCATTACCCTTCCTTAGCCCACAAGCAATCTCCTCACTCACTAACCCAAGCCTAACTAAAACTGAGCAGATGTTGGCCTAGAGACATCTCAGACTCAAATAGGAGACTGACCTAAGGGAAAGTTGATTTGAATTTGACTCTTGCCAAATCGGTGTCTAAGGCTGGGATTGAGGGGCGAAACCCCGAAGGCTGGTGGTTTGGCATAATTAGGCCCGTTGCTTTAAGCACGGATAACTCCCACTAATCTTACCCTACTTGGCTGATTAACTTGTGGTCAGATTTAGCAATATACCCCCCATGGACAGTCTAACCAGTTAGGAGTCATCTAGGTCTAAGGTTTACCCTAACGTAGGTTAGAGTTTTTTTTCTTTTATTTATTTGCTTATTTGTTTGTTTCTCTTTGTTGTGTTTGACATTTCCTGTGTGATATGGCTTATAACAATAATTTTACCAATTTTAATAATAATTCATATTACACCCTGACCTCTTTTTCGGATATCACCAACCCGGCATATCATAATTTTAATCAAACTAGTGTGCCGGATTGGTCTTGTCCAAATCAATATAACCCATGCCTCCAATCTTATAACCATAATTTCCAAAATAATTTCAACTCTTCACAGAGTCAATGGGGATTCACCTCCCCCTAGTCCAATTTTCAACCAATTTGTCCTCCTTATCCACCTTGTCCACAATATTTCCAAGATTCATACTCGGTTACACTAGTTCAAAATAGAAAATCATCAATCTTGAAAATGAGTCTGAGTGAGTCCAAGCAACAATCATAAAATCTGACGGACTCACAATTTCACCACAAATTCCAAAACAAAACTTCATCTTTTTAGATCCATTCACAACAAAACGATGAACAATCGACTATGAAAAGCTGCTTGAAGCCATGACTTAGGCTTAAATCGCTCGTAATCATGACATAGATATAACGGTCCAAACTCTCCATTCTTACCGTTTGACCATTTCTGATGTCGCTAACCATTCCGTTAGAGCCGAAAAAATCATGTTGTTTTGGAAAATAAGATTCTATTTCAGCATACCCATTTGAACTTACCCAAACCGCAAATTTTGAAAACAAAATTGACATTTTGGCAAGTTATCCCTTTCTTGAAATTGAACTTGAGACTGAATATGATCCTGGACCTAAACTTGGTAATTCAATTCTATTTCTGATTCAATAATGACTCTGGTGTCTTCACCTGATTTCAATCTTTTTCCCGAGTCAACATTGGATCCTGTGACAATTCATCATGAAATTGAATTGCCAATCTTTTATGATCATCATATTGAACTTAACCAATTTCATACTTTTGAAAGTCCCATTGACAAATTGGCAAGTTCTCATTTTTATGACATTAAACTCAATGAGAAATGTGACCTAGATTCTCAAATTTGTGATCCAGTTTAAATTCCTGAATCAATATTGACTCCTGTTTTGTCATCCAACTTGAGTAATATTTTAGAGCCAGTTTTGATTTCCACACCTATCATTCTTGAACCTGAATTACTAATGTTAAGTCACATTCTGTTGTTAGGAAATGAATGTGGATTTGAGTATCAACTTCTTAATTTGGACCCACATCCTGAACCAATCTCGACTCCTGAACCTTTACTTGACTTAAGTCACTTTTCTGAGTTGGTATTGGTTCCCGTACTTCCTAAGACCAAGACAATCATTCCATCTTTTCACGCTCCATTTTTGGACAAGGGTGTTGATAAAATTGACTCCAAAATTATCTGTGAAATTTAAAATTAGATGGGGTAAAATTATTAATAAAGAACATTCATATATACATCATTTTAGCGGGTTATATTAGAGAGGTTTCTGGTGGGCTCCTCCGAACTCCACGCAAATTCAATTGGTTCGCATTTCGTGAACCAATCAGACCACCACCAGAACCACCACCTTAAGGTAATATTTTTCTTCCCTTTTTTCTTTTTCATGCATCTATGCATTAATTCATACATTGAGGACAATGCATGAAATAGGTGTGGGGGAGGGTTCTAACATAACTTAGGTTTTTCTTTTTATTAAAAAAGAAAAAGAAAAAAATTAACATTTTCTTTGCTTTTAAAAACTTTTTGAAAATAGAAATAATATTTTGACATAATTTTTGAAGAAATTAAGTCAATTTTAAGGAATAAGAAAATCAAAATTAGGATTTCTTATACTTGGTCAAATAAGATTATTTATTTGATTTTCAAGATTAGGAAGAAAATTTGGAAAAGTAATTTAGTCGTGATTTTTACCTTAATGAAATATGCATGCTTTATACACTTACACACTTAGGATTCAAAAACAAAGATTCTTATGCCTTATTAAAAAATAGAGAGAAAAAGAAAAGAAAATATATATATATATATATATATATATATATATATATATATATATATATATATATATATATATATATATATATATATATATCAAAAATCCTCTGATTAAGCTGGGTATTTGTGCCTCATAAAGCATAAATATTCATGCCTAAAAGCGGTTCATATAATAAAATCTTTAGTTCTGTGGCCTTATTTGCTCGAGTCCTTAAGTCCTTGGAGTGTTTTCTCACCCGGTGCCCTAAGACATTTTTGTTGGGAGTCACCGATTAAAGGCTCGTTACATAGGCAAATTAGAAAGCCTAATAAACTAAGAAATAATACCACCAAAAATAAAAAATAATAAATAAATAAGGCATAAGAGTTAGAGTTAAAGAACCCTTAGTCAAAATTTTCATGGTCACGAAGGTGCATATGACTTAGGGTAAAGTAATAGACTAGATGAGAAGCACAATTTGACTCCTTACTTTGATTGATAATAAATTTTTGAATAGAGACTAAGTTTAGGAATAAAAAATTTGGTTTTCCTATAACTTATAGATTATTTAAATCTTACAATAATATTTCAAATATTTTTCTTTCAAAATGTGTTTTCAAAATACTAACATTTTTTCTCGTTCTTTATGGATTTTGTGGGTGCAATCCACTGAAAACCCTCACGAGACAAAACTCGAGCTCCATGGGTATCCTAGAGGTTTAACGGCTTGTTGCACATGCTTAGTGCAATCGCGTGACCTGCGAAAGTGGTCTAATAATTTTTGGCTTAGTTTTGTTGTTTTCCTCGAGGATGAGTAAGAGATAAGTATGGGGGTGTGATCGGTCGCTGATATTGCATAATTATTATCATATTCTCATACTTATTATATAATAAACTTTACTTTTAATCCTAATTATTGTTTAATTTATATGCAGGCCCATGGCTAAAGGAAAAGAAAGGGAATAAGCCGAAAGCCCAAAAAAATTCTAATTTAATTCAGAATTAATTCGAACTCAGAAAATCAGGGCAGATCAGTACAAATCAGAGAACTTGAAAACTGGTTAAAACAAATCTTCCAAAATCAATATGTTAAATCCAAAGATCAAAGGCCATTTTGTTAAAATCCTGGACTTAAACTGAAAATTCAGCTGAAGATAAACGAAAATCGAGGAACCAAAGATATGTATCCCCTCGACTGTGGCCACCTGTCCACAGCCAGGCCGCGAAAACGCGGCCATAGCTGCGTTTTCGTGGCTTTGTTAAAGGAGTTGGGGGAGCGTTTGCTCCCCTATATTCGTTCGCTCTCCTCTATTGGGTTTTACCTATAAATACTAGGTTTTTCAGCGACCATAGAGAGCGACCATGCAGAGATAGATTTTAGGCTACTTTTTCATTCTTTTAGTGTAGGTTTTTATTTTCTTTTTATGTAATTTTTATTTCTTTGTAAGCATAGATTAGACTGAGATTCATGTAAGTAAGAGAGAGACTTATGTTGAGAGTGACACTGATGTAGCCTCCTCCTTTCTTTCATTGTTTCTATAAGTAATCAAAGGTAACATTTTTATGTTTTTTCTAGTTTATATGTTCTTCTTTTATTTCTACTTTTCCTCTTTTGTAGCCTTGCCTTTGTGAGTGCCACCGATAGCTCATGACGATGGGTTTTTATTCTATATCATTTCATACTTGTATCGTCTTGATGATGTAATGTGGAAGAGACGGGAATCAACTCTTATGGGCTATGCGCTGATCACCTCTACTTCAACATAACATCATTGCCACAAATTCAAGGTAAGTATTGGGCCAAAGGAGGTAAGTAATTTTTAACTTTCTTTCTTTTAATTTTAGTTTAGATCACCAACAACACAATCTCCAAATTCTATTCACTCTTTTTACTTTCTTTGTACAAAGTCATTTTCTATTTTTCTCCACCTTCTCAATCTACTACCTTCTTCCTAACTTAATTTTAACTCTTTTTTCATTTTCTTTTAAAGAACTAAAAGAAGAACGTTAACCATTCTTTGTAGCATCAAAGAGAGCTTACTAAAAAGCTTCCATCGCTAATCCCTCCTTGTGGATCACGACCTGAATAGCACTTGCTATTGCAGTAGTATTGAGTATTTGCACTCTTTATTTTAAATCTGAAATTCTGTATTTTTGTGTGCAGGTCTAATCTCAATCATCTAGCTTCCAATATTCAAGTTCATTCTTTCTAAAGCTATTTCAGTTGGTTTTAAAGCTCTCCTATTCTTTCTAACTGAGTTTCATCTCTTACTTAACTTTTTGAGTAACATCTCATATTCTACTCTATAGGAAGTTGTAAGAGAGAGTGTTTGTGATCTTGTTGGATCACCAAGAGCTTTGTAACCTTAATTGACTTTGTGCTACCTCTTGTGTAGAGGGTTGAGTTAGTGGAGTTGTGTACTCCGGTTTAGTGTAGACCAAGTTGTAATTCCTTTGTGTAAGGTCCCTTTGTGGAAGATCCCTTGAGTATAGTGAAATACTTCATAGTGGTGAAGGCGGGGATGTAGAGTGGTGGCTCGAACCTCGAAATAATTCCTTTGTATTTGCTTTTGTCTTGCTCTCTATTGTTTTTCATTTTTCATATTTGTGTAATTATTTATCTTGCATTCTATTATTACTTTCATTCCATCATTTTTATTACCAGTCTATACTCATCTCAACAAGGAGGCAATTGAGCACCTTAACTCATTATCTATTGGAATCAAAGAGGTAAGTTCTAGAGCCTTTCACGGAAAATTTAGTTTCAATTATTATTTTGAGTGACTGTTTGCATAATTCATCATAAGTAGTTTTAAAATTGTATTTGATTAGCAAAATACCTATTTAGCCCTTCTAGGTGTATTTCAATTGGTATCAGAGCCTTAGTCTCTAGTTTTTGGCTTAACAATCTTAGAGTGATCCTAATTGCTAATCACTTCTTTCATAATTTCATCTTCATCCACTTTATTAAAAAAGCTGAAGGTATTAAGACCCCTCCCAAGTTTACCTTAACTTTCCTATACGAAAGGTTAAAATGAATGTATTTTTGCAATCTTTAGGAAGCCGGGTCACAAAAGCGGTGACTTTAGTATTCCTATTAGTGATGAGGACACTTGGTCCGACATATGCCACTAAGGAGTTTGATGCAAATGCTAAGGCACACTATGCCTTACTTCAAGCTTTGAACGATGACAATATTGCTAGGGTCATCCATTGCAAATCCACCTACATATTTGGACACACCTAGTAGTCACACACGAAGGAACATCACAAGTCAAGAGAGTAAAATTGATCTCTTACATTTTCAATATGAAAATTTCACCATCCATGATAATGACACCATTGATGACATGGTAACAAGATTTATTAAAGTAACTAATGGTCTTACTTCTTTAGGTGATGCAATTGACAATGATCAAAAAGTTAGGACGGTCATTCGTGCACTTCCACCCTCATGGGAAGTCAAGGCCACTACATTGAAGTAGCTAAATGACAAAGAAGAAATATAGCTCATCGATCTTATTGGAAACCTTAAGACCCATGAAATAGAGAGGAAGGCAAGGGAAAAGATGGCACCACATAAGAAGAAAATGATGGCTTTCAAATCCACTCCCTCCATCTCCGACGATGATGATGAAGAAGAAGAGGATGATGAAGAATTCTCCATCCTAATGAAAAATGTAAAGAGAATGTACAACAATGCCAAGTTTAGCAAAAGAAGAAGATGGCAAGGAAAAAAAGACAAGAAGGCCATATGCTTCAATTTCCGAAATTCGGGCTACATGGTTGTAGATTGTCTGGAGACCAAGAGCAAATCTTCAACGTCCAAGAAGCTCTATAAAAATAAGGCTCTCAAAGAAACTTGGAACTCAGAGAGTGAAATCGATGAAGAAGTGGATACGGTACACGTGTGTTTCATGGCTAATGTAACACACCTAAGGTAACATTCGAATCCTAACTTGATGATAATGAATTAACAGTGGATGAATTGGGTGAGGCTTTCAAGAGTTGTCGAACAACTATGATTTTTTTAAAAATATATATTTAAAATTGAAAAAGGAAAATGAAACTCTTCAAAATAAAATTGTTATACTTTCAAAAGAAAATGATGATTTATCTTCCATCCTCATATCCACAAAAAAATATTTTAATGCATATAAAATTTCATGTAAAGAAAATTTTCTATTAATTGATAAAAATGAGATTTCTATTTTAAAAGGTAAAATTAACTCTTTAGGAGATGTGTTAAAGAAATGTGAGTTTGATAAAGGTAGGTTGGAGGCAATATTTCTTAAGAAACATACTCCAAAAAAACATGTTCATACTACACTTGATCATCATTCTGCACAAACCCACACTCCTAGATTAGAACATTTACATACACATCATGTTATTCATTCTACACACACCAATTATGTTCACGCCCCATACTCACATCATGCCTTTATATATGATAGCGTTTATTGCGGCCGAAAAGCTTACTTAGCTAAATTTTATTTTGATAGAATAAATACCTCTAATGATCACATTTGAGTTTGAAAATCTAACATTATAGGACCCAAGAAAATTTGGGTACCAAAATCAACCAATTCGTTACTTGATATAGGTACACACCAAGGCTCCAAGACAAAGGGAGTGGTGGTATCTTGATAGTGGTTGCTCAAGACATATGACTTAGGATATCAATAATTTTACAACCCTATCAAGATACCATAAAGGTGGCACCGTCACCTTCAGAGATGATTCCAAAGGAAAAATTATTGGTATAGGTAACAATAAAATTAGCTTATCTTTCTTAATTGAAAATGTTATTTTAGTTGACGGTCTCAAGCATAACCTCTTAGAGTATAAGTCAACTTTGTGATAGAGGTTTTAAAGTGGTTTTGATTATTTAACTTGCAATGTTTTAGATAGACAAATCAATGCATGTGTGATTTTCGATTTTCATGAAAATACTGTGTACACGATTGATATATCAAAGTTACAATGCAATGCAACATGTTTAAATGTCTTTAATGAAGACTCTTGGTTATGGCATAGGAGACTAGGGCATGTTTCGTTTGACCATCTATCTAGAATTAACAATGAAGAAGTGCTGAAAGGTATTCCTTATTTAAAATTTAAAAAGGACCGCATTTGCGATGCGTGCCAACTAGGAAAACAAACCAAGTCCTCTTTCAAAACAATCAAGGATATCATGACATCAAGACCCTTAGAGTTAATTCTCATGGATTTGTTTGGTCTAACTAAAATCAAAAGTCTAAGTGAAAATCGTTTTGTCTTTATTTTGGTTGATGATTTTTCTCATTTTGAAGGGGTTTTCTTTTTAGAACATAAAGATCAAGCCTTTTCATTTTTTCAAGTGTTTAGAAAAAGAGTTGAAAAGGAAAAATATTTTTTGATTTTACGCATAAGAAGTAATAGAGGTGGTGAATTCATTAACCACTCCTTTTCACTTGTTGTGAAGAAAATAGAATCAAACATGAACTATCATATCCTAAAACTCCACAACAAAATAGAGTCGTTGAAAGGAAGAATTGCACTTTTCAAGAAATAGTTAGGACAATGATAAATGAATACAGACTCCCTCGATACTTATAGGCCGAGGCCATAAACACATCATGTTATATCTCAAATAGAATTTATTTTTTGTAAAAATACTTCTAAAACTTCATTTGAAATTTACTATTTGAGAAAACCTAATGTTTCTTACTTTAAAATTTTTAGTTGTAAATGCTTTGTTTTAAACACTAAAGATAATTTAGGAAAATTTGATGTCAAATCTTATGAAGCCATATTTGTTGGGTATTCAAATACTGGTAAGGCCTATAGAGTCTGTTGGCCCAAAAGGTTACACTCTCCATTTGTTTAGAGTTTTGATGATAACAAAACAAATAAAAGCTATTTGGTACTAATTAGTTTGTTAAGATAAGTTTCAGGTTTGTACCATATTTGGAGGCCATTGCTTAGCTATTGCAAGAATTTCTAGGTTCATGAAGCAAAGAAGGCTTTTTGCACATCAAGGAAGGAACATAGAAGAGAAGGCTCTAGCAAGGCATTGCATGGCTCAAGACTTCAAGATTGCTCAAGATAATTTATTAGATTTGTTTTTAGTTTAGAGTTTTGTTAAAGAATAGTGAATAGGTTTGAAGCTCTATCACACACGTTTTTGCGCACATCTTGTTTCCAAACATAAATAGTTTGTATACAATCTTCAACCTACAAAACTTACTTTGATATACATATTCATGTGTTTTAAGTTTTGTGTTTTAACAAAACTTATTTTTGAAATTAATGACAAAAACTATGATATATATATATGTTTCATGTATATAGGATTATATCCATATACATCATGCTTCAAAGTGTTTAAATATCATGTTTTTGTATTTGGAAGAGTTTTGGACAAAACGTATTTTCTATTCAAAATCCAAGGTTTAGAAAATACAGTTTTGGTTTTTGGTAAAAATGATAAGAGACAAAAATAGTTCATATTGATTGATATTTGAGCTAAACTTTTTACCACATGTTTATATATCAATGCAAAATGATAAAACTATTTTTGGTGATCTTTAGGAGTGTTAAAAGATTTTTTCAAAATATTTTTAAACTGTTTTTCTGACCCAGTTTCCTGTTCCAGACTTCAACCAGTCGACTAGTCTTCTGACAAGTCGACTTGGCTTGAAGTCGGTCGACCGGGTCGGTCGACCAACGTGCACAGATCTGTGCAAGTTTGGCAGACTTTGGACGGTCGACCGTCCGGGTCGACCGGGTCTGAGAGCAGAGCTCTCTGTTTGTTTGGGTCGACCGGGTGGTCGACCGTAGCCTGCAACGGCTATTTTTTTGAACTAGCGGTCGACCGGGCCGGTCGACCGAGCTAGCCGTTTGAACAGTAACGGCTATTTTTCTGAGCTGGTTTATTTTTCTCCTTTTCTCACTTAAGTGTGTTTAAGTGACATGTTTTGATTTTAATACTTTCTGATTAGCCTTAAATATGTTTTATCTCTAAACCCTAGCCCTCTTCTATAAATAGGGGTGTTTAGGGAGAGATTGGTTACAAGAAAAATTCTCAAAATTTCCAAAAGTTTAAGGCATTCAAAAAGACTTGGTTTCTTGTTTTTGTGCTGAAATTCTCTCTCATTTTTTGAAGTGTTTTCAAGAACTCTCTGATTTCTTTTTCTTTTCTCCTTGCACACAAGAGCTTCATTCCTACTCATTATTCTCTAAGGACCTTTGGAAGGGAAGAGAATTTTTGCAAGAGAGAGTTTGTGGTCTTTTGACTACTCAGAGATTGCTTGTACTTGAGATTGTAGAGTTGGGTACTCCGGTGTATTTGTGACATCTTTGTGATAGTGGAAGTGGTTGGAATCCTTCTGGGGAAGGCGGAGAAGTAGAGCTGGGTGCTCGAACCTCGATAACAATTCTCGGTGTTTGTGTTTGGTATACTTGCTCTTATTTCTTGCTCTCTTTCATTGCTCTTATTACTTGCTCTCTACATTCATTGCTATATTCAATTGCTTTGTGAGATTATTGCATCATAATTTTTAAATTGTGCATTGATTAGCATTATCACCTATTCACCCCCTCTAGGTGATTTTCAATTGGTATCAGAGCTTGGATTCTAGGTTTTGGCTTAACATCCATAGAGAGATCCTTAAAATTTGCTAATCAACATTTGCATTCCATTTGTCATTCACTAGTAAACATGGCCGATAACATCAAAACCCCTCCTGAATTTGATGGACTCAACTTCCTATTTGGAAGGTTAGGATGACTATCTTTTTGCAATCTTTAGGTAGCTTAGTAGCTAAATCATTGACCAAACCCTATGTTGCACCCGATAGTGATGAGAGCACATGGACCGACTTCAACTTTAGAGAATATGAGGCTAACTCCAAGGCCCAAAATTCCCTCTTAACCGCTGATTGAACTTTTCCTGCACACAAAATATAAAATATTAGATCTGAGAATTAAAGGTGTGCAAGTGCTCAATTCAAATCCACAGTAGCAAGGCTATGCGGGTCGTGATCCTCTGGGAGGGACTAGCAATGGAAGCTTTGTCAATAAGTTATCTCTAAAGTTTTTATTATTTTAATGTTAAGTTAGAAAGAAAGAAGATGGAGAAGAAGAAGTGATATTTACAATGAAAGCGAGGAAAAGAAATTGGGAATATGGTGGTGTGATCTAAACTAAAGAAAGAAAAGAAAGAAAATTAAACACATACATACCTCTTCTACCTTGCTTACCTTTGATCCGTGCGATGACTTACCTTGTCTTGGAAGGCGTACAAGAATGGCGTATAGGATCGTCCACCTTCTTAATCTACACTACGAAAATAAAAGACAAACTAACGAAGGTTTGTTCATCTCCATAGGCCATCAAGGGCTCTTCTTCGGCTAGGTAGTCTCAACGCAATTGGGTCTCATGGTTCACAAGACATTAGAGAGAAAATAGAAGAAAACAAGAACAAAAGAAACACAAGATTAAACAAGAATAAAAGAACATAAAAAAACAAACCTCAAGTGGATTTCATTAACAATGGAAGAAAAGTAGGCTTACACCGCTGTCACCTCAGTACAAGCATGGACTCCTTCCTCCATGAAAGCTTCCTCCACTCTCAGTTACAAAATTTACTAAAGAAAAACGAAAATAAAATCTAACCTAAACTACAAGTTAGAAGAAAGCCTAAAACCCTAGATTTGGCCCTCTGGCTCTGTGTTATCAGAAATGGCCGAACGGTGAGAACGTAAGGATTGAACCATCAGATCTATGTCACGATCACGGGCTAATCTAGCCTGAGTCATGGCTGCAAGCATCCTTTCATAGTTGATAGGTTCATCATGTTGTGATTGGACTTGAAAGGATGAAGTGTAATCTTGATGAAGTTGTGAATTGGTGGACTCACGCATAATCATGTCTGCGATTGATGGTAATTGTTGCTTGGACCTATGCATACTTATCATTTCCCCGATAGATGGTATTCTATTCTGAATGGGTGGATCAGAGTATGACTCTTGGGAATATTGTGGACAAGGTGGAGACGGAGGACAAGTCGGTTGAAAATTGGACTCGGGGGAAACGAAACCCCATGAACTCTGTGAAGAGTTGAAACTATTATGGAAATTATGGTTATAAGATGGGGGTGTGGGTTATATTTATTCGGATAAGACCATTCCGGCACACTAGGTTGGTCAAAGTTGTGATATGCTGGGTTGGTAATATCCGAAAAATAGTTAGGTGTGTAATATGGATTAAAATTGGAAAAATTATTATATGCCATATCACACAATCACAAACAAAGAAAAAGAAAACAAACAAATAAACAAACAAAAAGAAAAAATTCTAACCTAAGTTAGGGTAGGCCTATGACCTAGACGACTCCTAACTGGTTAGACTGTCCACGGGAGGTAAGGTGTAGACTTTGACCACAAGTTAATCAGCCAGGTCAGGGCAAGAGTGGTGGGAGGTTTTCCGTCAAAGACGTTCCTTAATTAAATAACCACCAATCTTCGGGCTTTCGGCCCTCAATCCCTTTCCTAGACACTGATTTGACAAGAGTTAACTTCCAGCACTGTTCCCCCTTAGGATAATCTCCTATTGAGTCCGAGATGTCCCTTGGGCAACGTCTACTAATTTTTAAGTTAGGCTTGGGTTAGTGAGTTCTTGGGATATGATTTTTGGGCTAAGGAAGGGTGATGAAATCCCCACCTTATCTTGTTAATGGGTTATGCCCTTAAGATGAATTAGTGCAAGTGTACAAGATAAGTAGATAAGATTCACTCAAAGCAGAAAATCAACCAAGAGATAAGTCCTATTCTACATGCAATGCGTACGTACCTTGCTCCAGCACTCTTCAACAGTAAAAATAAAGGAATTAAAAAGACACGTGCCTAATATGCAAACGTCTAATCAATTTTTATTTTTAACAACAAATTTTTTTTACTGTTGATTAATTAGCAGTTTACAGATATATCACAGAACAAATTGGAACAGAGCAGAAAACAGTATTTTCAATTTGAAGCAACCTGCAAAAATTGCAGTTAGTAGTTCACTACTAAGGCCGCGTTTCCGCGGCTATTGCCGCGGATTCGCGGCACTACAGTAGGCTCTGTTGCTCTGCCTTCGAGGGCAGAGGCACAAAGTTGCTATATATCCACTTCTGCTGCTGTTTTTCTGTTTCCTGTTCTCCAAACCTTGATTGAGGAACAATATGAAATCTTAACACTTTCTACCTTGCTTTAGAGGCATGAACGCATAAAGCATAGGATTGATCTCAGTCCCCTGTTCGCATTAGATCATCAAGCCTTGGCAAGCATGAATTGATACGTACCTTGAGGAGGAGAACATCTCCATGAAATATCGTTGGCTCTCACTAAGATTCGTTATACTCGTGCTTTATTAATCAGTACAATGGCAGAGAAGAGGAAGGTACATCAGTGTCACGCTCAACATAAGCCTCTCTCTCTCTTGAAAATAAAAAGAAAAACCTAATTACAAAAGAAGAAAACCTAGAAGAAACCCTAATTTGGCCCTGTACTGCGCTGGACGCTCTGTACGTTGCACTGCAGGGGGTATTTATAGGTGCAGAAGGCTGTAGAGTCCTGGATAAGATCATACACGAAAGCCGTTCCCTGACGTCACCCAATTTGCCGCGAAAATGCGGCTAGGGCCGCGTTTCCGCGGCACTACAGTGTCTGTTGGCCACGCGCTTTGGCGCGTGGCCTCTCCTGGTCCGTCCTTCTGGGCGTTTGCTTCTGGAAGTTCGATCCTGGCTCTTTATCGTGGGATATGGATATAACTTAGGAATCAAGTTATCTAGATTTAGAATTCTCCCAATCTCTTTGAACGAATTTCCTTATCTCTGCATCTTATCTTTGGCTTTTATCCTCATCTGCAAGAGTTTAGGGTTGGGTAGAAGTCTATCCTTCCCTCATCTTTGATATTTGCAACTTTAGCCCTTGTATATTTGCACTTTGACAATTGATATTTGCACTTTTACACTTGGGCTTCAAATATGGGCTTTTGGGCTCTTTTTAGGCTTTAATTCTTTCTTTTTATTATTTCGAGGCCTGCACAAAATAAATCACAAAATATTAATAAATGTGCAGAATTAAATGAATAAATATGAAAATGTGATGGTAAATATTATGATAAAAATGCATTTTTCACTACCAATCAACCGCCTTAAATGAGGATGACCTTACATGGGTAATTCATTGCCAATCCGCCTATGAGATTTGGCAACATTTATTGGTCACCCACGAGGGGACTTCACAAGTTAAGAGAGCTAAGATAGATCTCTTAAGATCCCAATATGAATCCTTTAAAATGATTGATGAAGAATCTATTGATTGTATGATTACTAGATTTACTAAAATCACCAATGCTCTCTTCTTTAGGTGATGACATCTCCAATGACCAAAAGGTACGAAAAATGATTCGGGCACTTCCTACATCATGGGAGATCAAGGCCACCACCTTAAAAGAATTGAACGATAAGGATGAGATGGACCTCATTAGTCTCATTGGGAACCTAAAAACCCATGAGATGGAAAAGAAAGCAAGAGAAGAGGTCGCTCCACTAAAGAAGAAATCCATAGCCTTCAAGTCTTCATCCACTCTTGAAGACGATGAAGAAGATGAAGAAGAAGATGACGAGCTATCACTACTTGTTCGCAATGTGAAGAGAATGTACCGGAGGAACAAGCTCAACTTTCGAAGGAAATTTGAAGGCAAAGAGGAGAGGAGAATTATATGCTACAATTGCCGAAAGCCCGAACACATCATGGCGTATTGCCCGGAGTTCAAGAAGAAGATGACCTCCTCCTTCAAGCCAAAGAAACCGGAAGAAAAGAAAGCATACAAGGCAACTTGGAAGCGAGTCCGAGGAAGAGGCGGATGTAGCGAATATGTGTTTCATGGCAAACACACCAAAGGTAACCCCTCAACCTCTTGATGATGAAGATGATGAATTAAGCAAAGAAGTTCTTGTTCATGCCTTTGTTGAACTTTTAGAAACCTATGACAATAAAAAGATTGAATGCTCTAAATTGGAAAAAGAAGTTGCTTTTCTCAAAAATCAACTTGCTATTATTTCTAAAGAAAAAGATGAAATTTCTTCAAATCTCATTTCTACCCAAAATGAATTTTGTGCTTACAAAGTTGCTTGTAAAGCAAAATTTCCTAAAATTGATGAAAAAGAAATTTCTTCTTTGAAAACTAGAATTGTTGATTTTGAAAAGACTTAAAGGATTGTGCTTTTAACACAAAGAAACTTGAAGAAATGTTTTCTAAAAAGCACACCTCTCATGCTAAAGATTCACATGTTAAGATTCCTCATGCTCACACTACACATAACACTTCTCATGCTAAATCCTTTCATGCTCACAATTCTCATGCGCACAAATCACATACTCACTATGCCTTTAAATATGGTAGAGTCTATAGATGCACATATTGTGGTAAGAATGGATATTTGGCTAAATTTTGTTATGACCAAGTGAATAGATCAAATAATCTTGTTTGGGTCAATGAAACTAACTCTTTAGGACCCAAGAAAATGTGGGTACCAAAATCAAGTCCTAAATTATTTGATGTAGGTACACAACAAGGCTTCAAGACGTAGGGAGCGGTGGTACCTTGATAGTGGTTGTTCAAGACACATGACTTGGGACATCAATAACTTTACAACCCTATCAAGGTACGAGGAAGGTGGCTCTGTCACCTTCGGGGATGACTCCAAAGGCACTATCATCGGTATAGGTAACATTCAAATTGGTGCATCTCCCATTATAGAAAATGTTGTACTTGTTGATGGTTTGAAGCATAATTTGCTTAGCATTAGTCAATTTTGTGATCATGGACTTAAAGTTGTTTTTGATGATTCTTCTTGCAAGATTTTTGATGTTAAAACCAATGATTGTATTCTCACCGGTTTCGTGATGATAATGTTTATATCATTGACATGCCTAATGTGGAATGTTCTACTAAATGCTTTTGATGAAAATTATTGGCTTTGGCATAGAAGATTAGGACATGCATCTTTTGACCATCTTTCTAGGATTAATTCTAAGGAATTGTTGAAGGGTATACCTTACTTGAAGTTTGAGAAAGACCGTATTTGTGGTGCGTGCCAACTTGGGAAACAAACCAAGTCTTCCTTCAAACCAATCAAGGATATCGTGTCAACTAGGCCTTTAGAATTAATTCATATGGATCTTTTTGGACCTACTAAAACTAAGAGCTTAAATGGTAGTAGATTTGCATTTGTTTTAGTTGATGATTTTTCCCGGGGTTTTCTTCTTGGAACACAAAGATCAAGCTTTTTGTCATTTTAAGATTTTTTGAAAAAGAGTTGAAAAAGAAAAAGTTTTTCGATTTTGAGAATAAGGAGTGATAGAGGTGGTGAGTTTGTTAACCAACTCTTCATGACTTATTGTGATGAAAAGGGAATTAAGCATGAAATGTCTTGTCCTAGAACTCCACAACAAAATGGAGTTGTAGAAAGGAAAAATAGAACACTTCAAGAGATGGCTAGGACAATGATAAGTGAGTATGACCTCCCTCAATATCTATGGGCCGAGGCCGTAAACACCGCATGCTATATATCAAATCGTATTTATTTATGTAAAAATTCTTTCAAAACATCTTTTGAAATGTATCATTTTAGAAAACCTAATGTTGCATATTTCAAAGTTTTTGGATGCAAGTGTTTTGTTTTGAACACTAAAGATAACTTGGGTAAATTTAATGCTAAGGCTTATGAAGCAATCTTTGTTGGATATTCTACAACTAGTAAAGCTTATAGAGTATTCAATAGATTTTCACTTACCATTGAAGAATCCATGCATGTTAAATTTGAAGAATCTAATATGTTTGTTGAGAATGGTGTAGAGATTGAACCATTAGGTGAAGACATGGAGAGACTATCCTTGAAGGACTCACCCGCTCAAGATGATAAGCAAGAACCAATTGGTGACGTTCAAGAGGATAAAGAGGAAAGCTCTCAACCGCTTCCTAAAGCTTGGAGATATGCTACAAATCATCCCAAGGAGCTCATTTTAGGTGATGCATCTAAAGGGGTAACAACTCGCTCCAAACTCCATGACCTATGTGGTAACTTTGCTTTCATTTCTCATTTTGAACCCAAAAGCATCCTCGAAGCCGAGGCGGACTCATATTGGTTGCTAGCCATGCAAGAGGAACTCAATCAATTTGAGCGCAATCAAGTTTGGCACCTTGTTCTTAGGCCCCACGATAGACCAATAATTGGTACTAAGTGGATCTTTAGAAACAAGATGGATGAGTCCGGAAATGTGATTAGGAATAAGGCTAGGTTAGTGGCCCAAGGTTACACTCAAATTGAGGGAATTGATTTTGAGGAGACCTTTGCACCCGTAGCACGGCTTGAAGCCATACGGATGACACTAGCTTTTGCATCTTTCAAAAATTTTAAACTTTTTCAAATGGATGTGAAAAGTGCATTTTTGAATGGTTTTATAAATGAAGAAGTTTATGTTGCTCAACCTCCCGGTTTTGTTGATCATGTTCATCCTTATTTTGTTTTTAAAATTGATAAAGCTTTGTATGGATTGAAGCAAGCTCCAAGAGCTTGGTATGAAAGGCTTTCTAGTTTTCTCATTTCAAATGATTTTATTAAAGGCAAAGTAGATACAACACTATTCACTAAGCATGTTGATAATGACATTTTAATTGTGCAAATTTATGTTGATGATATAATTTTTGGTTCTACTAATGAGTTTTTATGCAAGGAATTTGAAAAGGTTATGCAATGTGAATTTGAAATGTCTTCAATGGGTGAGCTTAATTTCTTTCTTGGACTCCAAATCAAGCAATTGCAAGATGGGAACTTCATATGTCAAGCCAAATACGCAAAGGAACTCGTAAAGAAGTTTGGACTTGAAGACTCAAAGGTTTGCAACACTCCCATGGCAACTACCACCAAGCTTGATAAGGATGACCAAGGTAAAAATGTTGATATTAAATTGTATAGAAGCATGATAGGTAGTCTTTTGTATTTGACGGTAAGTAGGCCGGATATCATGTTTAGTCTGTGTTTGTGCTAGATTTCAATCGTGTCCCAAAGAGTCCCATCTTTTTGCGGTAAAACGTATTATTCGTTATATAAGGGAACGATTGGAATGGGTCTATGGTATCCGAAAACCGGAGATTTCTCAATGACGAGTTATTCGGATGCCGACTATGCGGGTTGTAGAGTAGATAGAAAGAGTACTAGTGGGACATGTCAATTTCTTGGTAATTGTCTTGTTTCATGGTCCTCTAGGAAATAAAATTTCGTAGCTCTCTCAACCGCCTAGGCGGAGTATGTTGTCGCGGGGGCTTGTTGTGCACAAGTCCTTTGGATGAAACATACTCTCCTTGATTATGATTTGCATTATAACCATATAAAAATATTTGTGATAATACTAGTACTATACATATGACAAAGAATGCAAATCAACATAGTAAGACAAGCACATGAGATTAGATATCACTTTCTTAGAGATCATTTTGAGAAAGGAGATATAGATATTGATTATGTTTCTACGGATTTGCAACTTGCCGATATTTTCACTAAACCACTTGATTTTGCTAGATTTTAATTCATTTGTGGTGAACTTAATGTTTGTGTTATTGAATAGAAATATTTTCTTAACCCTTTTTGATGTATGACAAAAAGGGGGAGAATGAGTTTATGTATGGAAATATAAGTTCATATGATTTTGGTTCCATATGAGTTTATATATGTTTTTAGTTTTTGATGTGTTTTCATAAATTCTTGTAATTTGAGTTTAAGTGTTCTGCAAGTATTTTAAATTCTCATGGTTTTTGGTTTCATGATGTTTACTTACAAATTACAAATTACATTGTTTTTCTTTGTTTAATATAGCATAATTTGAGGGGGAGTTTTCTCCTCCCCTATATTTTGTTTATAGCCTATTTGTTTTGTCATCATCAAAAAGGGAGAGATTGTTGGCCCAAAAGGTTACACTCTCCATTTGTTTAGAGTTTTGATGATAACAAAATAAATAAAAGCTATTTGATACTAATTAGTTTGTTAAGATAAGTTTCAGGTTTGTACCATATTTAGAGGCCATTGCTTAGCTATTGCAAGAATTTCTAGGTTCATGAAGCAAAGAAGGCTTTTTGCACATCAAGGAAGGAACGTAGAAGAGAAGGCTCTAGTAAGGCATTGCATGGCTCAAGACTTCAAGATTGCTCAAGATAATTTATTAGATTTGTTTTTAGTTTAGAGTTTGTTAAAGAATAGTGAATAGTTTGAAGCTCTATCACACACGTTTTTGCGCACATCTTGTTTCCAAACATAAATAGTTTGTATACAATCTTCAACCTACAAAACTTACTTTGATATACCTATTCATGTGTTTTAAGTTCTGTGTTTTAACAAAACTTATTTTTGGAATTAATGACAAAAACTATGATATATATATATATGTTTCATGTATATAGGATTATATCCATATACATCATGCTTCAAAGTGTTTAAATATCATTTTTTGTATTTGGAAGAGTTTTGGACAAAACGTATTTTCTATTCAAAATCCAAGTTTTAGAAAATACAGTTTTTGGTTTTTGGTAAAAATGATAAGAGACAAAAATAGTTCATATTGATTGATATTTGAGCTAAACTTTTTACCACATATTTATATATCAATGCAAAATGATAAAACTATTTTTGATGATCTTTAGGAGTGTTAAAAGATTTTTCAAAATATTTTTAAACTATTTTTCTGACCCAGTTTCCTGTTCCAGACTTCAACCAGTCGACTAGTCTTCTGACAAGTCGACTTGGCTTGAAGTCGGTCGACCGGGTCGGTCGACCGACGTGCACAGATCTGTGCACGTTTGGCAGACTTTGGACGGTCGACCGTCCGGGTCGACCGGGTCTGAGAGCAGAGCTCTCTGTTTGTTTGGGTCGACCGGGCGGTCGACCGTAGCCTGCAACGGCTATTTTTTTGAACTAGCGGTCGACCGGGCCGGTCGACCGAGCTAGCCGTTTGAACAGTAACGGCTATTTTTCTGAGCTGGTTTATTTTGTCCTTTTCTCACTTAAGTGTGTTTAAGTGACATGTTTTGATTTTAATACTTTCTGATTAGCCTTAAATATGTTTTATCTCTAAACCCTAGCCCTCTCCTATAAATAGGGGTGTTTAGGGAGAGATTGGTTACAAGAAAAATTCTCAAAATTTCAAAAAGTTTAAGGCATTCAAAAAGACTTGGTTTCTTGGTTTTTGTGCTGAAATTCTCTCTCATTTTCTGAAGTATTTTCAAGAACTCTCTGATTTCTTTTTCTTTTCTCCTTGCACACAAGAGCTTCATTCCTACTCATTATTCTCTAAGGACCTTTGTAAGGGAAGAGAATTTTTGCAAGAGAGAGTTTGTGGTCTTTTGACTACTCAGAGATTGCTTGTACTTGAGATTGTGGAGTTAGGTACTCCGGGTATTTGTGACATCTTTGTGATAGTGGAAGTGGTTGGAATCCTTCTGGGGAAGGCGGGGAAGTAGAGCTGGGTGCTCGAACCTCGATAACAATTCTCGGTGTTTGCGTTTGGTTTACTTGCTCTTATTTCTTGCTCTCTTTCATTGCTCTTATTACTTGCTCTCTACATTCATTGCTATATTCAATTGCTTTGTGAGATTGTTGCATCATAATTTTTAAATTGTGCATTGATTAGCATTATCACCTATTCACCCTCCCTCTAGGTGATTTTCAGAGTCCTCAATAGATCCTCTTTGACTATTGAAGAATCTATACATGTCAAGTTTGAGGAATCTAATGTATTTGTGAAGAATGTTATAGAGACAGATCTTTAGGTGAAGACATGGAGAAGATAACCTTGAAGGACTCACTTATAGAAAAAGAAAAGCCAAAGATTGAGGAATAAGGTGAAGTTCAAGAGGTTAAAGTGGAGCCAGCACAACGCTTCTAAAGGATTGGAGATTTGCTACAAATCATCCCAAGGACCTCATCATAGGTGATGTATCCAAGGTTAACTAATCGATCCAAACTCCATAATTTATGTGGGCATGTTGCTTTTATTTCACACAATGAGCCAAAAATATCCTCAAAGCGGAGGTCGATTTATATTGGTTGCTTGTAATGTAAGAAGAGCTCAATCAATTTGAGTGCAACCATGTTTTGCATCTTATTCCTAGACCTCATGATAGACCAACTATTGGTACTAAATGGATTTTTAGGAATAAATTGGATGAGTCAAGTAATGTGATTAGAAAGGTTAGTGGCCTAAGGTTACATCCAAATCGAAGGTATCAATTTTGAGAAAATCTTTGCACTCGTAGGAGCGCTTAAAGCCATACAGATGACACTTTCCTTTGCTTCTTTTAAAGATTTTAAACTTTTTCAAATGGATGTCGAAAGTGTGGATTTAAATGGTTTTATAGAAGAGGAAGTGTACGTTGATCAACCTCCCCCCCTCTGAGTTTGTTGATCCTGCAAATTCAGATTTTATTTACAAACTTGATAAAGCTTTATATGGTTTAAAACAAGCTCCAAGAGGATGGTATGAAAGGCTTTCAACTTTTCTAATTTCAAATGATTTTCTTTAGGGTAAAGTTGACACCACGTTGTTTACAAAGCATGTAGATAGTGATATCCTAATTGTTCAAATTTATGTTGATGATATTATTTTTGGATCCATTAATGAAAATCTTTTTAAATAATTTGAATCATGCATGAAGAAAGAGTTTGAGATGTCTATGATGGAGGGCTAAACTACTTCCTTGGACTCTAAATCAAGAAAAAGAGTAATGGGATCTTCATCAATCAAGCCAAGTACACAAGGGAAGTCATCAAGAGATTTGGACTTGAAGATATAAAGCTAAGCAAGACTCCTATGGCCACTACTACAAAATTTGATAAGGATGAGCAAGGTATAATGTAGACATTAAACTTTATAGAAGTATGATTGGTAGTTTATTTTATTTGACTACTAATAGGCCAGATATTATGTTTTGTGTGTGTCTATGTGCTAAATTTCAATCACGTCCTAAAAAAATCTCACTTAATTAAGGTAAAACGCATTATTAGATATCTTAAGAGTACTATTGGAATGGGCTTGTGGTATCCAAAAAACAAACAATTTCCCATGATGAGTTATTCGGATGCCGACTATGCCGATTGTAGAGTGGATAGGAAGAGCACTAGTGGTACTTGTCAATTTTTAGAAAATTATCTTGCTTTGTGGTCTTTCAAGAAACAAAATTCCGTAACCCTCTCAACTGCC